>VXBB01015536.1:57260-172698 GCA_013399915.1 Illadopsis cleaveri
CGGGCTGGGCTGGACTGCCCTTATATGTCCTCGGCTGTCGGCGCACACGGGCTGCTGGCTGCGGGCTCCCGCCGGCGAGAGGCCTGTAGCCCCTGCGGGCGGCTGCCGGGGTGCCCCGCCTTAGGGCGGCCCCCACACACGGCACCTCCGCGCCTGCCTTGGGATATCCACTTGTGGGCTGTCTGACGGCCTGGCACTTGGCCTTGCCTCACCTTATGGGGCTCGGCTGTACTTGCTCTTTGTTCGGTTTGCACCGCCAAGACGGTCCTTGAGGTTGTTATATACCTTCCTCTGCTTTGCTTTGTGTTGCCTCCGAGAGAGGCTGTGGTCGTGTCCTTGATTCTTCCCGAGTTCATTGTACCTTCCTTTGTGCTCTGTTTAAATATTTTTGCGGTCTCCTCAGCTCCACCGGCAGTCGATGGAGTGGGAGCACGGTGGTGTTCTCTGCTGTGGTGGTCTTCCGTAGGAAATAACCAGTCTTGGCTATGATGGACTGTGTACCTGAGGAATGCTGGACCATGTCTGGTCCTGTCTATCAGTGGTGATTATTTACATGGGTGGTAGTGTGGGAGGTGTGAAATTTTCCTCTTGGCTGAGGGAACCGGTGTTAAAAGCAGTATTGTATGCAATGTGTATTCTTAATTACCTTTGGGAAGGTGGCAGAAGGAGGGGGAAAAGGAGTCATAGGAAATGTAACACATGCAGTTATACCCACCTGCTATTTGTGTGGAAAGTGATTGGTAAGAAAGGAGAGAAGATGGCCTAGTGGGCTGAAATGAGTTGAAGATGTTTGTTTATATTGCATCAATCTATAATATGGATGTTCTGGCTAGTAGCAGGAGCTCTTAAGATTTGTCACTGTACAAGTCCAAGCAGTAGTGCCTTCTAAATAGGCTACTGACTGATAGAAAAAGTGAATGTAAGAAGATGACTTGGAAGACAAAGGTATCAGAAAGAGGTAATATAGCTAGAGAAGTTAAACCCTAGTGTGGTGAATTATTATAATGAGCTTTTGGTATCAGTTACTCAGTGGAAGTTTAATTGATACAGCAATATCAGACTTACTACTAGTTAAAGCAAATAGATGCATTTGGCCTGTCCTTACTCTTCATGGACTGATGAGTTCTGTGGTGCTGTAAGAACAAAAGCACGTCCTTGGGATGAAAATTTTGATTTAATTAAATGATAAAGTCCAGGTTTGTGTGATACATGTTACTCATGAGTCTCTATTTCAAATGTATATAGGAGTGTAGATGAGAGATAAATGACAGGAAAGGATAAGAAATATTTATGTATATATCTGGTAGTTCAGTCCATAAGACTTGCAAAATTTACATGAGGCAAATGGAAATATTTTCAAATATCATCATCTTTTATGGAATGAAAACTTCAAAGTATTGGTCATTAATTTAGAAAATATTATGCTACTCATGAGTGTCAATTTTGACACCTAAGGAATAGTGTTATTTTTTTATTACTGTAGTTTTAGAGAGTGCATTGGGCATCTGAAACACACAGGTTTGCACAGCGTATCAGAATACTCAGAATTGCACATTTGCTTCTGAAAACCTTGGTGTAAGTCTGAAACCTTATACCAATGAATATAATCTTCTAGCCAGATAAGCACCAATGATCTGTGCAGTTGTAAGTTCCCCAGTCTGCACAGAATTACTCCAGCACTGTCATTAGTGAGTGTCCACAGGATTTGGAGCGGAGACCTCGAGTTCTGCCTGTTGGGCAGCCTCAGGAGCAGTCCTTGCTACCCGTGGCGTCTCTTACGTCAGACCTTTGGCTAAAATGGCAAATGGAGGAGGAGTAGGTGGTCCGTTGCTGACTTCCTGATCAGCAGCATTCCTTAATTTAAAATGGGTTCTGTGAGGGTGAGGTGAGACTCTTAAATTACTTTTAATGTTCTTCCTTCTGCTAATAAACAGTAATGGGCGGGGAGCTGTTTGTGCTGGTGGCTCATGATGGATGGAGTCGAGCTGGTAAGCTCTGGGTAACCGAGGTGATGAGAAGTTGTAACTAAAGGGAGATGTAATTGGAAAGAGTGAGGAATTAAAGAGCAGGTTCAAAAGTCCATCTTTGTAGTGCATATTTCCAATTCTCCAGTATGTATATTAGCAAAGCTCCCCTGAGCAGCTAATGGTGATCTTCAGGAGAGGCTCTTTCCTTCCATCTGCTGCTCGTGGCCATCTCGCAGTATTGCTCCATTGTGTGACTCCCAAGGGACAGACTGGAGCTCTGTATCCCAGAGAGAGCTGATTGATGCTTCTGAGTACAGCTCTGTCTGTGTGTCCAGCTGTACTCTGCACATGGGGTGAGGTTGTTGCACGAAGTCATGGGGAGCTACCCTGCCAGCACCACCCCCTGTGTCTTGGCAGCTGCTTTTAGTACTTTGAAATACAAAATAAATAAAATTTTAATGTGTGCTTTTCTCAGTGAGTGTGCAAGCATTTGTGTTATCATTTGAAAAAAGAAATTATAATATTTGCTATAGCACCTATTAGAAGAATATACATTCCTTGAGGAATTACAGGAGTTCCTGATGGGTTGGGTGAAAAACTTGCTTGTTTCCATAATGTCTTGTGCCTTTTGTCCCACAGTGCCCTTTGGAAATATTTTAGAAGGGATAAGATCAGGCAGCATATTACTTGGTAAAGTCTTATCAGAAAGCTGGAGTGAAAAGAGCAGGAACCGGCAGCAAGGGACAGACAACAGGTGGAGGGAGCCAGGGCCTGGGAAGCATCAGTGTGTGTGTAACTGATAGGTCTGTCCTGTGGAGCTTCACACTCTTTTTCTTTTCTTTGCTTTTTTCTATTCCTGACATCTCCCAGTGCTATGTTTAGCTTCCCTAGCTTATGTCCATAAATACTTTTCACTGGAAATGTTCTTTTTTGTTCATGAAAGCTGTGTTTAAGGAAGCAAAGTTGATTATGATTATCAAACACTTATTCTTACTAACAGTTTATTGGGAATCTTGAGGAAATTAATGGGTGGAGGCAGTACTGTATTTTCATGTGTATTACTGGATTTCAAGTGAGGGGTAAGAGCAGTATTCAAAATAATAATTTCCTCGTGTTTTGATTTTGTCCTTGTAACTATTTACAGCCCCCTCTTGATACATTTTTCGTAGGCTGTGACACGTAGTGTATCACTGCATTCAAACGGTAGCACTTGAGGTTAGTTTGGGTGAACTGAGCTTCCCATCTCTGCTGTTGCTGGAAGAAGAGAAGGACAGGAATCAAAAGCTTTGAGCTAGAGTATCTCTTCTGTTTTCATTGAGTTGATATTAATTGAGGAAAGAGAGGTTTTTATGTTTTTCCCTTCATAATGTGTTGCCTTGTGTCATTAAATGGAGGAATGGTTTTCCAGAATTAAGGCAAAAGAGAAGAAATACATAGGTTGTCGCTATTTTGGACACACAAAGGACAAAGCAGACACAGCAGAAGTCAGGGAAACTTTTATATTATAATTATTTGACTCTAATACTTATATACATTTGTACAGAGGTCAAGAGATTGGCTACACAGGTTGCCACTTCTTTAACCTGGATGGCAAACATCACCATCAATCGTATTTCTCCTCTTAGAGCAGAAATATGTAAACAATAGATAATTTCTAAAAATATAGATTGTTTTCTTGAAACTGCGTGAGAAAACTGAACTGCAAGATTTCAAACACTTGCAAGCAAGAAAACAGGGCAACACAGAGGTAATGTATTCTCTTAGATGGTCTTGGGGAGCTCTGTGTAAGAAAAGACTCAGATTCAACAGTTGGCTCTATACTACTTGCTGTATGGTTCTTTTAGTAAAGTTAATGAGAATGCTGAAAGTAGTTTGCTTTTTCTGACATAAGGACCTCTTAGTCTGGCATAAGAATGTGTTTTTTTCCTTCTGTAAGTGTGATTTCATCTTTTGAAGGTATTATTATTATCTGTGAAGGTATTGCTGTTCTTGTACTGTGGTCTCACCTATCTAACTAAGTTTTAAGGTATTGTTTTGTACTTTTCACATCCCTCAAAGTTGTTCAGTTCTGCTGGAGCAATGTGGCATGTTTACAGTGGAAGAAGGAACAAACAAGGCAGGAGTGCTGGATGATAACTCTGGCCAGAGCTGAGGAGGAATGTGGGAATTGTGGTTTGTCTCACCTAGCCAGTGCTATATGAGAATGATTGAGATGTCATGGCAGGGGAAGTTTTAAGAAGGATAAATGAGTTACCTATGGTCATGTGATTTGCTTCATTATCATACAAATAATTAAACTTTGACACATGCACACCGGTTTGTGGGCTAGCTGTGGGAGGGTGACATCTCACATGCCAGCTCAAGTGGGTGTGGTTGAAGATGCCTTTCTGACAGGGGAGCCTAGGAGACAGCTGCATTTTAAAGAGCAAAGAAGTTGAACAGGGCAAGAGATAAGAGGATAGAATGAAGTGGTCAAGTCGGGATGATAATGATTATACCATGTTTAATTTCCTTCTCTTTTTTTTTTTCCCCTTCTGGATTTGCTTTTGCACAATAAGAACACATGGTTTTGATTTGGACAGAGGGGGCGTGGGAGAAAGTATCCGACAAGAATTCTTTCCTTCAGTGCCTTAAGCAGAAGAATGGCCTAATTTCCAAACCTTATGGGTTCAAGAGTACAGCTGTATCTTTCTTATCCACAGGAGATGGACTTGAGCAAAGTGAAGAATGCCTGTGTTTTTTGCTTGCAAGTTTATTTTCCTTGACCATAAATACACCATTAGGTTCTATGTTTGTTTGAATGGTAAGAAGAGGGTATGTGCTCCTAATCTTATTTTGAAGGTTTGTGTTTCCTCTGTGCAGACTTTTGTTGTTGTTTTACTTCACATCTGGAGTGAGCTCCTATGTTGTGGGGGGAAAACACGTGCTGAGCTAGAGCACTATGCATGGAGAGAGCAAGGCTCATTTTGAAGTTAACTTTCCATGTGGATCAGAGAGAATAATGGGACAGGTGATACACATATTTAGATTCATTTTCTTTATGTAGAGAGGAATATTTTGGTACAAAGCACTGAAAATGTTCATGGTTCAGTGTTCTTTCTAGGCATCACAAATGATGTACAGTGTTAAAGTTCAGAAAGAGTTAATGCAATTTGCTTGTAGCACTTGTTTCATACTTCATGTCGTTTTGAGGTTCATAGGTAAACATAAAGTTGGATTGTTTGTGGTTGATGTTCTGAAAACTGTACTTACACGGTCAGTGGACTTAAACACTGAACTAGAACAAGGAGAATATGTTCTAGGAAAACTGACCAGTGGGATCTTTACTATTGTGTGTTTCTGATCCTATGGACTTACTGTTTATATTATGAGAGATTTAAAAATTTTTAAGTCTCTGCACTTTAAATGTTTCCATCATCAGAAAAGGCAGGAATTTTTTTCCCCATGACACCTGATTACATTTGCGAACTAATGGTTCTACTATAAATGTGTTAAGTTTCTACCATCACAGTTGCTGTTGCTCAGCAGAGGAATCTTCTGCCAGTTTCTAATTGATACCAGTAGTTAAAACACAGAAAAAGTAGTTACTTAATTTTTAAGTGCAGATATTGTGATTTCTGTAATATTATATTCTCAGTCAGTGGTTTGTTGTTGTACTTGTGGAGTTTTTCTTTTTGTTCTCAGAATTTAGATAGACCTGACCTTAATATCTTACTGATGCTTGAGAGAACTTTAAACAGTGTTTCAGAGCAGATTCATTAAGAAACTATCCTGTAAGAAAGAGATGATTTTACAGTTAATGTGGAGCTAAAAAACTATGGTGCAACTGGAAGCCCTAAGACAGGTGTCTTACAGATTGGCCTACTCACAACTTGAGAGTTGAAGCAAACTTTTCATATGTTGCAATATCAGAGAGAAAGCCTTTGATCACTTCTTTTTAGACTTTATCTTTTAGCAACTTCAGCCTGTCCTTTATTTTAAAATGCATGTTTACAGTCTGTGCTACCCTCCAGGTTAAACATACTACTCCTAAGCTGCGGCAGACAGTGACAAGTTTCAAATTTAGCTTATTTATGTTGTGGTCATGACACCATCTATTTTTTTGTTGTTGTTGGAAACACAGTGCTTGCTTTTTGTGGTTGGATTTGTTGTTGTGTTTTTTTAATCTTTCTGGAATTTCAGAATAGGCAAAAAAATTTTGTTAGGATTTCACAATTTTTTTTCTGAGTCTTGATTGTTGAAAGTTTATTCTGCTCTAGATAGTGGTAAATTGGGAAGAAATGTTTTCCACAGTTGACTATGAAAACAAGAAAGTTTCATCAAAACATTCACATTGTTCAGTGTAATGAATATAATGCAACTCAATCTGAGTTTTAATAAGAAGCTCTTTCTCCACATCAGCTACCAAGCCTGATTAATTGTTAGCATTTCTCTACTTCTTTCACATTGTCAATTAGCTTTTCTTTGGTGTGTTCTCCGTGCTCAGTGCTAAACCGAGCTTTAAATTGGGCCAGTTGTGTTTCACGTAAGAATGAATCATCTTTGTTTTTCTGTGAATAACTTAGTAAAATAGCAAAATCAAAGAGTTTGAGTTGAGATCTCAAGGTCAGTTTTAGACTTCATAGCTGTATGGGATGATTCAGCTTAGATTGTTTTGGTGAGCATCCTAGAGAATCTAAGGTTAAAATTCCAAGATGATAAGATGGCTCTTGTTTTTAAAGTACATTTCCCTGTGACTGTTTCAACTTTTATTTCCTAAGTAGTGACCAAGTATGCTGTAACTATTGTGGGAAAATAGTTGAAGGCAAGAGCATTTGAAACTACACTGTGCTTGTCATAATCCGCTTCTTTTTGACCTGAGATGGCAGTTGAAAAAAAAGTCTTGTTGGTTGGTTTTGGTGGTGGGGTTTGGTTTCTTGGGGGTTTTTGTTTTCTTTTTTTAACATAAGCAAATTTTTTTGTACGCTTACAATGAAAACAGCAACTTCTGCTGAGAGACATATGTTCACAATTGTAGTAGGGTGCTTGCACAGTTAAATTCAGCTGGGCTACAATTAACCTTAAAAGCAATGAACCAGACATGCTCATGGAACACTTCCACAGCTTAGTGTCTAATGACTGATCAATGGTTGTATTTATGTGAAACCCAAAAGTAAGGGTTTATTTGGCGTCTCTTAGAGTGAAAGATCAGTATGTTATTCTACAATTCCCCATCTCATCAGGACAGCTGATGAACAGTCACTTCACATTGCTTAAATCCTTGTGGAAAGCAGGCTCCCTTGCTGGAATGAATGTGTTTGTGGGTTTTCAAGCTCTCCTGTTCTGCTATTTGTTGTGTATGGTTTCAGGAAAAAGTCGTTTTCCTTTTTTTATCTTGGTGTTCCTATGCTTGTGGAGCACCTTAGATACAGGCTGTGATGTCAAAATGAGAAGTGATCTGCACTCCACTTGTTTGGTTGGCATGAATGTACCTTACAATTAAGATGACTTTTGTAGAGAACCCTTCATGGCTGTTCAAGATTTAAGTGCCCAGTACCAATGACTTCTGTCCCTTTGTGTGCAAACTATTTCAGTTAGCAATGTTTTATAAAAGTGTATGATTGTTATAGAGACCTAAATATAAAATACAGCAACACAATGTGTGTTGAAGAAAAGGATTCTTTTTCTTCACACTTGATTTCTTCAAAAGCCTGACAGTGTCTCAGAAAGAGGACTCTTGGTTGCAGTAAGCTTTAGCCAGAGCAATTGTTTATATTGCAAAGATGTATACCCAATCTAAGAGAGCATTGAATCACTACACACTGATATGTGTATTCACAGCCATAATGATTTCTGAGGTGAGGGTTGTTACATGTAATGGAGTTTTATTGAGGTCACAGTGAATCAGGTTTGTGTCTTCGGACCAGCCTCTGCCTTGTTCACTGACCCTACTGATGTGCTGGGAAGAAGCAGAATAATTATCCTGTTCTTTGTTTAAACATCTGTAGAATTCACAAAAGTAGCAGAATGTTAATCAAAGCAGAGAATGATGTCCAAACTTAATATGTATTTCAGGTGATCAAACACGAGGAGTTTCATCCAGCTGAATTGCAGAACTGTATTTTAAACACACTCAGTTGTGATATTTTGAATAATAAGACAGAACATTACTTCACCTCTAATGAAAGCACTTGTGTAGTACATCAGTGTTCATGTAGCTGAACATACAGAGTTACTGGATAGCCCATGGCAGTCATTTGCAAAGGCAGATAATGATAATATTACTGGTGACAAAATCTAATTGCTTCTGTATTATAAAGTAAAGTGGTGCATGATAACTTTTAAAATCTCAAGCAGACTCAGAATTAGGCAAGGTTGTTAGAGGGAAGCGATATCTTTCATTAGACAGATGTGGTTGAAGAAAATAGACGAGATTTGGATGGCAGCAGGGCTTGCTGGAAAGGCTCTTGCCTAAGGTGAGACTGGTGGTAAAACCTGTAGTGCCTCTGCTGTGCTGCGGTGGGAGGGCCCACACCTCACTCACGGTGCAGTACAACACACACCTCCTTGTAACAGAGGCTCAGCCTTAGTCACTGGGCTAGAGTGTTATTTTAAGATCTCCTGGAAGGTTTCCTCCCTTCCCCACTGTGGGTTCTTGTCTTTTTCATCTTAACCCAATGCTCAAGAAGAAAGTAATAGAAAAATAAAGTAAAACATCTTTTACTTGTCTTCAAGCAGCCGTTTTCTTTTTTTCAGAAGAGAAAAGGCCATTTATTTGTAATCTTAAGGTTGTCACATAGATAATTTCTCTTATATAGTCCCTCAAAAATTTGGCCAGTTTAATTTTAAACCTGGTGCTAGTTCATAACCTGCCGTCACATCAGCTTTATCCTTCCATGTCCAACATCCGTCTTTCTGAGATTCTGATTGACTCTGTTGATTAATTTACTGGTCATTAAACCCCGGCAATTTGCTATAATCTCACATTCTGCCCCCCCTACCCCCCCTTGTATTCTCCCCCATTTTGCTTACCAACGTGCTTTTGTGCTGGAGCTTGGCGTACTCATTGCCAGCTTCCTTATGCTTCTCACTCTTTCTGGGACCTTTTCCAGTTTTGCTCATTTAATGACATAAGCAAATCCAATACAAAGCTTTATAAAAGCCATGTAGTTGCAGCTCCTGTTTATCTTTCAAGTAATACCCTTCTGTATGAACCCCAAGGAGCATTTTAATGTGGGTATAATCTGAATTGTAAAGCTGAAGGGAGTGAAAAAATTCTTTGGTGTGGGTGGGCTGGGAAGACCTGTTTCTGTGTTGGAGGCTCTTTCAAATATTAGCAAAAATAACTATTACTACTTGAAATATTCATCAGTTAGACCATGTTTTCCCCATTCTACCTTTCCTTCCCTCCACCGTGGTAAAGTTACTGGGCTTTCTTCTCTCAGATATCAGCAGAGAGTAACCAAAGCTTCATAGTGATTACTTAGACAGGACATACAATTTTATCATGTTCTCTTAGAGATCTTTTCCATACACTCAGATACATGAGGAATTTAATGGGTGAGAGTTGCAGAGCTGGAGTAGGGCAGGGTAGGGTGTACTGCAGACTGTAGCAGCAGTGTAAATTACTTGTGCTTAAACAGTAAATATCTGAAATTCCTTTTGCGAGTGCATGCTTGGCTTCAGTCGTTTGTAAGTATGTAAGTATCTTTCTACTTCTTAGATGTTTGTCTTCACTTAAAATAAGTAGAGGCACAGCTCAGAAATTCAGAGAATCTTATGTGTTAAGAGGAGTCTTGTTTTTGCCATGGAAATCACCTTAGTCTGTGAAATGCTACATTGAGCTCTTTGAGAGGATATGGTTGTTTTCCACAACTGGATTACATGTGTAATGTATTTACTCATATCTCATTCCAGATAATATTATTGATTTGAGGTAATATAATTCTTTAAAGCATTTGGGGTTTTATTTAGTAATTTTTTTCCAACAGTAATCTAATTTTCTTCCCCCTGCCATTATAGTAAGGACAGTCTACTGGTGGTTAAAAAAAATCAAAGGATGTCTTTACTTGTGGGAGGACTAAAATGGTAATTTTTTCTCAAGATCAGACTTTTTCCTTAAGATCAGACTCCCAAAGGAATAGCATTTTTAATCATTCAATACAATGAAATGGATACAGAAAATATTGATAATACTGTTCTGAGTAGTTTTTAACAGACATACCTATGTATAATAGCTTTTCAAATTTGTTTCTCTTAATTTGGTATTAAATGAAAAAGACTATGTGCTATTTAGACTTCTTTTTTCCAGTGATAGACATAAGATGCACATGAACAAAGAAAATTTATGAAAGCCCTTCACAGTGTAACTCTTGCTCCATCTACTGCAGAGTCCAGTGAAATCTTATCCTCAAACCTGGTATGAGCACTGAGGGTAGAGCTAATAGAGATGCTGGAATTAGTCAGTGGAAGACATAATTATTATCAGAGAATGTATGCCTCCAGTAGTGTTTGTAGTCAGGCTAAGGGAAATCTAATCCCACAGCCTGTGCAAAGTAGACTGATAAAATTGCATTTAAAGGTCCTTTTTAAGAAAGCTATTCTTGCTCATCCAGTGACAGGAGAAATATAGTGCTCATATGAAAGTCAACTTTGATGTTTTGTAAGTACTACAAGGTAACATATTATTATTACTGCTGCTGTTGTTATTATTAGTTCTTTGTGTGACCTTTTGTAAAACTTTGTGTTTTGGTATTGTGTGCAAGCTTTTTCCCTGTTACTCATTAAATTAATTGCCTAGTGGTGTGTAACATTACATTTCAATAGAATTATTTTCAAGTGAGAAGTGTCAAGCCTTCTGGAGTGGTGTAGAAGAGAGAGTGGACTCCTCTATCCATCTGTTTGTTTTCATTACCTTCACAAAATAATTACTAACCTGAAGAAGCTGAATTAAGTACAGCACTTGAGTATTAGACTGGAGTTACAATCAAGTGAAGTGTTAAAGGTGCATCAGCCATTTTCCTAATATTGCCTTGATTTAATTGAAGATTAAACTCGGTGAGTGACAGAGGAAAAGAAGAAAGCAGACTGGGGGACTGTCAAGTTTATTGCCTGGTGGAACAGTTATATGTTGGAGTTAAGTGTGCCTCCAGATGGCTTCCTACCCTTTCTCCAAAACTATGCCTGATTTCAGGTCACCTGTTGGATCATAGGAAGGCAGTAGAAAATGAATAGGTTCTTTAACTGTTTGATGAAAAGAGAAAAGAATATTTAACACAATTGTCATCACCAGAGGTTGAGAGCATCCTAGTTACTTTGGTAAATTAAGGAAAAAAATAGAGTTCCCAGCTAGCCTGTGATAACTGGAAAGGATTGCAATTCTGCATAAAGGGTTATGTGATCATTTCTTCTACCATGCTGTGGCTTTCCTCACCTTTTAGGAGGCAAAGAGCATTTTAGCACTGTGGATGGGAGAAGGACCCTTGGCACATTGGTGGTGGAAGAGAGAACAAAACATTGCTAGCAGCTCATCCTAAGACTTGGAAACATTCAGTTGTGTCCATTTGAAATTTGGTTAGGGATGACTTTCCTTTAAGGTTCGGGGACAAATACCCAATTTCCAGTTGGGAGGTTGGTATAATCCCTGTCACCTGTGACATTGCCCTCAGGTCCCCATGACTTCCTCTGCTTTTATGACTTGACTTTCCTTTCCTTGAGACTGCATCAAATTAATTCCTGTTTTAATATGAGACAGCATTCAGTAAGGCACTTCAGCTGGGGATTTCCGCGCATGCTACTCTAGTATTATTCAAACTGTTTTGATGTCCAACTCGGGACAGAATCAAGAGTTGCCCCTGCTAATGGTGGGCTGGAGGCTGCTGTTGCTGCTGCTGGTTATTTGATGTGTCTCACCATCTAGATAAAGAAGTCTGAAATGCCCAGTTTTCACAGCCTGCAGGCTGGGCTGCTGTGTAAAGCCCAAAGCTGGAGATCTGGGATTCCTCACCCACAGATTGTCAAGGACTCTAGAGAAGGTCGTACATCTTTTTGCCTACTGTTGGATTGGCTGCTTATTTTAATGACTGTATTCATTTTGAATACATACTAGATTTGTTCAAACCTCTAATCACAGATTATCTGGCTTGTTTTTTTAAGATTTTCCTCTATATATGTGTACATTATTTCTTCCACCTTTTCTTAACTTGATATTTTAATGGTCTGGGTAAGTGCAGGATCTGCTGGTTTTAATATTTTCTTTTCATCCTGTGATTTTTCTTTTACTTCCTTAGCCAAATTATGTTATGTGGTCTATTAAATTTGTTCATTCTTTTTCTTGTGCCTGCTTTTACATCTCAGTTACACTCACGTGTGATTTCTGTCCATGGTTTGAATTCAGCATATTGACATCAGTCTGCTGTATAGGTGTGGTTGTCAGTATTCATTATCTACTGTAAAGCTGTATCTTACAGCTGAAAACAGCCAAAGAAATATGTTCTTTTTTTCTAGCTGTATTACATACTTTTCAAAATCTTTGAGGAATATTGCTGCAGTTTGCTTTCTTCCATGTATCAATTTAGCTTCCTAGTTGCATGTATTTCTGGCGTGCTACATTGCAGTAGTTTGTGATCATGCATAATTGAAGCCCAGAGGTTAAAACAGGGTGGTTGCAGGAGTTTAGGAACAAGGAGCTCTGTGGATATTGTCGTCTGAGCTCTTTTCAAAGAGTGGAAAACGCACTCTTTGATCATAAGATAGGAGCTGGTCCAAGGGCCAGACGCTGTTTGGACAGCTTAAAGTTAAGCATAAATCTGTGCAAGCCTCGGAATATATTTGCTAAGTTGAAATGTGGTATAGCATTATCCTGATAAAGGTAAATAATTGCTACAGCTCAACTGAGGACATTTTATTTGATCTGTTAATTAACACTTACGTGAAAAACAAGGTAGAGAGGACTCAGCAGAAGACTCTCTTTCATTTTGCTGTTTTGAGTTCACCATGTCCCAGCCAGTTGACTTGGATACATTGTCATAATCTTGCTCTGCTTACATAATCTTGTAAAACATAGTTGGTCTTCTGAAAGCATAAACTAAGTTCAGTTGTGTCCTTACAACTTTATGTGCACCTCCCACCATCAGGTCATGCTCTGTTAGCCTATTCTCAGGGGACAAAACTTTTGTAACTGAATGCTGCTTGAGTGCTGGTCTGTTGGTAGAAATGTCTATGCCAGCTAAGGTGCTTCCTCCTCTTAGGAAGGTGTTTGGTTTTCCTGTGTGAAAGTATCTGTTACTCCTCAGAGTCAACCTTATGCTTATGAAAAAAAATATGTCTACGTTATGCTGGGTCTGATGAAATTCTGGCTGAAATATGAAAACCATGTCGTTGATAGATGAAGTCCATTAGGCCCTCTGCAGCTCAGTCTACTGAGGCAAGGCTTGTTAATGACACCAGATGTCTTTGGCTGCAGAATGGTGGACCAGCAGATATTATCAAGCCTTGAAGGTGGAGAAACTAAACTGGTATGCTGTAGTGCAAGAGGCCATGAAAGTGCTCTTCAGGTCAGAAAGGATTCCGTGTCCCTCCCTTGAAGGCTCTGTGGAAGGGCTGGGGATAGGCCTTGTTAATCTGCTGTAGATCCATCATTTCTATTCCCCTGTTCTGTCTAGGCGTCAAGTTAATTTTGATAATTACTTCTAGTTACGTTTATTTTGTATGTACTGTATTGTATGAAGGGAATTGTTAAGATGAGTCTCTGTACTCTTTAGATTACACTTCCAAGATCCCTGAAAGGAGCATGTCAAGAGAGTATGGGAAAATCATGCTGAGCATTGGGTAGCAGCATTTGAAACAGAGCTTGATGTGATCCTCAAACATTACAGAGTCCTGCATTCCTCAAGAAAGTTTCTTTTCTAGGACATGTGTACATCAATTAGTATGTACTGCTATCAGGTTGGATATTTTAATTGGTCATCTCATCACTTTTTAGAAGCTGGCTTTACTTCAGAAAGTTAATAAGACCTTGAGGTAAAATAGTATTCAAAATGAGATGGTGATCTGTCTTGATGAATTTGTCATTGGATCCACTGAATGAATCCAGTAATGGGGATATAAAGGCTTTAGAAATACTGTCTAGCTTGCTGGAGGAGGAACTTTCTCTTTTGTGTAGCAAAGTGTTGGGATGCTTTGCCCACTCATGTCATCCCTGAAGGGGAGCTTCTTAAGCTCACGTTGTGTGCTCTTCTGAGGGTAAACAACGCGAGTAAGCAAGCCTGCTTACTTGTTTGTGGGAATGGTTTTGTTGGTTTGGGGGTTGTTGTTGTGTTGGTTTTGGTTCTTTTCTGAGTCCTTGTGTGTTTTTACCTTGTTGTGGAATGGGAATAAGTATCTCCTAGCTAACATTTCACTACTGGTGTCAATTTGCTTTTGGATTATCAAGAAAAGTAGTGTGATCAATTTTCTTTTCCATGTTGTTCCTGTCCTGATAGTGCAGTTCCACGAGAATTTAACATAGAGCTGATGTGATCCCGTCTTCCCAGGGCTGGGTGTTGCCTTTTGTCCTTAGGCCTGTGCTGCTGCTGGGGGAGTGTCAGGGGGTGCCTGTGCTCAGGGAGCTGGAGGTGACCTTGGCAGCAGTTACAAGGGTTTGTCTGGCTCGGCTGCCTGTGCTGTCTGTCTGTCCTGCTGCCCCAGCAGTAGTGGGGTTGTAGGTGTGTGTGTGTGGGCATGGGAGCAGTGTTGGATCAGCTTCAGCAACCATTGTGCTACATGGGGACTGATCCAGGGTTGTTGTAGGAATGCAGTGGATAAGGAAAAAATGCCCTTTCGTAAACTTTGAGAGGAAGAATGAGTTGCAGTTCAGAGCCTGGTCCCAATTAGCTGCTGTATTCTTTCCTTCTGTAGGAAAACCTCAGCTGGCCCAGAAGGGTGATTGTTTGATCCTGAGTGTCAGACATGCTTCACACTCTAATCTGGTCGCTCTTTTGTGAGTAAACCTTGCCTCCTGCTGCTGTTTTCCTCGTCTGGAGGCCAGCCTCAGGTTTCAGGATTGCAGTCTCTAGACTGTAGAAACAACCCTTTCCCCTCAGTTCTGAAGTTTGATATTTAAAGCATTTTCTACTTCTTGAGCCCTGCAAATGCTCGAGGAGCTCCATGTGCTTGACATGATCCTGAACTGTAAGTTGTTTCATGTCTCCCTTCTTCTGCCTTTCATCAGGCCGATTGAAAAATTACCTGGCTGCATCGTTTATGAGTGCAGTAAAAACTCTTGCCAGTTTCCTTTGCCAGAAGTTTCGCTTTCTGGGTGTGTTCCTGTTCTTGTTTGGTTGGTTCAATTAACAACCAACATTTGCATTTAGTTTTCCTTTTGTTTCACAGGGGATTTTTGAGCAAGCTAGGTGCTGTGGCATTCAGATTCAGTGGTGCCCTGCAGCTGCCTGTGCCTCCAAGTGCTGGCAGGATGTCCTGGGAGAGATGGGAATGCTCACTGGGAGCTCTGTGCTGGCAGGTTTGAAGATCTCATGAAATAAGTCAAAAAAGACTGGCGAGGTTAAACTGTTCACCTCCTGAGGAGAGAGCAATGGCTGGCAAGAAATGTTGAAAGAACTCTTGTCTGTGAAGGGCTGTGTTTAGATGTGTCCAGGAGGCTGCAGGAATAGTCTTGTTCCTTCCTTCACTCTCCCATAAGTGCTTTCCTTCAAAAAATAGTTTGTGTTAGATTTCATGGGTGAGAGACATCTGACATTTTATTTTGACAAGATAAGAAATGTTTTACTCTTTTGCTTGATAGGGCTGATGGTAGTTTCTACTACTGTACCAAATGACAAAAATGAGTACACAAGAGGATTTGACAAAAACTTTTACTTTTTTCGCCCCTCTTGTTGGTTCCACCTGTGGTTTACTGCAGCAGCTTTTAGCTGGCTTGTCTCAGTTTTCATGGGGCTACAGGGAGGGTTCAGTTTTGTCCTAGCAATTAATGGAGATGATACGGGCTGGCTGTCCTGAAGTAGCCCTGGAAAATCTTGTTTGTGTGTTTGGGATGAGTCAGGAAGGAAAGTGCCAGGTTGAAATAACTGTGCCAATTCTGAGTGAAATGGAA
The DNA here is from genome assembly GCA_013399915.1 of Illadopsis cleaveri. Lineage (NCBI taxonomy): Eukaryota > Metazoa > Chordata > Aves > Passeriformes > Timaliidae > Illadopsis > Illadopsis cleaveri. Next base: position 73,299 of record VXBB01015536.1, read on the forward strand.
CAAAGGCAGGAAGGTCCTGTTCTGCTGCACCTGCACGCCTGGCCAGGCTGAGGGCTTCAGGCCCAGGCAGAGGAGGAAACATGTTAGCTGAGTTCAGGTTACAAGACCTGACTTCAAGCTATGGAGATACTTGTTTTTCTGAAATGCTTTGGCTGTCATCTTGGGGGTGGACCAGCACATTTTTAAGGTTTTTTTTATCCATCAAATAAAAAGGGTCTGTAATTCCATGCGATAATGAACTCCACCCTTCCACATGACGTTACTGCAGTGTTTAAAAAAAAAAGAATGAGTATACTATATCGTGCACAGGATTAGTACAGGTTGGTGTAACCATATGAAAATCAGAATTATTCTAAAGATCCTTTTGTATGAATTTCTGAGACTCTTATGTTTACTCTGTGTCTAGTTCTGCACTGATAGATCATGGGGTGTTTTCTTTCCTAGATTGCTTCAAGTATGGAGCTGTAAACATTGCATCCTGTGTAGCTTGAGATGAGAAAAACAATTCTGTCTCAAAGCTGGCAAACTTATTTCTGTTGTCTCACATAGATCCCCATATGTTGAGCACTTAAAAGACAAACAAAACTCTAAACAAAACAAACAAAACCAGCAAAACATCCATGGGGCTTAGATCCCATAGTAACGAGCACAGATTAAGATTTACTCAATGCTCAGCATAAGTTTACTGTCACCTGTGTACATGTCTGCTTTTAGAAAGGAAACACTTATTTGTCTATTGGCATTGGGGGATTTTATTTCACCTTGTAGTAGAAATGTTTTCCTGTTACCATTGAAGTTGTCTTTGTGAGATAACACAATATTACAACTGGGAAGAAAAGGGAAGAGAAGCAAAAATAAAATGAGGAAGTTATTTTGTTTGGTATCTCTCTTGGTGCCGTATAGTTTGGAGATTTTTTAAGAAGTTTTATAAAATGCTTTTCAGAGTTGCAGCGTCAGTTAATGAAATTTTCATGTATGCTTGACTCAGGCCAGCTTTATTCAGACTGTTGTATCTTATAGCTGATAGATTCAAGCTATTCTAAAAGATCATGTCTGGCATTTTTACATATTATGTAAGTAATCTAAAGAGAAGGATGTACATGCACATGTTTGTTTTCTTCTTGCATTTTCAGAAAGTGTGCATAAGCAGGCACAGGAGATGAGTACATTCTATATTTTGTCACAGTTTTGTCTGATTCACTTCTTTGTCATGCACTGATCTTGGTATCTGATTTAAAAACTGTAACTACTTCATTCCTCACTCCATCATTGTTGCTTTGTTTTTTCTGAGCTTGGTCCTGCATATTATCTCCTCTTTCAGGAGGGGAAGGTTGGTTGCTTTGCATTTTGATGGGTTTTTTAATATAAAGCTTCTATCATTCATTCACAATCTAGTGTGCATTTAATTGCTGTTAAGAAATAATGAAAAAAATCATGTGTACATTCAGTCTTTTAAATTGCCCTTTCCAAAGCACTTCCTCACGTGTCTGAGGGGAAAAATTAGACAGTGCTCTAGTAGAGCAGAGGTGCTTTAGGAATTGTAGTATGATGTGATAGATACGTGTGGCAGGAATGAGGTGTGGTTTTGAGCAGATGTGAGGCTTACCTGGAAGAGGAGGGAATCCCCTTCTGCCCCTAACTGGGGGATCAGGTACTATAATTGTGTGCAGTTTGCATCATACCTGCACCACCTGGATGTTATTGACACACGATGCAGAACAAGCTCATCTGGACATTTCTGATGGTTTCAAAAAATTGGACTCTTTCAGTTTAGTTTGATTGTTGCTTCAGCAAAAATCTTGCTTGAGGTGGCTTGCTAGAAGCTCCTGGGTCCTAAGGAGTAGTGACAGACAGCAACACGACAGCAGCTGGATGTCCAGGACAGTATTTCTCATCCCTGTCTCCTTTCCTTTCCTGGCATTGTATTTTAAGAAACATCTGATTTTATGTGTTTATTTCTAGAGATTTTATTTTATACTGACATAAACTGAGTATGTCAGGAGTCATGTTTATGGTGTGCTAGTAAAGGAGTGTTTCCCACTACATTATACATATATTAAGGGCAAAGCTGTTGCAGATCAGAGCTATGTAGAAGACTGTCTTCTCAACCCTTCAGATTCCCTCTGTCTGGGCTAGCTATTTTGAAAGATATTTGCATATTTGCAAAATACTACAGCTGTTACAAATGCTCCTGTGTATGGCACATGCTTGGAAATGGTAGGAGTTATGAATGTAAAAATTGGCTGCAAGATACTTACGTCCAGGACAGGATAGAAAATACTGAGAGAGCAAAGTGTGATGATTTGCCTTTTCTAGAACTGCATGTGCAAGACTTTGCTTCCATGGGCTGACTCTGCCAAGGAATTTGCCTTGTGATGAATGAAGATGGGGAAAATGCAGGACTAAGAGGTTTGTTTAATCAAGTGAGGTGTGTTTGTAGGCAGATTCATGTGTGGAAATTACCCTTATTATGAAGGACTATAGAGGCCTTCAGTGTTGTTTTATTGAGAAAGGCTGTGTGGATTAGTGACTGGAATGGTTTGGGGGAATTTTTGAGACCAAGCTGTAGCAGCAGTTAATATAGGTGATGTTGTAAATTTGATTACAGTGTATAATCCCTGAGAGTACTACTCCAGTGGCTAGTAAGTGGCTAAAGAATGCTGAATATGTGAAGTAGTGAAACCCACACGTTGTACCGACTTGGTGGGGTTAATTCTTTTGCACTTTCTTAAGGATGATGTGTCTGGCCGTTGGGTCATCTTGCTTTGGCAAAGTTACCTTGGGTCAACAAAGAAAATGATAGCTTTGAGAAGCAATGGGTCGGGTTAACTCTCTTGTGGTCTTACTGCCCCTGGCTCTCTGTAACAAGCCTGGTGGAACATGTCAGAAACAGACCTGGTATGGAGCAAAAAGTGTTAATTGAGCTCTCTTGTGTTACAATTTAAAATTGGATGCTAGAAATACTCAGAGATTCCTGAAAAGGTGGATTTTGTTTTGCATGAGTTACTTTCTTATTTTAAAATATGTGACTAATGTGCAAAATACCTAAATGCTCTAATAAAGTGTTTCAGCTCTAGACTTTTTACTGCTTCACTCTATTTTTGTTTAAAATTACATTTTAGGAAACATCTAATTTTATGTGTTTATTTCTAGAGACTTTATTTTACACTGACATAAATTGAATATATTGAGTCATGTTTATGATGTATTAGTAAGATAGTGTTTCCCACTACATGTATATATATCTAATCAGGGTATCTAGTGAAATAACAGAATCTCTAATTAAAATCCTGTGTGGGAAATGCAGCTTGTTGACTGGAATTGTTTTTAGGTGACAGTGAACTTCAAGGAGAGTGTTGGCTTTTACAGCTCCCTTGTTTCCAGCACCCTGAAAAATTTCTCAGAATTTAAGAGATTGTTCTACTGAAATGGCATTTTAAATAGCCACATAGTAGCTGATGCATAATGAATGAACATATTGTAATGGACCAGGAGGATCTGAAAACTATGTAGCCTGGCCTTCTAGACTGTGTGGATGTCACATACTTGCGTGAAATTCAGCTTTAGTATTCTTTGGAAATAATCTCTGAGATACTGTTATTTGACCTTGATTTTTTTTTTCCCAACTTCTTAATATTTTGTTTCAATTTCACTGAATGTTGATTTCTAGAAGTTGATGTGTTTCTACTTTAAATTCCTCTTTACCTTCCAACAATAGCAAGCTGTTTATGTGCAGAAAAGAGGCCCATTGCAAGAACAATTTGAATTTCATTCAGTGCTGTTCAAATTCAGAAATTGTATATATTTATTTATGTGTGGCTCACAAACTAGGAAATTTGACCTTCTTTATGCATGATTTCTATCATCCTTGAGCATAGCTGGAGAAAAGGGTTGGTTGACTCTGAAGAGAATGTGTTTGAGAAGGAGTAATTAGGAACCATCCAGAGTGGCTTAGTTTTTCTGTCACAGAAAGGCCAAAATCCAGAATCATCATGACCATGAACCTTGTTACTTTTTTTCCTCTTCAGGTTATGTGTGTTATATTATCATTTTGATAAGTAATACTTTCCCCGTTCAATCTGCATTAAAATGATCTGTCCTGTGAGGGCATCTTCCTCTTTGCCCATGGCATTGGTTGAGTCTATCCAAGTGTTTCTCTAAGAGATCCCTTCAGATATCTGCTGGGACTAGGCTCATCCTGTGAAGCACATGAAATTGGCAACTGATATAAGGATTGCTAATGCTTCTGGTAGCATTGTATCTCCTGTGATGAAGATCTAAATCAGTGAATAAAGAGACTCAAAGACTTCTAAAACTTGTTTGTGTAGCACACTGCTGTAGCCCTGGATGGGGTTGTCAGTACAGCTGAAATATTCATGGTTAGCACCATACAGATACTGATTTTGCAGGGTGTATATTTAGGGGAGGCTTTTTTTTGGGCTGTGGCTTATCCCATGTGGGACTGGTGTCCGATGCTGAAGGAATGTTTCAAAGCCTATTTGCCTGGAGCTGCCCTTCTGATCTTCTCTTTCAAAGTCCACAGAAAACATTTTAATAATGTGCTTCTAAAGAATAAATACTATTTCTAGCGTGTTATTTCACAGCTGAATAAATTTGTCTGTATACAGAATCTAAACATGCCTGGCTTGCTTGGTTCTCCAGTAATTTGGAAAACAGTTTAGCAGTGGGAGTACAGTAGTATTTTGTAGAAGGACTCATGCAATGAAAAGACAAACAAAATTATATTTAGGGCTGTTCTCTTGGCCATAGTGAATAATTAATAATGCTGGAGGTGATGTAAGCAGGGCTGTGCTACATTTGGGAAGAACATTCTGGTTGTGGTATACTCCTTGTTTTCTTCCGGTTGTGTTGCAGCTGTTTGCTACTTTTCCCAATTCCACTACTGCTTGTGTCCTGAAATAATCTTGCCTGGTTCAGTGGGACTGTCTGTAAGCCTGAGTGTTTACAGGAGAGGATTGACTACAGTCTCCAGCAAATGCACACTGAAGCTTGAAGTACTGCTTTAAATTCTGATTGTATGTGAAAATAATTCCATAAGGAATGATGGATGAGATCAGCACAGCCCAGCGTTAGGTTGAGTATTGGGAGAAGCAGTAAAACTTCAGCTACCCTTAGACTCTGCTTTCAGCTTCCGGTCAAGGATCTAGGAACAGGCTCATAAGTGCTCTGTACAAAGATAACCACTTTTTAATTGAGACAATCAGTAATTGGGGAATATTCAGGTGTCTGTTGATGCTTTATGCTTAGCTGGGAGTAAGCCTTTCTTGCTACAAATCTAAAAACTGCTCTAGGAAGACACTCTCTCTACCTCCAGTATTTGCCAGCCTTCAGAGTCTGTAACATATAAGATTAGAAGCTAAATTTTACCTGTTAAACATTTGTACCCATCTGCCACTCTTAGAAAGTATTTGAAATACTGAAACACTTAGCACTCCTTTGACATTTTTCATTACTTTGGTTTCTCCTTGGAAAAATTCCAAGCCCCATCTGTAACTTGCCCCTTATATACTTGGAAGTTAGAGTACAGAAGCACTGCAGATTTCAGTGACTAACATTTAATGTGGGATGATGTGTTGGCATGCATTAAAAATAACTTCCTTTTAGTTCTTCAGACTTTTGAGATTTAAAATATTTTATGTGATCTCATGGAGTTTTAAAGAATAGTTATTTTTAAATAAAGATGCAGATAGTTTGCTACTTGAATAAGAACTTAAAAAGATTCAAACATGTTTGGGGAACAAAGCTTACTTAAAAAAAAATTAGTAGTGTCATTTGACTGAAGAAAGTTAACAAAAAACCAGAGTGAAACCTTGTTTCTGAATATGCCAAGGTACAAGTATATTTTGTACAGTGTATTTTTAAAAGACTAACTTTGATTATGATGAGACAAATTTATCTGCAGCATAGTGCTATACTGTGTGGTTTGGCATGTTTAAAAAAGTCTGTAATGGTTTGTAGATTACTGCTTAGGTATCTATAGTGTTGCTTTTGGAGCTGGTAAAATCTTTCTGCAGACTTTTTCATGAGACAATTTATTGAACTCTGCCCGAAGGCAGCGTTTTCTCCTTAGGCTGCCATCCAGAGTTTTTCAGTTATATTGTAAAAGTTAAATAAATTATTGCCCTCTACATCTTTTTATGCTTGTGGTCTATTCTGTTGCAATTGTCTAAAATCCAGGTAGCTGAATTCCCAACTATTTTGTCTGCCTTGCAGCACACCTCTGTGGATGGATACACTGAACCACACATCCAGCCTATCAAATCAAGTAGCAGACAAAACATCCCCCGATGTAGGAACTCCATCACATCCACAAATGAAGAGCATCCTCACATTGGAAATTATCGCTTACTGAAAACAATAGGAAAAGGAAATTTTGCCAAAGTGAAGCTGGCAAGGCATGTGCTTACTGGAAGAGAGGTAAGCCTTGAAAAAAAAAAAAAGGCTGACAGTCTGATATGTTTTCTTTGACTATCTTTTTGATAAGTATTTCTTCTAGAAGCTGTTTCGGGATATAGAAGAAGTTACCTGACATGCCTGAGTTTCCACCTAAGCACCCACCCACCCCCTTGTAACTTCTTGGTGAAAGGATCAAAATGTTTGTTGTGCATCAAACAGTATTTTGGGGCTGAAAAGGTCTGATCATCCCCAAGCATTTCTAAAACTGAAGAGAAATGTATTGATAGTGAGATTTCATTGATATTGGTGATCTGTTAATAGATAAATCTTGTGTTTGGAGGGCCTGGACAAGATAACGTTGTTCAGTGCAAACACAGACAGAAGTATAAAACTCATTCCTTGGTGGCAAAGTTCCAAGTTCCTGCTGGTAAATCTTAATAGGTGAGAGAATTTTGCTTGATGAAATGTATTGAAGTAGACACACATGCATGTTTTAGAGGTGCATCAATGCTCTTGCTCACAGAGGTCCAATATATTTTTGCTCAAACTTAATATATTCAAAAATATATTTTTGTTCTGAATTTAGTAATTCATAGTTGTTTGGTTTTTCCCCAAGGTTGCTGTGAAAATAATAGATAAAACCCAGCTAAATCCTACTAGCCTGCAAAAGGTAAGAATAGACCATAACATCTGAAATTCTGTAAACAGTTGAACCGTGATCCTTTATTTACTTGACAAAAGTATTTGATCCCCTTATCTTGCTTAACAACATTTTGTGTGTGACCTTGGGAGAGTGTGGTCTCCCTGCTATAATGTGCACATACATTTGTCTGGGGGCAGTGACTCCATGTGGTTCCTATCTGAGCTTTGTTGTTTGCTCTTCCTTCCTCCTCCAGCTTTCCTCTTTGCCAGCAGTAACATTTCTTTCCAATTAGGTATAAAAACAGTTTGTCTACGTGCTAAACCAAGATCTAATGCTGTAATGGATGGAATTTTCTTGGATTTTTTTCTTTAATGTAGTAATTGGGGGTTTTTTTGGACTTAGAGTACCAACTTCTATTGCTTTAATAGTTTTTATTGCTTTAATACATTTGTTTTTATACTCTTTCAACTTTAATAAAATATTTGCTGAACTCAGGGGACCTGTGGCAATTACTACATGTGCACAGAATTGACAAAATGAGTGAATATAATCAAAACAGTGTTGTTTATGCCTGTAGATAGAAATTCAGAAGTCTTTCATAGTCATTGTGATAAGGGTTTTACCAAAACCCTGGGGATTTTTGTTTGGTTTGGATTTTTGCTGTTTAAGTCCGCGTGTGTTTTGTTGTGGCTGAAGCACAGAAATGTTGTATTGTCCTACTGGAGGATGGCCATTATAAAAATTTGGGGTATTTTTTGTTTACAAATACTAGACTGCTGTTGTCTGTAGCTGTAGAAATGAGAGAGAGATGCCAGGGCTTATTGCCGTTATCTCTGGCTGTAATAAATTATTACAATTTATTTTATTGTGTAACTTTGGTTATGGGGAGTTATAAACAGCTTTGCTTTAATTTTTCTTTTATCTCTTTTATACTTTATTTGCTTTAATGTCTCCTTTGTAGTACTTGAGTGAGTTCTTCTGGATTTTTATTTTTTTTTAATTCAACCTGCTGTGCAGTCCATGCAGAAGCTTTGCTGTTAAGTCCTCTAACCTATATTAAGCAAATCTCTTTGCTAATATTTGAGCTTGAGAAGAGGGACCCACAGAGGCAGTGTGTGACAGAGCATATTGTGGAAATCCTGTGCTGCTCACGTAGCTCATTTCCTACCTAGCTTGGTGTTTACACTTGAAGAGCTGGGTTTGTCTCATTGTTGAGCAATGAGAAGTTAAAATACGTTAAAACTTTCTGGAAAACTAAGCAAGAAAAACTCAAGCTTTGGGACAGTAGTTTTAATGTTAAGTTGTATTTCATACAAAAATACTTGATAATAATTCAATAAACCATTCCAAGTACGAATAAGACTTTCATGGCATAAAAAATGCTGTCACACTGCACAAATAGTACATAAAATACTCGTGCAATAGGACATGCTGTTATTTGGGTTTTTTTGAGTGGGAAACTGACAACAAGAGAAACAGTGTTAGGTATTGTTAGAAGCAGCTGATAGTAGAACCAAGGACAGACATTTACAGCTAGTGATTTAACTGCAATTCCATTCTTCAGTAACTTCTGAGTATATTGATCCTATACATCTTCTGCTCACACTAAAAAATGGTATGATGTTTTCATTTGTAAAATATTATGATTTTCAGAAAAAATAATCTTTGTTTTGAAGCTTTATATGTCTTCAACTGTGATTGAATGAATGTATATTGATTGCCTGAAAGCTCTTAAGTAAACTTCAGCACAATTTTTGCACAGTCACTGAAGCAACTGTGGATATAAAGCAAATAAGGGTGAGAGGATGGTTTATTAGCGTGGTTAGGATAATTTTTGTTAGTTTTTAATGGGTCATTTATGAATTGTAAGTAAATAAAAATTATTTTTCTGTTCTATGAAATGAGTCACCCTTTTTTTTTCTTTCTGCACTGAACTATTACATTTTGTTTCTGATTCTTCATGTACTATTGAGTATCACAGGAATGTGAAGTTTTATAATTTTGTCATCAGGCTTATACTGTACAAAGGGCTGTTAAGTGGTTGGGCTTTTCTCTTTGAGAGGCAGTGTTGGGAGTGGGCAGCAGTGATAGTAGCATTGTGTTAATAGGAACAGACACTTATCTAATGAAGGTTTATAGAGGACTCTGGAGTGTCTTACTGGCACAAAAATACCACTCCTGAGTCTGAACCCATCTAAATTCTCATGGTTGAGAGCGCAGTCTCTAGAACTTCAAAGCTGATAAATTGTATGCAGTTCAGAAAAATTTTTAAACCTTCAATCACTACTGATTATTACTCATCAAACAAGACAAATTTGTAGTTATCTTGGCCGTGGGGTCATTCACAAAACCATCCCCTTTCCATTCACCAAAGTATGAGGGATACCAAGTGCAAGTCACTTCTGTTACAGTGCTTGCTATTGACCTAATTAAGTGAAATGAGTCATCATGGCTTCGCATGCACCGTTCTGTTTTGTAAACAGAAATATTTGAGCACATACTTCACTTGTTGTAAGTGTTATACAAGCTGGGTCTGTCGTTGGTCACGGGTATGAAGGCAAAGAGTGTTTTGTTTCTTAGCTGCTCACCAGTGGTTTTCATGCCCCGTAGTGTGGCCATGGCACTTCAGACAATTATTTTAGCTTGTGTCATGGCCTAACATTTGATGGCTTGAGTAAGCTGACCTTGGGAACTTTCAATTTTGCTTTCTTGTCCATGCAATGTGATAGTCTTAACTTATATTTCTCACTCCAGGACCTCTACCTCTTTAAATGGAAAACCCATGTTGAATTAAGGGTCCTGCCTTTTTATTTTGTTTTCAGTTTGTTCAGTATATGGTTACCACTCTACTCAGTGAGCATCTGTTTAGAACAGAGCTGGCTTTATTGTTGACTTACAGTCTTGATAGTAACATACTGTACTGACTTAGCTTTTTCCACTGTCACTATTGTAATTTGTTCCCAAATATAAGTATTTGGTTTTTGTCATAACACAAATTTGTGTTAAAATAGCTGGTCTGTTTTTTACATATCTGCTACACTGAAGATTTTGTCTTCTACTGGCTTCACCAGGGATGTTTCTGAAACAGCATTCTGTAGCTCTTCTGCAAACTGCTAGTGGAGCAGAAGGTGCTTTTTTTCATTAATAGGTTTAATTAGGAAATGGTGTTTCAGATACGCCCTTTTTAGGGGCCAGCAAGCTTTTTATTCTTTAAACATGTTTGGAGCCTCTAACTTAAGTTCCTTCTGTTGCTGAGAAGAGCAGAACAGAAGTAAAGTAGCATGGAAGATTTGGAACAATTTCAATAGATTACCTATTGAGAGCTGTGCTTCTTTTGCCACATCCCTTCTCAGTAACAGTTTAGAAAGTAGAGCAGCTTTCAAGCATGTTTTTCAAAGCAAGACAAAGCCTTGCTTAACTGAGTATTTTCAGTTTGATTGTAGTAACTTAAAACAGTAAATCTTAAACATAGGTATCAATCTGACAGCAAGTGGAAATGTTATTAATGGTGTGGCAAATCCTTGGCTTTCTGCAGTTTGTGCCTTGGAAAATTAGGCTGGAAGCACGGGAAACAGTTTTTCAAGTCTTTTCGCTTTTTCCTTATTACCGATTTTAGGAACCGAGTACAGTGCTGGCTGTCTCTTTCTAAAGGTGAAGCTTCTGAGGCTGCAGCACCTTTCCAACAAGGAAATGTTTGTTGAAGAGCTTTTTTTTGAATGGTGGCACTTCTTAAGAATAAAGAGTGGTCCTATAAATATGTGGTGGGGTGGGGAGAGAGAAGTCAGGGAGCACTTAAACCTTCTGAGACAGAAGGGCGCTGCTGCTCAGGAAAATACAGGTGTGTCCGATTCTGAAAATGCTAAATTTTGTCAGTAAAAAGATCATAATCCTGCAGCAGGTTGCCTTGTCCTCAGAGAAGGACACATACCACTGTTCTCTCCAGATTTTTATAAATTAAACAGACTTGGCTTTATAGGGAATAACTGTGGTCTTTTTGCTTAAATACCTCTATATGCAAAGGAAGAGATGTATCCTGAGTGTTATTGAGGGATGTAGTGGCTCTTGTTTAAAGGTGTTTATATGTGTAAATACATAGTTATTGACATTGCAAGTGTTAGTAACCAACGTGCTTCTGCATGGGGAAAGCATGGGGGAGGGGATTTATCTCAAAGTAGCGCTTCATGGAATGCAGAGTTGCAGTGTAAAATAATGTTAAGGCTTTTATTCAGAAGTACTTGTGGAATGAAATTTCATGTCACTGTAAAATCAATTTGAATGTTAAACCAATTAGTAAACTCGTAGATCTTGTGAGAATCTTTAATAGAATAATGCACATCTTGGTTTATTTTTCAATGCCTACGTGCTTTGTATTAAATATAAAATCGTAAGGGTTGAAATTATTTTCTATAGAAGTCTCGTATTTTAATTGTGCTTTATGGAGGTATGTGTCCATTGCTGTACCTTTTATACCAGGATTAATAGTTTCAAGTTATGAAATAGGTTTCCAATTTTTTGGGAGGGACTGATTTTCTACCTGCCTGCTTAGAAGCTCTTCTGGTGCTATACTGTCCATTGGATTAGATTTGTTAGCTTCTGATTAGTTTATATTGATTTAGCTGAGAAATTTATTCTTGTGCAGCAAATTCCAATACTTAGAAAAACAACAAATTCACAAAGAACATCCTGGTGTAATGTTTTTTCTTAGCAATGACTGATTTTATGAAAAAAGATATTTGCTGAAGTTAATTCTGAGGCATAATGTTCCATACCCTTGTTTTGTGTTTTAGACATAAGCAAATTGCATCTGTTCATGTTTGCTTAGAGAAATGCTTTTGTAGTCTTCATTTCCTTTTGAAATTATTTTAATGGCAGTTATAAGGCAAGTACATACTAACTAGCATGAAATATTTAAATAATGCAAGTGTAAGTCTGTAATATTATTACTTGAGCTGCAGTAATCGTACTTCATCAAAATCTGATTTTCAGTGAGATGTTGCTCTGTAGTCTTAACTTGTAGAATAAATGTAGAATTTCAGAAACATAAAATGCACTAAAGTTGCTACTCTTTGGGGTGCTGTTTGGTCTCTGGCTTGCATCACTGTGCCCTTTTGCAAGGGTTGCCTCTGATCAAATGGGACTAATTTTGAAAATGGAGGATGAGAGGTCTCCGAGACATCAGAGAAACAAAACAGCAACAACACAGTTCATGTGTTGAGCACAGTTTCTGTCTATGGAGGACTGTAGTGCTAAGATGTCTCCAAAGTGTCTAAGCATTACACTGAGGAGTGAGCATTTCTTAATTTATTTCAGCATCCTGTGTTAGCCCAATAAGGTACCAAAGAGTGTACAGCACAGTAAACAGGGCCTGTGCTGTTCAATTAAACAAGCCTACCAGTATTGCCAGCGTCAAGTACACAGCACCAAACTACGTTGGCATTTTTGATTCCTTTCATTTGCCTTTCCTTGGAGCCTCTAGGTTAGTCTTGATGTACCTCTAATTAATAAAGCCATAAATGTAGAAATTTAAGAGCAATAACCTCTTGTTTCTGATCTTAAAAAAAATAAAAATCTGTGTGAAGTATATATACTAAGGGCTTTAAGTTTTTCCAGTTGTTTGTAATTACATGATTCAGTGTCTTACAGCAGACTTTCAGCAATTATAAATCTTCAGGACTTGCAGAGGGAGAGAGGGGGCTTTGCTGCTGCTTGTGGCCAATGTAAAATTTGGTAGTTGTGGGAAAAGCAAACTTGCCTGCTTCACCTCTGTGGCGCAGCAGGACTTGGAGGATGTCATAATTCCTGGTATCTGATTCCATTTGAACATCTGTCTGTGACTTTGCTCCAGTGCTGGACCTTGTACTTGCACCTGCAGTTTCGATGTGTTCAGGATGATTGGCTGTGGTTGCCAGTCACCAAAGAAATCAGAGAGAGTGAATACTTGGGGCAATAGTCTGTGGGGTTTGGTCAATGTGAAACTCCAGAAAGGGCTGTGCAACTTAGTGTGTCTGTTGGGCTAAAGCTTAAAAATTAGTCTGGTTTTGGTATGTAGTTATTTGTAGTGGTTATGTTTATGTAATGCATAAGATGTAGATTATGTTTTCTGGAGTTCACTGCACTATATTTATCTATATTTTATGCTAATGCTACTTTCTGTGGCCTTTTCTGTTTTCTTTTTGACATTTAAAATTGCATATCTCGTGTAATTTTTCCCTAATAAATACATTCTAAGGAAATTGTCCTGCTTCCTTGACAGTTGTTTCGAGAAGTACGAATAATGAAGATTCTGAATCATCCCAATATTGGTAGGAGCCCTGCATTTCTGCAGATTTTTTTTCTGTTACACTGTTTACATTTTACTCTATTTGGCTGTATTTGAATGTTTTGCTGTTAAACTTATTTTGGAGCTAGTAGGACAGTAAGCATCCAGTGAATGCTTCATTGTCTCACCTCCTTTATCGACTCTGCTTGCATCAAGAATTTTGCTCAGAAGGGGTAAACTGCTCAGTCCAGGAAAGCCTTACACAGAGTAGGAGATGGGAGCTCTCCGGTCTATCAAGTAGCCCAACTCCCTCTTCTGTTGAAATTATTCTTGAGACCCAAAAGCATGTTTCTTAGGTGAGAGTAGCAGAACTCCATTAGTTCAATCTAGGAAAGACTCCTGCTGACTGATATTTCCAGAAAATTAGAATTACCAAGTATGTAATTGTCCCTTTCTGCTTTAGTTCTTTCACCTACCCCACAGCTTCAGGGCCCTACTTTGTGATGACAATTCTTCTGGCTGAGGAGGGCTGGACAGTCTTGTTCCAGAGACAGTTAATGGTCCTGAATCGGCCAGAGGGCTTGTTGCATACAAGGTATGGACAAGGTGTACAAGTTATTATGTGCTAGGCACTCCCTTCTCATCCCTTAAATTGTTTGTTGCTTTTTCAGCATTCATAGCTTCTGCTGGTTCTTGTTTTCTTGGGGGTGGTGGTGGGGGTGTGTTTGTTTTAAATGAGTGGTTATATTGCAATCTGAGGAAAGTCAGACTTAACATTCCTGGTATCCACTTGGTTTTTAGTTGGTCAGAATCTCGGATTTCTGACTGTGAGCAGTTTGCTAGCAAAACAGGGGAGGTTTGTATGATCTTAAAATTAAGTCTGTGTCAAACACTAATTTCAGCATGAACTCGTTTGTACAGTGTGGATAAACTTCTCCAAAAATTGTGAATTAATATGCTTTATTATCAACTGTGATTTAGAAATTAATTTTTGGTCTTTTTCCCCTTCAAAAGAATGCTAACCTGAAGGATTTAAAGTTTCTATATGATTTAGTGTTATCACTGGCCATAAATTATACTCATTCCACGAGTATAATTGTTTGTTTGTGCTGTGCATTTAGTCTTGGCTGCAATCTCTCTCTCATTCATTTTTCTTGCAGTAAAATTATTTGAAGTTATTGAGACTGAAAAGACGTTGTATTTGGTAATGGAATATGCCAGTGGGGGTAAGTGGATTCTGAAATGTACATTACGGATAAACTGAAATGCCAGTTACATGCCTAGAAACGCTTTAAGGATTTAATGGGATATTCCAGTCTGGCCTTCAGAGCAGTCCCAGCAGACCTCCCAGGGCAGGATTTCTTGACTCTGTTAAGTAACCTCTTAGGTTTGTGCTCGAGGGTAGTTCCCATTCTGAGGTTCATGCTGCAGTATCAAGAGATAATCTGGCACAGATTCTGGCAAAAACTCTGCACTGGTGTTTATCTGCTATATTTAGGCAAGCGCTGGTGCCTCATTTTATCTTGCAAATGTGTGCCAAAGCACTTGAAGAGGCAGATCCACGGATGGGAATCAGTAACACAGGAAGGGGAACCAGCAGGCTCATAGTGAGAGGGATAGCGAGTGCCTGCTGGAGAAGCTGCTTAGCATCTGAATGGGAAATGTTTGAATGTGGCAAGAGAATCCAGCACAGCCAGTGACCAGCCAGGAAAGGCTGCTGTCAGACAGTGCAAAGATGAGGATCTGAAAGGCATTTGAGCAGCTTTATTAGGAAAAGAAGATGACGGAATAAACAGAAATAATATAAATAACATTAAGCGAAGCCACTAGAGATGTGCAAAACAAATCTGGTGCTTAAGTTGCCTGATTCCCAATGTGTCTTTACACAAGATATGAATATTTTTCATTATTTATTCTGTTTGTTTCACAGTGGTTAAGTAAATTTGTTTTAAAAATTGAAGAAGCCTTAGTATGAAGGGTTCCATTTTTGCTTCTTACTTATTATTTGTCTGAATGAAATCCAATGCGAAAAGGCAAAAGGAATTTTTCTTGGCTGCTTCTATTTCCTTTCCCTTCAAGAAGAGGAGCAGCATGGGGTGTGTGTTGTTTTCAAGCATGTTTTGATTGTGTGTGATAGTAAAAAAAATTAATACTGATGTGTTGTCCTTGTCATGATCAGGAGAAGTGTTTGACTACCTAGTTGCACATGGAAGAATGAAAGAGAAAGAGGCTCGTTCAAAATTCAGGCAGGTATGAAATTAGTGTGTTCATTCTTTGGTTTTTGTTTCTATTTATGTTGTTTGCAGATAAATGTGAGTGAGCCAACTTCTTACTTTAAAAAAAAATTGTTTTGATAATGTTTATTAAAACTGCAGTGGAAAAAAATCCCAAAAGAGAAAAATACCTGCTTCCTACATACTGTCTGAAAATAGTAAAATTTTTTACATTTTCTTTTAGTCATTGTTCCTAAGGGTCACTTTTTAAAATTGTGACTCACTTGAGGTTTAACTCCTTTTCGGAATATTTTAGAATTTTACAGCTGTTCTGTCTACAGATGTTGATCTGATGACAGGTACTACTGTGTCATGTTGCTCTTTTTTGTATGAAGGCTTCTCTGTAATAGGCTTTCATATTCTTATTACAGACTTTCTCATTTTAGGCCGTTTCTTATCCTGATTTTAGTGATTGTTTTGGAAAAGCTTTAATCAGATAAATATATCAAGCTTGGTGTTTTTCAAAATCAAGTTATATAATTAATATCTAAAGAAACTGCTCTTAACTTGCTGTTTCAGACTTGGGTTTTGTTGTATATGTGAAAGACATGAAAGTGTTGAATGAATTGTTCTGCTAGGAATGCATTGCAAAGATATGCAGTTGATATTTTAGAAGATAAAATCTGAGATGATGTATCTGGCTACTGGCTTGAAGGGGAGATTAATTTCCTTTCAATAGTTATTGCTGTTGGGTGATTTGCATTTAAAAAATATGTTTCTCCCATTATCTCGAGTGGTATGTATTAAACTTCTTTTTAGTAGGAAAATGAGCTGTTTATAGGGACTTTCTAGCTTTAGTATTTAAGCTTTAATGAAATAAAATGAATATTTTTTAAGATAAATGTTTTATTCATTTCTTGCGTTTTAGTGAATCATATCAGGAAACAACATTACTAAACTATATGCAAAAACTTATAGTGAAGTTGAAATAAAGTATTTCACTAATCATCTTGGTGTTTCAGATTGTATCTGCTGTACAGTATTGTCATCAAAAATGCATAGTTCATCGTGATCTTAAGGTAGGTTGTTACTTATTTTACTTTTTGCTGCCTATCATACAGGCCTAATTTCATTCTATGTATTAGTCCTTGCCACTGCCTGTGAATTCGTCAAACATGTGAATGAGAGAAGTATCACTTGTGTTTTATTCTCAATTTCCTGAAGCACAAAAATAATGTAGCTTGCCTCTTGGAACAGGGGAGAGACAAGAATAGAACATGTGTTACTTTCATTCCAGTTTTGGCTTTTAGAAAAAGACATGCTCTCCAAAGAATTATACTTGCTGTCATGCTGGTATCTACACAGTGAAGCTGCAGAAGATCAATTGACACCAGCCATCACTACTTAATTAAAATATTTTCAGTTAAAGTGTGTTGCAAGGATATATAAAACAGTCTTTCCTTAGTGATTTATAGGAAATATGTTAGGTTTTTAATCCATTTGAATTTCTTGTTTATATCCTAGTGTTTAATTTGGGCAGGAAAAATCAATTAAGGGTGAAAAGAAATTAGTTGAAATTTTTTTTTTTGATCCTTTCTAGTAATCTGTCTGTGTAAACCACCAGATCATATTAAGAGTGCAGCAAATGCAAGTACAACCTAAGCCCTGCCTGAAGTTGTCTTCATGCCAGGTTTAGGTATCATGGGACTTGGACATCATCCTCACCCACTTAAAAGCTGTCTTGTGCTGTTGCTTTGATGTCTTTGAACATTTACAAAGAAAATACTGGTGTAGGTTCTTTCTTACTAACGTGTCTGAATACTTGTGAAAAACTGAGGTTGAATTATTCTGAGAGTTTCTTTTCACCAGTATCTTTTGCTTTATTTTATAATGCACTGCAGCATTCTTTCAATCTCATTCTTACAAATCTGTTCCCTGATACCTGTCAATCTGCCAGCTCCTGCATGTACACATGAGGATGGGTAATAAATACCTCCTTTTCTGCTGAGTTGTCTCTGCCCCAGGAGTGTTGTCAACTGATGGTGGACATGCCTGCCTGGCACTTTGAAGTCAGAATGCAAGGAAGGAAAAGGGCTGGATCTCACCAAAATCTTGATTAAAAAAAACCCTCTATATCTTGCCTGACAGTTTGGAGCCTGTGGATGTTTTGTCAAGCTCTCTGGAGCTTACTCTACAGCCACTGCTGCTGAGCTTTGCAGAAGTCTGCACCCAGGGACTTCTTGGCCAGCCAGGAGAAGCCCTTCACTGGTTCTCTTGGTCCCATACTCGGCTGGGAGTAGGGAGCCAGCCATCTCCTCATGGTTATTTAGCTCTGTCTCCTTCAGCCCAGCTATGGGACTGAATCTTGCTGCATTAACCCCTGCAGTTATTCAGCATCCTGCATCTTGCTCTTTCTCCCAGACCCCCTTAGAGCCTCCACCTCTCTACCATTTTTTACTTCCATAGCACACACGCGGCTCACAGGCTGTACTTCCAAGCTTATGTAAAACAGCTTTGCAGCATTCCCACAGGGAACTACCTGCCACGAGGAGTCTGCTGCTGATCTCCTTCCTATTTGCAAGACGGTCAGGCAGACTCTAAAATAACTTTTATTTGATTTTTTTTCTCTATGTCTTCTCTTGGCTATGGAGTTATGCTAGACTCATTTGAA
This sequence comes from Illadopsis cleaveri, assembly GCA_013399915.1. NCBI lineage: Eukaryota > Metazoa > Chordata > Aves > Passeriformes > Timaliidae > Illadopsis > Illadopsis cleaveri. The sequence continues at coordinate 91,502 of VXBB01015536.1, forward strand.
CAGTTCAGAGTAAAGTGTGATTGAGAGCCAGTCATCCTTGCTGATGAAAAGTAAATTTTCCAAAGGAAAAAAGGCTAAATGTGTGGCTTTGAGGAGGTGTTCTTGCTTCATCTCTTCTTTCCAAGTGATATGACATCTCTGTCTCATTTAAAACTCTTCTCATGGAGCTGCAGAGAAGGAAAAAGTAACTTTAAAGTGGTGTCTGCATTCTCATCTGCCTCTGTTGACTCTCCATGGTATCAGCACGTTTAAAAATTGATATTGCAGCACAACAAGGCAGAGGTCTAGCACCACTTCAGATATTTTTGATAAGACTTTTTGACTTTAATAACAGGGTAAACTCTATTATTTACAAGTTATTTCAGACTAAACTGGAGACATATGTAAGAAAATATGCAAGTTTGTCCAGGCTCTTCTGGTAGAAAAATTGTGTCCTTTTTACTTCGTAATTATAAACGACTTGTGTAGAGAGGGCTGTAACCAATTCCAGCTTTGTGATCCTGTGATGCACAGAACTTATCTTTTCAGTTCATACTTTTTGCTCTGAACATGTAATCAACAAGAGCGTCATCTTTCTACTTGGCATATTAAAAAGGTCTGTTGGTGTTTTTGGTTGAAGTAAGAAACCTAAAAGCACTTGCCATAGTACCATAGGGCACTTGGGTAGCAGAGTACTGTTGAACTAGGAGAACTATTGTAATCACAGAGCAGCTGCACTGACAGTGCTGTTTTCACCACAAGGAAAATGAAGTCTTTGTGAAGTAGTGTGGAAGGCTGTCAGATCTGGAAAACAGCTCTGTGAGTCTGTCTGCAGGCACATCAGCTGGAACCAGCTGGGATTACAGGTCATGAATTGGAAAAATAAAATATTTTCCAGGACAGAGTTTGTAAAAACGGGTTGTATTTTACTCCTGGTAAAGGCTAAATTCTGTTGTGCAGCTATTGGCTTGATATACTGGTAGTTAATTGTCTCCTGTTCTGTTCACTGAGTGTAAGTGAAATTATTAAAAATAAATTCAAACAACCCCAGGTGAAATCATGTTTACCCTTTTAACCAACTCCTCTGACCATTAGATTGTTGCTTCTCTGACTATGAGTTGAAACATTTTTTTTCTTTTCTGGGCTCAATTCTGAGCACAGCATCTGATGAGAGATGTCTCTTTGCTATAAAACTGTTATTTGCCATAAAACCCTACTCTGGTTAATACCTGGCCTCCTGTTGAAAAAGCAGGATTCTTGCACTGCTTGTTGCCGTCTTGTGTTGCTGGCATGCAGATCAGGAGCTGGGACCCAGTTAGATAAATAAACATTGCCCAGTTCTGGTGCACTCCATACACAGCATCCTTCTCAAGTGTTTTGAGAAATCACTTTATTCCCCCAATAATTTATTAGTATTTCTGTAACTTCACCCTTTTGATCTTCCTACCTAACTGCGATACTAAATATAAGATACTGCTTTCTGACTCTCCAGATACGTGTACACTTGCATCTGTGTATATGTCATGCATTCCATTCACATGATTGCTGCACAGGCATTTATCTTAGATGTATAGAATACATTCTGTGTGAAAAGAATTAAATACTGGAGTGCTGACACTTTGGTGTTGCTGTTGCTGAAGCAAACTAATAATAAAAGGGAGAGGATTTTTTGGTACAGAATGCTAAGGTACAGCATGAAGCTTGAAGTGTTTCATCTTAGAAGCAGAAGGTATCTTCTTAAGTCTTAAATTCCTTCTAACATTTACTCTGCCATAATGGTAGATGATGTCTGGGATTAGATTTACTCTCCTTGGCATCAGAAATTGGCATGAAGCTGTCAAAAGCTTCAACTGCTATTCTGAGATGTCTAGATACTTCACTCCATAGCTGAACGAAGTTATTTCTTTCAGAAAATAAAATGTTCATAGTTGATTCACTAGCTGACTTTAAAGTTTGTTTAGCTGCTTTTAATAGTTCTATTTTCTTGAGTAAACATTGCTGATTTTCAGTCCTTGTAACGTACGTGGGGGGATTAGTTTCTTTTATTCTGCAAGAAAGAGGCAGATGGTGAACCATTTTGGAAAAAAACATTTTTGTATTTATTGATAAATGATATATTGTACTATATATATATTTCTACTTACTCTGATGCAAAAATTGTCTTATTTTCCTCTTAGGCAGAAAACCTTCTACTTGACTCAGATATGAACATTAAAATTGCAGACTTTGGGTTTAGTAACGAGTTCACGGTCGGTAACAAACTGGACACATTTTGTGGCAGCCCGCCTTATGCCGCTCCAGAGCTTTTCCAAGGAAAGAAATACGATGGCCCTGAAGTGGATGTGTGGAGCCTTGGGGTGATTTTGTACACTCTAGTGAGCGGATCACTGCCATTCGATGGTCAGAATCTAAAGGTACAGTTACAACATGGCTTCTGTTGGCTTTAAATCTTCTGTGTCATCAGGAGCTCACCTTTTAAAACTCTTGTTTTACAGGAGCTGAGGGAGCGAGTGCTGAGGGGGAAGTACCGCATTCCATTCTATATGTCCACAGACTGTGAAAATCTACTGAAGAAGCTACTAGTGCTGAATCCAATAAAAAGAGGCAGCTTGGAAGTAAGTCATTTTGTCTTGGAAAAACGGGGGGTCAGATTAAGAGAGAAGAAAATACAACAGTTGCTTGAGAATTCTTAATTTTTCAGGATAGATGCTTTCTTCCTGTTTTAAGGTCCCAAAAGTCTTGATTAAAAAAAAAAAAGAGGCGGAAATGTCCCAGAAACACTGCAGCTTGAAAATAGAAAGTGTTAATCAATGAAAATCTAACCTTAATTGCAACTGACTAACAACTAAATTAAGAGCATTTCAAAGTGCAAACTGTTCCCACTTGTTTCAGTCAGATAATGGAGTTAGTACAAAATCTGTGGAAAGCAGGGCAAGATTGTAAATATCTTCCTGGAGTTTTTCAGAAAAACAAGACCAGCAGCAGGCAGTACTGTAAGCTTTTTTGACTGAGCATTTTCATGACTTCTTAAAAAGGATATGTACAGGAAGAATAACTAGCTGATGGAAAAAAGTGTGGAGTTTTTTGTTTGTTTTAGTGCCATAATACATGTAAACACTAAGAACTCTGTGAATGATAAGCTAATAAACAGCTAGTTATTACTGTTCAAGCCTTTTTTTTCCCTCGTAGCTTTGTTTCTGAGTAGCTGGAAAACTTACATATATAATAATTCCTGCTGTGTCCCTCAGGTAAAATCTCTTTTGGGGATTTCTAATGAGTTATAATTTTTGTTGTTAGTAAATTAGGTTTTCTTTTTATGGGATGTGGAAAATATCTGTGCACAACTTGTAAGGTGTCTAAAAGGTTGTGTTTTTTAAGGGGCTGTTTTGTTCAGGATGTATTGGATTGTACTTGCTGCATAGCTGATATTTAACAAATAATTGGTGTAGAATTTGCTCTAAAAGCTGCCTGGTTCTATTGTGTGAATTCTTTAGCAGGGAGGGATTTTTTTAAATAACATCTACTTACCATAGAGATGAAAGTGGAGCGGAAGATAAATAGAATACTTTTAAAATAGTATTTGCATGAGTTAATCACTAGTGACTTTTGTTTCATTTTTCTACAAATACTTGTGCAGCAGTGGATGTGTTCCAGAGAATAAATGCCACTTAAGCAGCTTTTTGTTTGTAGTGGCATGACTTACGCTTCCTGGCATGGAGGCTACCTGTGCAAGGAAGCATGCACTCACTGAGCTCTGTCTGCATGCACATTCCAAGCTGATGCTGGTTTATGGCTTTTTATAAATAATTTTAAGTTGAACAAAGTCTGTGCTGAAGAGAATAGTGAATGATGGCTTCTACTTTACTGATACATGCTCATTGTGTTCTGTGATTACTAGTTTATGTCTAAAGGACATAGTGATATGAGTGTAGTCACTTCAAAGATCACTCTTTACCTGGGTCGTGTTTAGGTTTTAGGGAAGTAGTTTTTTCTTTTACTGAATTTTCCTCCAGATTTTTAGCAGTTTCTCTTCAAATCTATTTCCCTTTCATTCTAGGTAGTGTAGTGTTATCCAGTTCTTGTAAAATTCCTTCCTGTCCCTGGAGAGAGGTGTTGGATTGCAGCCTCACTGAAAGGCCGAGGTTGTCACATTGTGTGGAAGAGAGCGAGTAAATGTTATGTGTGACTGAGGGTCTTGAGCCAGTTCCAAAGATACTGATAACAGACATTGATCAGTATGCTAACCTGAGGGGAGAGAGAGAGGCATCACAACTTTTTTTTTAGAAGGAATATTCCTGAAATCACATTTGCTGAATTAAAAAGTATGGTATGTGGTTTGGAAAGAAATCTGTCTGAACACTTCTAAAAATACATGTTTAGAATGAAAGTATAAATTAGTTGGAAGCTTCTAAAAGTGGAAAGACAATGTCATCTTAGATGGGGAGGATTTTCTTATGCTTTGCCTTTTGATTATTTGCTCAGTCCCAGCCATACATCTTCTCAGTTCCCATGGATATTTTTGGCAGACCGTCCAAAAGGATATTTGTCAGTGACCTCGGCATCGAAGCTGAGATCCACACACAGGATCAGCACTGTATGGGTTAGGCTTAGCACTTGTCCTCTGGTAAGGACCAGGCAAATCTTTATTAAAATGGTTCCTCTAGACTTTTTCATTGTTGCAGCTGAGAAGAAACATTTTAGAAACAAGAGAATGTTGATATAAACCAGTAAATCTTTCCAGGAAGAGGTGGGGAAAATGTACTGTCAGAAAATCTCTTAACTGTCAGGATTTCAAAAATTCCTCTTTCCCTCTCCCCTCGTCTTTAATTCTTTTGCGTAGTGTTGCTCTGAAATTCCTCCAGAGCAGATTTATCATTACAGAGTGTAATAAAGCAAAATTACTTTGACACAGACAGGACTTGAGCCAGACCAGATTTTTATTAGATAGTTTTCCTGAAAAGTGAGGAAAAACTCATCAATAATATCTAGCTGGTTGAAATATAGTTTGGGTTGATGTTTAAGAAATACAGTTTGGGTCAGATTTCTAAACATTCTGGTTTCTAAATAGCTGCTTTTTAATCAGCTGACTGAAAGCCCAGCAAATGTACACAAATGTAGTATTGATCCTGGAACTGGATTGTTTGTGTTGCTTCAAAATGCTTGATTGTAAGAGCCTGTTTAAGAGTTGTACAATAACTCAGTGTGCCTCTGAGATCATGTATTTAAAAGACAGAAGCCAGCAGAAATGTAGATATTTAACAGATGGAAACAGAGAGCAGATTACATTGAACTCTAGATCCACCTACTGAAGAGACATGAAAAACTGTAAGTGGGAATTTTCAGGCTTGCCTGTTTATTCAAGAAGGATCAAGAAAGGGAGGTAGAATTTGAGCGGTGATTTCTATCATCCACTTCATCGTTCTTAAACTTCATATTTATCTAACAGCATCTTTAAAAAATTGTGGTTGCAGAGACTGCATGGTACTCTTTGGGGAGGCTCTCCTGTTCCTGCAAGGCTACAAATACATAACCCAAGTCTGTTGTCAAGTAGATTCATGCTCTGTGTGTCAGAAATGCAGTGTAGCAGTATGTGTTCACAATCCCTCCCTTTTTATCCCCTCAAAAGCCAGAAAATCAGTTCCATGATAGAACAAATCTTTAAGTGTTATTGTCAGCAAAACGTTAATTGGCACAAAGTTCTGTTTTGTTCTTGTAAGGGTACAGCTATTGGGATCTGTAATTTGGCAGCAGCCCTACACACAAAGAATTTGGTTGTATCAATGGAAAATTGAGTCTTTGGCTCTTTGTGAGAAATAACTTAATTTGGTGTTTGCAAAGCATATTTGGAGCCTGTGGGAAACTTGATTTGCTGGCACTTGTTTCATTCTTGTGTCCATGTAGTGAGCAGTATTAGCATCTGTCCCTGAGGAGACATGTGTGCCTGTTGCTGCAGGAGGGAAAATGATTTTAGCTGTTTAAAGATGAATATGCCCTTAAGGAAGAATTGTGATAGTTAGGGATTCCAGACAATCAATCTTGAAGGCTTGCAAAAAGATCCAGGCCACAACAGAAGGACATTTTCCAAAGAAGGCAGGAGAAATTTTTGAAGTAAATAACTGCTTGGCATAGAGAGAGTTAAGAGGCATTTCTCCCTCCAGCCAAACTTGGAAACATATTTAGGTCAAGTGCAGTGAGAAGATCCATAGGAAAAAATGACCAGTTGGCATCATGATCTTGAAACTAATGACTGTAGGAAGCATCAGCACATTCCTGAATTATTCCTTAGCTTCTAAACACGTCCTTTGCTTTTATTTAAAGGAGGTCTTTATCGTCATAGAGCTGGTATTGCATTAGCATCTTAGGATGTTAACCAAGAAGAGCATGTGAGTGTCAATCACTGGGCAAAATGGGATAAAAAGCCAGTGGAAGTGAAGGGTACAAAATGAAAGATTTTGGTTTTCAGTGATTTTTCTGATGTTTTAGGCAGGGAGATTGTATAGGGAATAGTAAATAGGGGGGATGAACTTATGGGAACATAAGGATGTGAAAGATAAAAGAAAATAAGATGTAAGGAGAAAAGGTATGAGGGAAAGAGCAGCATTCAGATTATTATGGACTTGAAATTGCTTTTCAGCAGACAAGTTAGCACAAGTGTCATGGGACGTGGTAAAGGACATGTTGGCCTAAAGCTGTTTTCTTTCCTTAGCAAATCATGAAGGATCGGTGGATGAATGTTGGCCATGAGGAAGAAGAACTAAAGCCATATACCGAGCCTGAACCAGATTTCAATGACACCAAAAGAATAGGTAAGAGTTTCAGAAAGATGTTGCATCTGGTGGACACAGGCAGTTTTCTCTTGGAAGGCAAACTAAACTCTTACGAATTTGACCTCCAATCTCATCATACAAGTAAAATGCATTATTTTTATTTAAATGAGGAATTCCATTACAGTGGCCTCCCTATAACTACTGTTGTGAATTCACTGAGCTGACATCAGTCTACAAGCAAAGCAAAAGACAAATAAGACTACAGAATTTAAGACTGAAGGAGACAAATTTTGTTATGAGGGCAACACTTCTTGCCTGCTGCAGTTAGAGAGAGTTACTGTTTTGGCCCAGTAGCTATTCATAGTTTCTATATGCCAGTGCTTTATTTGTCGTTGAATAGCATTGAATGCTGTATAAATTAGTTAAGAGTTGTATAATATAGTTAGGAGTTTTCAAGATGAATATAACAATGAAAGAGAGGAGTCTGTAGCATTTTTTATTTTTGCACAGCAAAAAAACCTCAGTGGGTTGAGTTGAATATTAGTTACCTGGAAATTATAAGGCTGCTTTTCTGTTTTCACTGTTCTTAAGTTGTCAGTAAACCCAAACACTTACTCTGCTGATATATCTAGCTCTTTTTACTTTCAGACATTATGGTCACAATGGGCTTTTCAAGAGAAGAAATCCATGAATCTTTAGTAAACCAAAAGTATGATGAAGTCATGGCTACATACCTGCTTCTAGGTAGAAAACCACCTGAAGTAAGTGCTGTTTACATTTTCTGGTTTGGTCTTTGTGTTGCTGGGTTGAATGATGTTTTTATTAATTATTTTGTAACATTTTTTCTAAAATTGTGATTGATAACTTATGAATGTTTTTCCCTTTTCATATCCTCTTGGATATCTTGTTAGTCCCTATACAAAGAAATAAATCTCCAGTATGTTCATGTTTGCTTGTAAATGTGTTGAATTGTTGTTTTTTTTTTTAAAGCTGGCTATTAATCATAAGTAGTGTGACTTTTAAGTGCTTAGTTTTCATCTTGCCGTATGTGTTTTCAGTTAAAATCTGAAATAGTTAATAGTAATTATTTTTCTGGCTATTCAGATGTGGCATCCTTTATTTCTCAGAAATGTGCTCATCCTTTCTCACTCATACACTGCTTTATCGTATATTGAAGTATTCGATAAGTTACTGCATTGTAGTCATTAATAAATTTGTGGCAAAAAATCTTGTGATCGTTTTGGAACTAGAAGGATCTGTACATCTTATGGCACCACATGGATTTTTCAAGAAATCAGAGACTGAGGCTTCCTTTGTGAAAGAATTTTTTCCCTGATGCTTCATTGGCCTTCCTTCAAATCCAAGAAAGTGTAGATCTGATATGTGCATCCTTCAGTGCATTTTCTCACATCTCTAAGCCAGAATTCCCTTATGATGGCAGAGCATGGAGGGAATATGTCTGAAATCATTTTGGCTCAAATTGCTTGGAAGAGGATATTTGTCTTTTCCTCTGCTCTTACATAGAACTTACGCTTCTTAAATACGAACAAATCAATGGCTGAATTACAGACCTTATAAAGATGTTTTGAAAGCCATAAAGAATCCTTTAGTCAATACTTGCTTTTTTAGTCCTTCTGACTCAGTCCAGTGTATTTTAAAATTGTTCTGAAGCTATGAATGCTCTTAGGCTTTAAAATTCTAAAAGGCAGGGAAAACCATTCTGTCACTTCAGTTTTAAAATAGCACCATATTTGTTTCTGTCAAGATTCTTCTAATTCTGTTTTGAGCATTAATTAAATATGTAGCTTTAGCTATGTGTTTTTAAAGCACATTAAACACAGATGAAGTGACAAAATTAATCTTGAAGAATATTCAACTCTGGATGCAATGTTAAATTTTAAAAAAGCACCTTTAATTGCAACTTTTTGCTTTATAATGCTATAAAAGTACCAGTGCTGTTGAATTTAATTTATGCTTTGAGAACCTCTTTTCTTTGTAGTTTGAAGTAGGTGATTCCCTGTCTGGCAGCAACTTGGGTCAAAGGTCTCGTCCCAGCAGCGACCTCAACAACAGCTCTGTGCAGTCCCCCGCTCACCTGAAGGTCCAGCGGAGCATCTCCACCAACCAGAAACAGCGGCGCTTCAGCGACCACGGTGGGCATGACATTCCAACAAGTGAAGTTACAGACACAGCTTGGTGGGAGTGGGCAGGGTTTTGTGAGCCTGGCAGTGCCCCCACTCTCTGCATTTGTTGTGTAGCTCGTTGTGATGTGTCTCTATATGAAAGTTTACGTGGTAAATCTGGATCCGTGCACCTCACAGATTTAATTCTTTGGACTTGTTACTTGGTTGACTTGCTAAATGGGACACTGAGGGTGTTTTCTGTTTAGGAGCCAATGTTAGCTATTGCTCTGGATAACCCCCAGGGCACCAAACCAATTACTTTATCATTACATTTGGCTGTGGGGCCATATTGTTTGCTTCCAAAAGACAACAGTTTTACCAAGTATTCAGAAAACGTTTTCAGGTGAAAATGTTTCTATCAAAAAGGACTGCTACATATTTAAAACATTAAATGAGAGATTTTTTTTTTTCCTTAGCTGTCAAATTGCTGTAAATATTTCTAAAATGTTTGGCTCTTTTCTCTGCCTAATTTACATTATCGTTTTCTGCATTTTTGTTAGCTGATGTGATTTTTATTTCAAAGGAATGTAAAAGTCTACTGATGGACGAGTTTTCCCAAAACATTTTAAAGAATGATGAGGGAAAAAGAATTGTGATATTTTCCAAGTATAAACATGCTTGTAAACAAAGTAGGCCTATCATTAGGGGAAAATAATCTTTCATAGTATTTAGAGGAAAAGGTACGCAGCAAAAAGTGCTAAAAGATAATTTGAAAAATATAATTTAATTCCTTTTTTTCATAATATTGTACAAATTGCACGGATGTAAAATGAGAATTAAAATGCTCTTCTAGGTTTTGCATATTGATGTGAAGTGGGAAGTAATTCTGAACTGCAAATTGGTAGTGAAGAGAGAGTGGGTAAAAAGGACACAGGCTGTCACAGCTTGATTTAGTAGGTTGGTCTGTGTGCTGAGTTTGCCGTCAGAGTTGTTCAAATGCTTTTTTTGGACTTGGGGAATTATATTTAGACTACTTTGGCCAAGAAAAATGCAGTGATTATTTTTAGATATTTATTAATTCTATTTTTATTTGGCAGTTGGCCCCTCGATTCCTCCTGCGGTGTCATACACAAAAAGGTCTCAGGCAAACAGTGTGGAAAGTGAGCAGAAAGAAGACTGGGACAAGGATGTGTCACGCAAACTCGGCAGCACTACAGTGGGATCCAAAGGGGAGATGGCTGCAAGTCCACTTGTGGGTCCAGAAAGAAAGAAGTCAAGTGCAGTTACCAGTGTGAGTTGGGTGTGCTTTTGGCTTGTTATGTTTATTTTCCCTATTTAAACAAAATGTGCAGCACAAGATTACCATAGACATAATGGGTACTGAATAAGCCACTAAGTCTATTTCTGGTAACTTTTGCTGGCAGACAGAAATAGGCTACAGTAGATGCCTTTTAAAATAAACCTTTCCCTTCCCCCCAACTTTACTTTTTCTAACACTAACATAACAGTAAACATGAGAATGTCTGCACTTGGGCAAACTTCAGATTCTGTCAAGAAAAATACTGGATATTTAAGGAAGGAACATAAGAATGGAGCCAATATGGAGTGCTCTTTTTCTGGTTTCTAATGTTTGTCTATCTACAAGGAATTCAAGGAACTTCTGATTCAGAGATTTCATATGATTAATCCTACATAATATCTCTCATGAACTTTCTCTGTAAAAATTTGGCTGTTTGGTTCTCTGAAACCACTTCATTTTGGACTTCAGAAATGGAGTGAGATGAGGGGGAACAACCTACTTGTTCCCTGGTGCATGTGCCTGCTGATATGATTTACAACCTGGCTGTTGTATTAAGGAGCTGAACTAGCAAACTAGTAATTTCTTAATGTTTCTGTTATGACAATAACAGTTCTGTAAACTGCTATCATATTACTGTCTCAAACACCTTTGTTCCAAATCGGACAGTATGTCTCTTCTAATGTGAAAGCATCTACTTTGCCTTTTGGCAATTCCTGTGCAGCAGGATTGGTGTTTAGGATTCACAGTGAAAAAATACTGCATGGTGTTTAAACAGCTACTTAGGAGCAAAAGTTCATGTAGGGGGGAAAAAAATAGGCATGAATCACGATTTAAGATTCAAGTATACTTTGTGCTATTTAGGAGACATGGTCTATTAAATACAAAAACTCTTGCCATCTTTTAATACAGTAGACTGGTAGCAGGAATTCTCATTGTCCTTTGGGATTCTACGTGATCCCATCTTGGATATTCTGGAAACATGATGTGCATTTCTATTAGAACTTTCTGAAAACAAAATAAATGCTGAAGTTCATTTAACTCGTAATGTTCTGCAATACATCTGCACATGCTTAATTTTTTTTTTTTTAAATTCTAAATAGAGTTGTCACCCCACCCCCGCAAAAGTCTTTGAAATTATGGCTGTGTGGATTGCATGCAGGAAATTTGAGTCTTCTAAGATTAGATTTCATATCTGAGCTTTCCCAAAACTATATTGCCCCAAAGCTGATTAGAGTCATGTGTGGTACAAACTGATATGTCACAAGCATTTCTCTGCTTTGTGAGAACTAATTAAATGGAGTATCTTTGCTATGAAGAATGAGAACTTGATTTACTTGCTAATGGCAACTTCAATATTTGTGCATTTTTAGCTCTGTTACTATTTTAGGCACTTTGAAAGGCTTTGTGATGGGCATGATTAGGGAATATTGGTGTCTGATATTACAATAGTAGTTCAAGGTTGAGCAGCTTACACAGATAGTGAATATTTTTGTTTAAAACTCAAACATTTCAAGTGAAAAAAGCTAATTTAATGTGGATATTTTTAAAATATTTTTGTGTAACTTTGGGGGTAACATGATGTTCAGAAAGGTGGAATTTCTTGAAAACATATTTATTACCTTCAGTCATATTTGTGTAACTCAGGAGAGTTTACATTCAGAAACAGTTATTGCAGTTGTTAATCTTCCTTACAGTTTGGCCTTAAAACAGTTTATTAAGTGGTCTCTGTGGGGTCATATTAATGCTGAAAAACTGTAGATAAGGGAGACCTAAACATAGTAAATCTTGCAGAGTTCATGGTGTCCTACAGTACCTGAGTCTAGGGTATTTGAAATCTTTTGCCAGCAGGCGTCAGAATGTAATGTTAGCACAGTGCAACCTCTCCCGCCCCAAATTCAGTATGTAGTGTATTAAAAATGAGAATTGTATGTCATGTACTAAAGCTAAGCCTTTGGCAGCTGACCTGTGCTTGGTAGGGATGGAGAGTGTGTTTATCCAGACTTAAATTAGTAACAGAAAAAAATGCCGTCAGTATTTTTGCAACAAGACATATTTGCCATGTTATCTGCATCATAATTTCTGGGTTGACTGACACAGATTGATAGTATTTCCATTTTCCTCTTGAAAGCTCTTTTGGCAGGGGCAACAAACTGGAGCCCTTGTTGGAAAACTGTGCTGTGCAGGAAAGCCTTTCAGCCAGCCATAGGTGCGTTCCCTGGGATCCCAGTTTGTTTGATCCCAGGGACAAATAATACAGGAACACAGTATGTGGGAATTGCACAATAATAGTTAGTAAAGCATGTGTCAGCAAAATTAAACTTCCTTGAGTTCTCTCAGTGTTTTCTCAATGGTGCAGTAATGAGATGGTGAATGAGCTATTGGAAAAAACAGCTGATGATGTAAATGATTTGTGTTGACAGATTGACTTAGTACATTTTAAAGCATTCACATACATAACTGGCTGAAATGGTGTTTTGATTTGCTTCTTCCAATGCTTAGATTTTTGTACAACATATAGAGTAGAAAGTATTTAATTTAACTTTAGTGTTAATTCTCTTCTAGAATAATGTGTTTTCTGGTAGTGGAATGACAAGGAGGAACACTTACGTTTGTGAACGTTCTTCAGATCGCTATTCTGCAATACAGAATGGGAAGGACAACAGGTATTGTTCAACTTTCCTCGTTTATTAGTTTGGGTACAAGAACTGAGGCACAGAAGAAGCAGGTTATGCAAAATACCATTATGAATCATAGTGTGAAATACATGAAGTCCAAGTTTTCATTTCCAAAAATTTTCCATTTTCAAAAAATGTTTTCATTTCCACTGCTGTTTCGTTTGTGATGAATTTTTAAGCTAAATGTCTCAGTCGGCCTTTGCTTCTTTTTGTGGGATCACATTGATTACTGAGGGTTGTCTTCCAACACAGGATGAAGTAACTGCTAACAACTAATTGCTCTGTGGGCAGTTGTGCTGTGGAGAGCTTCAGATGGATTACTCTGGCAGTGTAGCCTGATCCTTTTTCATTTTCCCCCTAACCACTCAAAATGCTGAAGTGGTTAATATTTGTCGATTGTTTTCATTATAAGTTTTTGGCCTGAATGGAATTTTCATAGTGATGGTAATCAGTTTGTTTCTATTTGTGGGATGACAGTGAAGCTCAGTTTAGTATGTTTTGTTAAGTAATATTGTGTTTAACACTGCCAGTTAGTCTTTTTAAAAATCTTTTGTTCATCCTTGGTGTTATTTAACCCTTGTACTTGAGTGAAAGATAAAATACTGGCTTTAATAGAGAGTAATAAAAACTGCATTTTTTTTAGTTTAGATTCAAATAACAGCACTTACTCTGATGCTTTTCAGACTATTCAAATACAACAGTTACTGTAAAATGAACAAAAAATTTCATAGCATGAAATAGCATTATCTGGTAAACTAGTTTTCTTTTGTTTTCTGTTGTAGTGTTTGTATTTTTTAATGATGCATTAAATTTTGGAAATAAGTACATGATTGTTCATTTACAGTAAAACGATGAGCTGTGGAACACATAAAAGGCAACTATTTAATTAAACACTTAAAATTAGTTTTCTGCTTTTTAATGTACTTCCTTAAAGCATTTTCATTTCAGATTATTGGATGAGTGCTTTCAAAAGTGTTTTCCCAAATTTTTGTTTATAGTTTCAACTATTTGAACAAAGGTAGTAACAATCCTTTTTTGAAAAAAAAGCAGATAACAGACATTTTTAGATAGTGTTAAAATATTTTTTCTGATCTGATAAAGATATTTTTCTTTCAAGAGATTTAGTACATAAAACACTGTAAAGAGAAGGGGTTTTTTTCAAAGTTTTTCCTTTTACGGTTGATTTTTTTCTATAGTATTGAAAGATTCTTAAACCCTGTTCCTTTCATGAGCACAGTGAATACTGTGCTCAGTTCTTTGAGCATATTCTGAAAAATTAGGATGAATTTTCTTTTGAGCTGTATTATTTGCCATTCCTACAAGATGTTGTGTTGCAGTTGAATTTGTGTTTGGTGCAGCTGAATGCCTTGTGTCATCGAATTATTCATCTGAAGTCTTTACCACTTTGCTACAGATATTATTTAGCTGTGAGACTCCAGTTGCTAATACATTATTAATGCAATTTCACTTATGCTTGTAGAGGCAAAGCTGTATTTTGCCTTAATTCATTTGACTTTTGTTTTAAAAAGTAATGGCACAATAGTTTTGCCACTACTTTCATCTTTCTTGCCACTTAGGGAAGGAGAAATAAAAAGTACTGGTAGAAGGAACTGTACTTTGAAAGGGTTGACTCAGCCCAGCAGTGCCTGGAGGACACTGTCCAGAGGAGGACAAATTGGTCCTTTAAAAACCAGTCACTTCCAAGCGATAATGTGACAGCAGTTCCAAATGTTTCATGTTTTAGATGTTTGTTTTAACTGCAAGTAAGAGTATTCACAAAAGGAGCATCTATTTGATCAATCTATTTAAGTATTTGTGAATTTCTTTTTCAGTATTTTTTATTATGTCCTTGTATTTGTTGTAGTCTTTCTTCATTACTTTGAATAATGTATGTGTAAGCTTTGATCTTGGGAGGAATGAAAAGGCCTAACTTAACACATATGGAGAATTAATTTATGTATGAACATAACTTTCTTAGAAATCTGTATTCTTTACTTTAGCTGACGCAGCCTGGTCACTCAGTCTTCTGTTAAATTAAGCAACAGTGCTGAGTTCTAAAACAAGAAATTAGTTATTTTCTCTCTTTTTCGTAAGGGGTTTTACACTAACCTTTCTTTTCCTCTGTCATTTGTCCATCCCTTCTGCCTTGCTACCATGGAACAGCCTGACGGAAATGTCTGCCAGCAGCACATCCTCTGCAGGCTCTGCAGTGGCCTCTGTGTCCACACGCCCCCGGCATCAAAAGTCAATGTCTGCCTCTGGTCACCCTATCAAAGTCACACTGCCAACCATCAAAGATGGTACTGAAGCTTACCGACCAAGGTAACAGATTGATGGGCATTTCTTTTTTGCTGTGCACTTCAGAAATGCTCTTGTTCAGTTCGTGACAGACCTCAGAGCGTTTGTAATCCGGTCAAAACTGCCACATTGCGGTCCGGTTTTAAACAGGAGCTTGCTCGAGTGTTGTGGGTGTTACAAATGATTTAAACCTGATTTTGTTCATGGCACGCATTTGCATACAGTTAAAGAAGTTCCTTGACTGCCTCCCTCTGGAAACTTCTAGAAAACTTAGGTAGTTAAAAATTTGACTCCTTTAGATGGGACTGTACAACACAGGCCACTATAAATTGAAATGAAATACCAGAATGTTAACATCTCTGATTTGTAGGTTGCTAAGCTCATTGGTGTCTAAAAGCACCACGGTATAGTTGTTCTTACTATAAACTGCCTGAATACCTTTATGCATTTATTTCTGTCAGGTTATGACTTAAGAAGTATCCATTACGTTTTTTGGGGAGTACTTGTGTTAAGGTTATCAACAAACACATTTTCAGGAATAGAGCTGGGGACACTTTCAGATCTCGCTGCAGACTTTTCTACCCTTTTTCTTTTGTCCTATTATCTGTGTGTATTTTGTCCTATTATCAGCTCTAATACTTGATATAGAAATAATCAAGAGATATTTTCATTGTAAAATCAAACAGAGTATGAGTCCTAAAAGCAAATCAGTAGCACATTCAGTTTTTAAAAGAATCAAGAGCAGGGTTTCTTTTGCGTCTTTTGAGAAACAGTTGTCATGTAGGAGGGCTTTTAGCCTGGTTTTTCTCGTTATTTATGCTTCTGTTTTCCCAGCAGTGCAACTCAAAGAGTGCCTGCTGCCTCCCCATCTGCTCATAGCATTAGCACCACCACTCCAGACCGGACCCGCTTTCCCCGGGGCAGCTCCAGCCGCAGCACGTTCCACGGGGAGCAGCTGCGGGAGCGGCGCAACGCCACCTACAACGGCCCGCCCGCCTCGCCCTCCCACGAGACCGGCGCCTTCGCGCACGCCCGGAGAGGGACCTCCACGGGCATCATCAGCAAGATCACTTCCAAGTTCGTTCGCAGGTTGGTACCTCGAGTTTCCACAGAAAAAAGAATGATAAAAGCACAGCTTGTAAGCAGGACTTTAATTGGGAAGTCTTTGACAATTTCCAGTTTAACTCTGAAGTAAATACAAATTTAGTTAGAATGCTGCTTGGTTTGTGTGTTCCTTCCAAAATCTGCCTGTTTCACTTCTATGTATATATTGTAACCATTGTTTGACCTGCTATTCTGCTTCTTTATCTTAAAGGAGCGAGAGAACACTCCTCAAAAGGGGCTTTTGCTTCCTGTTTCACAGCTGTGATACAATTAAAATAAAATTCATTTAAATACTGAAAAGAGGGGCTTCAAAATGAGTCCTTATTTAAGGTTAACAATATTTTACTTTTTTAATTGGATGCAGTTTGTTGTAAGGGCTATACTTACGATCATTTCAACCATTTTATTGCTGTGCATAAAAGGAGTAAGTATTCACAAGTTATTTCAGGTAATTCTTTCTGTGAATAACTGAGAAGTTAGAAACCGGCAGAAGTCTGGAAATGTGGAAATAATAGTATTTCAGTATCATACAGCCTGTTTTATTATGTCACCAGCTTCTTCAAATGTAAGTTCAGGTTTCTGAAAGAAGAAAACCCACACATCCTGGATCTGCATTCATTCCTGTGATGATGCTGTCAGTAATAATCCTGTGAGGAAGGGTGCAGAGAAAGGTTTTCAGATACACTGTTCAAGTGACTGTTGACTTAGCAGTCACAAGAGCTTTCCTAAAAGGGGGCTTAATTTGCAGTTTGCCTCTTTCTACCAGTGATTTATCTATTAATTCTCAAGCCTGTTTATGGATGTGTCCATAATGCATTATTCTCAGTTTTACAATGCAGTTGTATCCTGGAAATTTCTCTTTCCCTTTCTGAATCAGGCTGTTGTGCACTGAATTCTACCATTTGTATGCAGGAAAAAAAGAGAAATTGAAAGTCAGGTTAAGCTCATATTTGCAAATTTGTAAGTAAAATATCATGAATTGCGTAAGCTGGTAAACCAAGGGAAGAGAAGAGAGAGAGCTGGAGATGCAGTGATGTTCCTCACAAAACTGATTTCACCTGGTGTGCTGATAGTGTGTCAGCGTGTGTCTAATACCTCCTATGAAGACCTAAAAAGAAAAAAGTGTATCAATTATGTTCTTTTTCCAGAAACCTGAACATACAGGACTGTGATCCTCCATTATTGGTATCTCCAGCACTTATATAGTTGCAAAGAGAGAATTGTTCTCTGATTTTGAAGAGAAAAAAAGTATTACAGCAAAGCTAGTCATCTGTTGTCAGTGTAGATTTCTAAATGGGAAGAAAGGTATTTTCTGTTGCGTAACCAATTTCAAGAGTACAGGCTGCTTTTTTTGTGTTTTGTGTTCCTTGGTTTTTTGCAAGGAATGGTATCTTGACTTTGTTTTTAAGAGTTAGATGAAAGAAATAATATTTTCATTATCTTAAGATATTAAAATAATATTTTAAACTATGTGTTTAGAATTGAGAGACATCATTTAGGATATTTTAAATTTACCTTTATTATAGAAGACTTTATACAATTTCCTAGTATGTTTTATAATGTTAAAAGTATATTTTGTCATGGCCCTGTAGGGTGTGTGTTTGTTTTGTTACTGGTGATGGTGGGGTGTTTTGTTGGTTTTTTTGCTTGTTTGGTTTTTTTTAATTTGGCGTGTTTAAGACTTAATGGCTGGGATTACATGGGTGGAGGTCGAGGGGCTTATTTTTTTGCTGCTCTTTGAGCTGGATCACATAACTTTTAACTTCTGTACTGTTCAGGAAATAATGGTTTAAAGAATACTTTGACTAGAAGGTGTCATGAAAGACTTTTTTTACTAACTTATGACAAGGGTAAATGCCTTTTCTGGTAAGTATATAAAATGAATGCATAATGAGAATGCTTAGTGTAGAGGGTATTGAAGTATTTTGAATCAATGGTTTACGTCAAATGATACTTCCCTGGTGTTAGTTACAAAAGTATTTGTGTTTTGAAGGTATTACATTAATCAGGTAATTGAAATTGGGTGCTAAATATTGGTACAGCAGCACTAGGAACATACCTAGGTGGCTTACACAATATGGGGATATATTTCAAATTGCTTCATACTAAAAAGACATGATATAAAACAGTTCCTTGCAAAGCACAGCTCTAATGCAACAAGCTAAAAATATGTTTAATCTCAAATTCTCTGGTAATCTCACTGAAGTCAGTGTAACAGCTGATTTGCCTAAAGTTAGGCAGATGTTGAAGTAACCTTCCTGAACTGGGCTTCAAACATTTGGTCTCACAAATTCTTAGGCACATCTTACTATTAACTGCTTGAGTGTGCTTAAGCATAGGCTTGTCTCAGAGTGCTTTCAGGGATACACAAAGTCCTTGACTCACAAGGGTGCAGAGTGGAGCCCCCCTGGACCACCTTGACCAACTGCTCCTCTGTGCTTGCTGGAATTACATGTGGCCATTGCTTTGTCTGCAGTAGGTTCAGAACAACATGCTAATAATTGTGCCATCAGTTGGGGAAAAGAAATTAAACAATTACATGTCAGAGCTGGAAAAAGGTGTCGTAAAGGGAAACTAAAATGTGAAAAAATTCTATTAAAGAGTATTAGGCTTGACATTATTATACTGATTTTTTTTTTCATCAGTAGCTATTTAACATTGTTCTAGGTGTAGGTTTTCTTAACTTTTATTTTTCACTTTTATCGTTGAATCTCAACCTTAACTTTGTTTTGAGGGATCCAAGTGAAGGCGAAGCCAGTGGCAGAACTGACACCTCAAGGTGAGGAGTCACTATTAATACTTCGCTCCTAGGTCTTTCAAATCAAGTGATTTCTTAAAGCCTTTTAAATCAAGATGTAAAAGAGAATAGTGCTTAAATATTCTGTATTTCAAAAATGTTTTCTCTTTGGGGGGAGGGGGTCTTGGCGAGGTCCTTTATATCCCTCATTTCTGCTTTCTTGCGAAGTATTTAATACAAAACTTTATGTAAGCATATTCCTTTGAATAATAAAACCCCCTGTAGGAGTTAACCAATCCTTTAGGCCCTTATAATCATGTTTTGACTTACAAATATTTAATGGTGTTTACTTTTGGTTTTCAGTGGACAGTGTAAATACTTTGTGTGTCTGTGTGTATATATGTATCTATTAAATTTTTACTATAGTTAGATACTGTGCTCATTACTAAAGCTGCTGCTTGCCATAAGTAAACACCTTATAATCCCTGAGAAATGAATGTCACTTGTTCTGAGAAATAAAGCAAGTGACATTCAGACAAAAGGGGTGGTGACTGCCAAATATTGAATTTCTGTGGCAACCACTGTACACGAATCTATAGATGCTTTGTTAGCAATAAAACATTCCTTCATATGCTCATTTTCCAGTATATCTGCTCTTTTGCCATGTTTCAGCTTTTGGTGTGCTTAAGCACAGTGCATACCTCTTTATTTTTCTGCTCTCTAATGAACAGGCATTGTAGTTTGCATTCATTCTAAACTGGTCACTTACAGAAAGTATTGATTTAGTTTTCAAAACAGAAAGCCTCTATTTAAAAAAACGCATTCTTACCCAGATACACTGTATATAATACACAATCCATTTATCTAAGTTAGCCCTTTTCAATTCAGAGCCTCTTAGCTATCAAATTATTGGGTGTGGAAAGGGAAAAGAGACTGAGTGTTCAAATAAAGTGTAAAGTTGCTTTCAGCTCTTGCTTTCATTCTCTAGCTTTCTCTGCTTTTTGTCATCCTGTAGTGTCTGTTTTGGGCTAAAAAAGTCATTTGAGATCTTATCCCTGCTCTATCCCTTGATATCAGTGTGGTTTTCTGGGAGTCACACAAAGTTGAATTAAAAGTGCTTGTTTTGACTCCTCTCTGAATAATAATGACAGTTTATAGACTGGAAATGAGAGCAGCTCCTTTCCCCAGTGATGGATGGGGAGGCATCAGCATCAGGAGTACCTGGGGCAAGAACAGATACAGCTGACTGTGGAATTACTTTAAAATAATTAGTGTTGGTTCTCAAAATGTTTTCTGCAATGGAACAAGTAATCTATTTGATAAGGAAGCATCAGACTAAGAGCATTAATTGGAAATTGCTCCCTTGCAATTTTGTTCTTTATCAAATAATATAGTTTGTGTCTGTATTTGTAAAACACAAGTCGCTGTTTCTTACTTGTAAAAGCTGCTGGCCATGTACTCAAATGATGACCAACAGGCTGTTCACAACCAAATTACAGTCCAAAATTCTGCCTCATCAGTTAAAATAAACACATTATTATAAGGCCTTTTGACACAGAGAGATGTCAAAATTCTAAACAATTACAAAAGAGGGGGAAGGCAGAAAAGAGGGGAGGGAATTAACTGAAGACTTGTGAATTGCAGGGTGGGATTTCTTCCTCTGCTGCTTTTACAGTATGATTTCTGCTTCAGGATTGTGTCCCTCAACTTCAGTTTTGTTGGTGTATGGCATGCTCCAGATCATGAAATCAGCAGAACTTCAGTCATGCTTTTACATAGATTCCACTTTCTTTGGAGCAGTATGGAGTAACGTGTGTCTGCTGCAGTTCCCATTGCACGTGTTGCCATCAGAACATTGCAGAGCAGGGGTTTCCAAACTTGCTTTGCTGTGTGCCACTACTGTGGCACGGTGCTGTGCTGAGCACACACGTGGGGCAGGGCTGTTCCAGCCGGGGCCATCCCACTCCCTGAATTCGCTTGCCCGTGACTCGTGGCGTCTCAATGGCAGTTTAGAAACCCCTGTTCAAGAACTGTATTTCTCTTCTCTCTCTCTCAGCTAAGCTGCTCTGGTTCTGACTTTGCTGTGTGTCACTTGTTCCAGGAGTGTTTCTGGGGAGCCTAAAGACAGAGAGAAGGAGGATAGCAAAGATTCGAAGCCACGCTCCTTGCGCTTCACGTGGAGTATGAAGACCACGAGTTCTATGGACCCGAACGATATGATGAGAGAGATTCGGAAAGTGTTAGACGCCAATAACTGTGATTATGAACAAAAAGAGAGGTTTTTGCTCTTCTGTGTCCACGGTGATGCACGACAAGACAGCCTTGTTCAGTGGGAGATGGAAGTCTGCAAACTGCCACGATTGTCGCTCAATGGAGTTCGCTTCAAGAGAATATCTGGGACTTCTATCGCATTTAAGAACATTGCATCCAAGATAGCAAATGAGCTTAAGCTGTAAAGAGAACCTAAATTCTTTGGGATCAGGGAAGATTCATACATGATCTACACTTTGAATGTACTGGTTTCGCCTAATGTGATTGGCCTGTGAAACTCCCCATGTAGAAATTGCCCTTATTGCAATAAGGTTATACATAGTTATTCAGAATTGTAAAGTTAAATCCAGTATGACCTATATTAAATAACTGTAGCTAAAGAAGTTATGTTCACATGTACAGGTAAGTATATAGAGCATTCTGTTCATTTTATGTTCATAGAGTTGTATAATAAAAAGATGACTGCTTAAATTCAGATCTTGTATAGTTGTCTAGATTTCTGCACAGAAATGTATGTTTGATGCTTTGAGTTGGAAAAGTTTTCCCTATCATTTACGTTTTTGGTGGGTTTTATAAGTCTTACCTCTACCATGCGTTTTTTAAAAAACTTGTGTCCCGAGTCAAATGCACAAGCTAGTTTTCACAACTGTAGCATGACCATTTTTAATTATTTAAAAATTGTTCATGAGTTGAACCAAAAGTCAATGAGTAATTGGCTTTTGTTCTACATGAGACTGTTCCTGCTTATCTTTGGCTCTTATCCTTGTTATTGGACAGTGTTTAGTTGAAAAAAGAGACAAATATGTTTACAGTGTTGGCACTTACAGTTTAGAAACTTTGTTCTGCCTTTGGCCAGCTCAGAGCTGTGGGGGAGCAGAAACCAGGCATAAGTGATTTCTGTCTGCAAATTCCAGTGCTTATTCCCATGGCCCATTAACAAATGTAGCACCAAAATGGAGAACCTGAATTATTTCATTTGAATCTCTTGGTGTAAAATATCACTTATTTGCTGCCTTCAGAATACTACAAATTCCATTTTATGGAAATCTATTAACATTGGGACTGTTTAATAGCACAAGATAATCTAAAGTGTTGACCAATTGTGTAAGTTAATAATACCACCTCAGGAATTAGCTTGGCTTTTGGAACATGTGCCCCCAAAGAGTACATGCAATTCCACATAATATTTTACAGCTAAACATACATTGTTTATAATGATAAATTGTTGATTTATGCTTTTGTGGTTGTACAGTTTGTTCCCATGTAACCTGTTTGTGTTTAATATTTTACCAGATTTCTTGTATTTATTCCACATCATTATGCCTGTAATGTGCAGCTTTGTAATTAGGCACTTGCCTACAGAAAAGAAAAAAAAAAACAGCCCCACTTTTTTTTTCCTTCATAATTAATGATTATAAACTATGTAAAACCACTAGTACTGGTACATTTTAATACTTGTTCTTTTGTACTGAATTAACCATAGAGGTTGGTTGTGCAATGTTATTTAATGTCGTAATTACTGTAATATCAACATATGGGCCCCATCTGCACACTCTTGTGAAGAATAGAAAGTTCATTAAGAAATTGTCACTTTAAAAAATAAAAATGAAAAAAAAAGCTGTGGTAAACTCTGTAACCCTAAGTTAGAAAGCTGTAAGTGTAGTAAATGTGCCATTTTCTAATGGCTTCTTGACCGAGATGGAATTTACATACTGTACTGTGATGTAGCTTTCCTATGTAACAGTTATGTTCGGAAATGGACGTGTATTGTTGCCTTAGAAAAAGGGTGGTGTTTGGAAAGAAAGAACTGTAGCCCCTTTTCTCTTTTTTTTTTATCTGATGTTCATTGAACCAAATCTGATGCAAGTCATCTTGATTCACTGGTGCACTCTATTAAAACTTACTTGAACAGTTCTCATACTAAAATACTTGTTGTTTGCCCTTTATAAAAGCACAGTCATTACTGCAGGTAGCAAAACATTTTAAAGGTGCACAGGCTCCATCTTCAGCATGGTGTGAATTCAGGATTAGCATTTCATGGGTTCAGTGGTCCTGTCCTGTTCAGAAACTATCAGTGATTTAGCATTTTTTAGAAATGGATGTCCAGGAGCTTTTACAGGAATTCACCAAAAAATCAGTCTGGGGAGGAGGGGGTTGTGTGTCTGCTCAATTTACCCATAAATGTCCATAAATGCTTGATTATTCCTAAAAATACACAGCTGGAATGTAGCTGTGATGCTAACCTAAAGTCACGTAGGAACTTGGTCATGAAACAAAACCCTTTGCCTTTTTAGAAGGTTCACTGGAAAAAATATAGGTCATGCTGTGAGACAGTAGATTAAGTACTTAGGAGAGCTTCCCGCTTCACAGGCACTGTGTTTCCATGGCTAACTTTGCCTTAGAGTGCTGCTGGTTTTCACTGCTCCATATAACCAGAGATGTAGCCATGTTCCATAAAACACACATAGCTTTTCCAGAGGACAGAGCTGATGAATTTTAGTTCAACTTTCCCATGAAACATGGCACTGCCAATTTAATGTTTGTATATCAGGGCAGCTTGCAAATGGTGTTCTGTCCAGTGGCTGCCAGCAGTGTGAAATTGCCCTGATTCCTAAACCCTATGCCCTCCTCTTGCCTTGCTGGAACTGTGACTCACCTCATGTTCTCCATAGCAAATACACCTGGAGCTTCCTCAAGGACACAGTCTGAGTGCAGAAGGTGTAGGTGCACACAAGTGCAGCATTTGGCTTTCCAAATCTGCTGCCCCAGCAGGAGTATGACAGGAAGATCAGAGAAAGCAGTTCTGAAAGAGGTCTCAGGACTCTGCTTGCCAATAAAACTTCTTAGTCTGGGGTCAGTGAGATCGTGCCTATCCAACCTCAGTGCCTGGTTCTGGGTACTCTCAACAGCTGCCTTGTGCTGGACCTGTCATGGGTCAGTTACTCCTTAGGTAAAAGTGGGATAAGCTGCATTTCAGATCCAAATGTTTCCAACTTCCATGTGGGAGGGGACTGGTGTGGCATTTTATTAGCACAGCTTTAACTTTAGGAATACGAAAGAGTTTTAAATGCTACATCTTATTTCCAGCTCCGGGCAGGGATAGGCATGCCTCAGATCTTCAGAGGCCTCATGAATTCGACTGTAATTTGTTGGCAGCATCTTGGGGGGGTGTTTGGGATGGGTGGAAGGTAAGCAGTGGGGTTACTGCATGGTTCAGCTGGTCTGGGTTGGGGGGTTTTTTTGTATTATTTCTTTGAGGTATACCAACATTTCCAAAACTAGTGCATCCCTTTTCACACAGTACACTTTAAAAATACTGAAATATATGGGGAAAATACAATAAACAGTCATTCCTGGTCCACTGAATGAATGACACTGCTGGGGAACCAAGTGGGGTCATTATGCCATTTGGTAATGGATGATGCTAAAATTCCATCAGCTGTTCAGACATGAGGTTTTGGTATCTGGTGTCATACACCTTAGGGTACCTTGGACCTACTCATCTCAGAACATGTGATTCCCCTGCCACCATGCAAATGGAGACACTAAATCTCAGATGGGAGATGTATTCTGTGAGGTTTCTGATAGCTGAATTCTGGAAAAAGAAGCAAACTTGTGAGGTACAAACCAAGTCTGTGGGCAAAGGCCTGCATCTCTTGGGAAGACAGGGGAAAATTATCTACCTCAGAGCTTCTCCTGTAGTGACAGTCCTGAGACTTAGCTCAGACCTTCCACCCTTCAGGGACATGGCCCCACTGTTCTTTACACAGCTTTCTGGAGCTGTGGAGAATCACCATCCTTGGGGCAGATAAGAATGCGAAGTGCAAGATTTACTTTCCAAATGTTACAGATCTTGGGGGAAAGCAAGTTCAAGGCTTTGTTCCTCGGTAAGAAAAATCCAGGGGAAAGGATTTGTCTGTCCCTGTGTTGCATCTGCTTGTCCAAAGCGTTCACATGCGTATCAAATGTTGATAAATACACCAACTGGTTTAATAAATTGTATCTCTCCTCCCTGTACAACTTTGCATTCCTTGATGTACCCCAGCTGAGGAACACTGCTTAGGAGAGGCAGCCGTTACCCTGCAGCACCCCGCGGAGGTGGGGCTGTCACAGCCTCCCCCAGCATCTGGGCAAAAGCCACTGAGAAGCTTCTTCGCCACTTTTCCCTTGGCCAGGGGTAGCCGAACGCAGCCCAGGACGCAGGAGAAGCTGTTTACCCTTGGCTTTAGTAGGAACACCTATAGCTGAGGCATGTCCAAGGAGCTTGGCCTTTCTCGCTGACGGGGAAAGAGCGTAACCCTCCAGGAGCGGTGCAGTCTTGAGCCGGAGCAGTGCGTACGGTGCCAAGGAAGGATCTTCCAAGGGTCTCGCCGGCCCTTGCGGCGCCGTGGCCGAAGCAGCCCGGGGGCGGTGCGGGGCTGTGCGGCCCGATCAGCGCTCACCTGTCCCCGCTGGCTCCAGTCCCGGGCTCCTTCCCGCACCAGAGCGGCGGCGGGGCCAGGGTTCGGAGCCGGGGGCACCGCCAGCCCTCGGCCGCCTGCCCAGGACCGGGGCGCCTCTTCCCGCAGCCGTCCCGCCCCCGGGTGNCTACGAGCCGCTGCGCCCGCCGCGGGCCCCCGGCAAGCGGCCCTACGGAAAGCGCCTGAAGAAGTACGGAAAGGTGAGGGCACAGCGCGGCCGGAGCAGGGACCCTCGGTATGGGGGACCCTCGGTATGGGGACCTCCTGCACGGGGTCTGCGGTGCCGGGAGGGTAGCGGGCCCTCGGCTCCGACAGTTCCGAGGGGCTCTCGGAACGCCCCTTATGCCGCGGGCTTTTCAGAACCAGCGCCCAGCTCCGAGGTGGGGTCAGGGCTTGTTGTTCAGAACCTGCCCGGGAAGGAGCCGGTTGTGCTGAGGAGGGGCCGGACACCGACTCTCGCCTGGATCAAAGAGCACAAAAACTGTCTATTCGAAGTGAAAATGACACTAAGCTGATCCATGTGACGGGTGCTTTGTCTCGCTTGGTTCTGCGTTTCCCTCGGCGTCATAATTTTAAAACTATTCCTTAAAACTTCCAGTTAATTGGCCTGCATTTTCCCCCTTCCACTGAAGTGCCCGAAAGAAACGGTAAACAGCCCTGCAGGACATTCCTTGGCCAAGGTGACTCTTAGAAATCACTGCTGTGAGTTACAGAAAAAAAAAATGCACCTTGTTCTTCATCCGTAACAACAGTTCTGGATCAAAATTGTTCTTTTGCCTTCCTGTGTGGGAAGTCACAAGTCCTGCAGTCTGGTGGTTTGGTTTTCCTCCCACCGGAAGATGGGTGCCTTTGGTTACAAAACTGCCATGTGGAAGAATTCTATTGTTTTTCCCTTGTTCATGTTACTTAAGTACATCTCAGGTATGTCTTGGATGTTCATAGCAAAAATTAGTTTCTGTGTTAGCAGGAGAAACCTGTCTGTTGTCAGGAATCCTTTCCTGCTGCTGAGATTACAGATGTAAGCGTGAGACATGACTTTCTACTGCATTCTATTAAAAACCCATGATTTTGGTAAAGATATGCTTGCTATGTCTGACATGCCGAAAATGCCATTAGCTTGGCAAAGTCACTTTTGAAATTGAATTTACAGATGTTGTCAGCATTGTCAGGAGCTGCCTCTCAAATCCTACTGTTTCATAAAGAAACGGACAGAGTATTTCATTCTTTTGAGATGAATTTGATTCTTTGAGTTTCCAGCACTGTGTTTTCCAGGTCCCATGCTGTAGGAAGCTGTCTCAAGCCCGTACGCCTGATCTGTACAGTGCAGTTTTGTGAGAATGGTTGCAGCAGGTCATGGCTTTGCTGGTGGTGCTGTTGGTATAAAGGTGCTTTCATGCTTTCAATAGTGCTTAGAGCACAGGCCAGTTCTTGGGCACTGTGTATTCCCTTTTGTGTTGGTCAGATGACATTCCCACGGGGAAGGGTTGCTGGTTTGGCTCTGGCATAAAGAACAGCTCATGAAAGAGCAGGTGAGATCTGGGTGGGCAAGTGAAGGGCAGGAAGGGGGAAAGAAGACTCCAGTGTGACATAGTGAGGTAGAGGCAGATGAGGCAAGGCCCTGTGTCTCCTCCTCCAGCCTCAGGATCTGTGCCCAGGCTCGAGCTGCCTTTTTATTTTGGCATCTTAACTCCATCTGGGTAACTTTCTATAGAAGTAAAACCAGCAAAGTTCAACTGTGTAGTAGCACCATGACAGCTGAAGGGTTTTTTGTGTCAGAACCTCTGTAATCCAGCTTTAAGAAATCATAATAATATAATAGATAATGATTCGATTTCACTGATTTAAAAATATTTACTCAGATTCAGTGTTCTCCATATCACAAGAGGTCATTTTAATCTAGTCCCACACAACCATAAGTAGTTACTAACAAAAATTCTGATGTTCCTCCAAATCTGACCACATTGTATTAATTCCCCAGTCGTGAGCAGCTACATCAACAAAAACTATCAAAAATTAAATTAAAATTAGATTAAAGTTTTCAGTTAAATAATCCATGACAAGTTTATCACTAGTGCAGTACATAGATGAGTTCCTGAATGTGTACTGATGTGAATCAAAACTTTGTTATTTTGGCAAAAAAATTCTTATCTTGACAAAATGTAATGAAATTTTCATAAAAGTATTCTCAGTGATTACTTCCTTCTTGTTCAGCTCCAGTTTTAGCACCTTATGAACTTCTAGGAATTACTACCATAGTTAGAACATGTAATGTGGGAATTATGTACTTCTGCAAACTATGGTGAATTTAATTTTATTCTTGAATAGAATCACATGTAAAAGCCTAGCTTCCTGTGGAGGCTGCATCCGTTCAGTTTAACTATACCCTGTGGGTGTGTATGCCTATATAAAAATAGATGGTAAAATGTTTTTCCATTCTCCAGCCCTCGTTAGCTGTGGGAGAATTTCATTTTCTGGGGCTGTGACATTGGCTGTCGGAATGATTCTATGTGAAGGTATTTTTTATCACTTTGTCTTTTTTTATCCCTTTTTCTCATCTCTCTCCCCAGAATGTCGGGAAGGTTCTGCAGAAGGGTTGTCACTACTTGGTGGTCGGCCTGCAAGGATTAGCAGCAGCCTATTCTGCTCCCTTTGGAGTGTCAGCACATGTGGCATCCTTCGTCCGCTAGCGCAGCTCCCTGTGCCCCACGGGAGAGGACATGAGGCCATTGTTGCTTTCTCAGCATTAAATTTGAGACCTGGATCTAAAAAACCTCTTGGACCAACAGCTCTGAGCCCCTGCACCAGGCCCTTTCCAAGACTGAGTGCTCTTCTCTGAAAAAAATTCCAGTGCTTTGTAAAATCAGATCGGGCCGAAGAAGTGTAAGGATGAGAAAATAATCTTTGATTAATTGAACTGAAGTTTGTTTTCAGGCATGAGTTGGTTTTCCAGAGCTGTGTGGAAGGGAGCCAAGGATGGATGGAAAAGCAAGTAAATGAGGGAGAGAGAAATGGAGGAAAACAGAGGGTGGGAGAGCAGCTGAGGAGGTGGAGATGAGTTCAGGTAGTGAGAGGAATTGTCAAAGCAGTGGAGGAAACAGATAACAGAGGATTAGGAAAAGATAGGTTTTCTGAAGATTGTTTTTCTGAGGTTCTGAGTTTGGTGGTGTTTTTTTTTCCTGAGAGGGTTAAGATTATGAGTGTACTTAAAAATATACTTGGACATAAATGAAATGTGGCCTGAGACATGGAGAGCTTTGCTGCGTTGTGGTTGTTCATTTCAAACACTGGACAGAATGAGCCTTTAAATAATCACGAGAAAGATGTAAAAGTCCAGAAGGAAAATGAGGTGTCTATTTGTGATTTTGGGGCATTAAAGGCTCACTGTGATTAACATTTTAAACTTTTCCTCTGCTACTATGAAATCTGCATATACTCTTTTACTAAGAACAGGGTTCATATGTGATATACATGATTCTGGAAGCTGGGGCATTTTATGCCTAATTCTGTGGTGTTTACTGGGGGAAAAATAATTGATTGCCAGCTGCATCTGAGAAAAAAAATATACATACAGCATTTGGTATAAGAATGTACAAGTGTGACATATGAGAACGGGGCCAAATAACCTGCCAGCTCCATCTTCATTTCTGCACCTGGAAGCTGTAAGCAGAGGATGTCAATATCAGATGGCTCAGCTCAGTGCTGCAGATGCAGCAGCTTCCATGTCACACCTCCAGGGACATAAATCATATATTGATGACACAGGAACAAGGTGGTTTATGGGCCCTAAATTTTTTGTGGGGTTTGTTTGTTTGTCTGTTTGTTTCTGTCAGTCTTTTGTGGTAGTTGTAAATGACTTCCCTGCTAGCACTTTCTCTGTATTATATATCTTTCTAGTCTTGATGGTGCTTTTTGTAATCAAGGAGTTGACTTAACTGGGAAAAAATGCTGTTCACTTGCTTTCTTTGCCTTTTCTGAACAAAGGAGTTTGTATGTCTTGGCAAACCACACTGTATTTCTTTTAAATGTAGCAAATGAATCAGATGGGGGGGTGGGGCAGGGTGTTATGCTCTTTTCTCACTGGACTGTAAATAAAGCCCACGAGATCCATGTCTGTTTTTACCTACATACGTAAGTAAGTGCACAAAGGAGGAGTTTCTCAGCAGCAGTGAGGGGAAGCTGCAGTGTAAACTTCCCCACGTTGTTTTGCCTGTGGCCTCAGTGCCCTGGTAGGACATGATTGAAGCCCAGACCATGTGGAAATGCTCAGGAACAGCAAGGTGCGGAGACGAGGCTGCAGAGGATCTAAGGTTGCAGAAGCTGGGGTAGGAATAGCCACGAAGGGATTTTGCTTATTGGTTTCAAGCCTTCAGATGTCTCTCTTGAGGTTTTTGTGGGGACAGACCTGTCCCTTTTATCTGCCCCACCAGTATGCCATAGGGCTGTTGGTGTTGCAGTAAGAACAGTCCTAACGCCCACATGCCACACCAGCCTGCGGAGTTTAGGATTAACTTCAGATTTTGTTACACCACTCCATGTTTTACAGTGCTCTCACAGCATAAATCATTAGACCTTTTTTTCAAATTACTAAAGCCATGCAGAGAGAGATTTGTGTCTCCATTTTCCTGTGTGGAGTGAGTGTCCCATCTATTTGTCTGTGTGTCCCCTGACTAGTCAGGCTGCTC
This sequence comes from Illadopsis cleaveri, assembly GCA_013399915.1. NCBI lineage: Eukaryota > Metazoa > Chordata > Aves > Passeriformes > Timaliidae > Illadopsis > Illadopsis cleaveri. The sequence goes on from VXBB01015536.1 coordinate 121,898, forward strand.
CCTCATTGCAACACACAGGGTCTAGCCCATTCAGACCTTCCACAAAGGTAAACATGAACCTTAGCTCCTGAACGGCTCAGCACAGTGGACTTTTGCCTGCTGACACCCGGCCTCTGCTCACCTGGTGCAACTTTAAGGGAATAACCTGGGTGCTATCCATACAGAACATGAACCATGTACATGGTGCTTCTGTGTGAGCCTGAGAAAAGCAAAGCCTCAGGCATATTAGTGAGTCAGCTTTGGCTGGTCAATGTTTCTAAAATAGACCAAAAACAAAGAAAGAGGAGAGAGAAAGAAAAAGTAAGCTAGTAACCTGTGCTATTGCAATAAACCAGCTAATGATTCATTTTCCACCCTCAAAATGAACTGATGGTTCTCGCTGAGGTTACCAATTAATGCTGCTTATCAGTTCTCCTTGAACAGTGATTCACTCCTCAGCTCTTGAAGGGAATTTTTGAGGCCAAGCCCTGTCCTGAGGGTTTGCTACTCTCTTCATTAGCCCAGCTCAGGAAGCAGTGTCTTGTAAACCTGAATCCAGAGGGTGAGGTTCATTTTTCAGCTGAGTGGATGGCAGAGGGCTGTACTTCCTGTCAGTCATGGCAGCATCTCTGTTGGGCCAGGTCTGGTTTAGCTATGATGCAAACAGGTGGAACAGGGCAGGTCCTGCAGCTCTGTTGCTAAATGTCTCCATGACATAAGAGATGAAAAAAGGTTCCCTGACCACCTCAGCATTGGCTGGCAGGTCATCTGCTCAGACAACAAAATGGGCAGCTTCCATCTGAAGCAGAACTGCCGTGCTGGAAATCTGCATATGAGATGAAGGAGAACAAGTCATTGGTGATGGGGAGGAGGCTGGGACTGGTGAGGAAGCTGGGATTGGTGAGGAGCCTGGGTTCCCAGCCCTGGCAGGTGCCAAGCCATGAGCACAGTCTGGGACTGAAGCTTGGCTTCTACACAGGTGTTATGTATTCTTGGCAAGGTTGTCCTTGGAGGAGCCACTCCAGCAGGGACAGCTTTCAACCCACAGGTGCACACAGACTCTTTTTATTATAATAGGCTTGTCTGCAGCTGAACTCCTGGTGCCTCTGAGGAACAAAACAGATGTTTGACTCGCTCATAAACACTGTGGGATGCAGTGGATACCATGGTGGGTACATGGTGGGAAGATTTGATTTGATGTTTGAGCTGGACAAAATGTGTTGCTCATTGCTTCACTTGCCCATTGCTTCACTTGCCAGGTTTTGTCTTTAGTGGTGTGCTACTGTCCTATCTGTTTCCCTTCGTATTTCCATACATCTTTCACTGTGCTTTATAACAAACGGCAGGATAAATAGGTTTGGGAAGCTGAATGCATGCAAGAGTGGCAAGAAGTAGGTAGTCAACTTGACCATGCTTCTCTCAGCAACAAACTCCACTAACCAAATAGCCTGGCAAGTCACTTTTGCTTTAAATTCCTGGCTATTCTAGTATTCCTGGTGACTGCTCAATGACTCACAGTGCAGAATAAAGCATATTTCTGCTGTTTTTGCCAGAGTATTTAATTACTCCTCTGGCTTACCATAGGCTCTGAGGAAATGCAGAGGACTCATAGCTATTGTCCTTTGCCCTGCAACATTAGCAGCAAGGAAGCACTCTTGCACAGTTCCCTTTGGAAGTGCAGTGACTGAGGAGAGCTGTACCACACCACAGCACTTTGGCACTTCCAGATCTTTGCCACTCCCAGGTCACGGATCACTTCAGGGACAAATATCCTTTCTGATCTGTGCCTGTCTGTCAGACTGGGAAAGGGGCAGGTTTTGTGTAGGGGTGCAGTAAAACCAGTTGTCTTTTTCTGTATCCTGAGTCCCTTGTTAGCTGAAAACTGGCCTCTTCTGAGACAAAACTGATCCTAAAATATGCACAAAGTTGCTGCAGTTACCTGTACACAGTGTGCTTTGGAAATCCTTTTTTCTTCAAGGAAGAGTAGAGGGCCTGAAGAACTTGTAGAATAATGGAGATAATTAAATTAAGAGAAAGTAAAGGAGTAAAATCCTTCCCTTCCTTCTCCTTTCAGGAAGTAGTATTGGGTTGCCAGGCCTGTTTTGGGGTGAAGTCTAGACTGGGCTCAGAGAGAGTGGTACACTTTCCTGAATCGTGCAACGTGCATGAGGAGAGATGCTGGGCTCTGGACTTGTTCACCTGGAGGAGGGAAGACTTAGGAGAAACTTGACAACAGCTTTTCAATACATTAGAAAGGATTTCCAACAAGATGGAGCCAGGCTCTTAACTGAAGTCTGCAGCCAGACAGCAAGAGGTCACGGTCATAAATCCAAAGTGGGGAATTTTCAGCCAGAAACAAGTCAGGGAAAGCACTAATATGACCATTAAACATAAGAGGAGGTTACTTCAGGAGGCTGAAGTCTGTCTGTGGTGTGTCTCAAGGCACGACTGTACAAAGTGAGAAGCAACTCAGTGTGAATGCAGTGTTTACTCTGCTGTGAGCCGGAGGCTGGAGGAGAGACCTCCTGGGCTTCTTCCAGTCTGGACGAGGGATCCTGCCACGGTAAGCAGAAAGCTTTTCATTTACCTACTGTATGGAAATGTAGAAGACTGAGCTCCTCACCCTTGCTAGAAGCACTGACGCGGAGAATAAAGCTTCCCTCCTGGTAACAAGGAGCGGCTGGCGAGGGCGGCAGCGCTGCCTGAGGAGCAGCTCGGCTTCCACCGCTGCTTCCACTTCCCTGCGCTCCGCTGGCTGAAAGGCGATTGTCCTTTACTGCCATCTCCTGGGAAAAAAACCCACAGATTTCCAGCCTGCCCCGTTGTTCTGCCTCATCCCCTGCAGGGATTTCCTGCCTTTCCCTAAGCTGGCCTCCCTGTTTGTCCAGATCCATCCTCAGGATGTGGGGTCTCAGCAGTGTAATGCGCATCTCTGTATACCAGCGTTTCCTACCCCGTGGAATCCTGAGCCTTCTCTATCCAAGTGTTTCAAATGTAAGGCCACAGCAACATTGTTCTTCTGTCAGTTTGGGTTTTTTTTCCCTCAACACGTAAAAATGCATTGCACTTTGCCCTGAAGTTCTTGCTGTGCCTCAAAAACATTCCTCAAGGAAGATTCACTAGAGGTGAGGGGATGAGCCACGACCACTTCTTATTTCTAAATCTCACCTTTTTCTGGAGAGATGACAGCTGCCTATGAGAGGATGTGTAATTTTGAATTGGAGGTTGGCAGACTGCAATTACACCCCCTCCAGGGGTGCCTCGGACTCCAGCTCAAGCAAACCACACGTACTTGCTTCCTCAGGCTTTCTGTATTCCCCTGTTTCTGCTGCCCGTAAAGGAATCCTTGCTCCTTCCTTTCCTGGGACACTGAACTAGCATCCGATTGTTTTTTCAGCTGTGCCTGAATTAGGGTGGGGACTTTCCTGCCCGTGATGGCTGATAAACCAGAGCTGCAGAAGTGTTAATGTTTGTGCTGCTGAACAAATGCCCTGCTCTCCTGCAATGCCTCTCCTTTGGTCCTTACCTGCTCTCCCAGGTGACACACAGCTCTACCCTGACTCTTCAGACTCCTGAAGCTGCTGATGGATGTTATACTCACATGGAAAATAGCATTTACAGAACACTGGGAGAACTCATAGTGTCAACAGCCTCTGTTAGTTAATACTGGGCCAAACATTTGCCTGGAGCAACAATTTCTGTGTTGTCCCACTGCATTTAGAGACTGAAGTTTAGCTTTTGACTGGAAGACAAAGATAATTTTCAATTCATCTTTCTATATGTCAGCTACCAAAGTAGCCTATCAACCCACCTGGGTTTTGGGTATAAATAATTCTCTGTATAGGAAAAACCTCACCAAAAAGGAGAAATCCTTTTATTTCTTTGCTCTGGCTCCACTAAAAGACATCTATCATTAATGACTCTATTTATAACTGTATCATTGCCAATTACTTGCCTGAGATTTTTCCACAGATGAATTTCACTGAGCTAATTTCTAGTGCATGACTCACTGAACTCTGATTTCCTTCAAGATTTTAAGAGGAAACAGCAATGCTTTTATCCTTCCCTCCTCTCTGTGAAGGAATCCTTTGAATTTATTGTTTGTTCTAACTTTGGAAAAAGGACATAATTTGTGTGTGTGTGAGGATAATATGATTTTTATTATATCTTCTTGAAATCAGCACACTTGGCCACGTTATCCCCTTATCCCTGTCTTTTGCTGAATTATCAGAGATTCACTGAAAAAATAATTGCCATGTCCCTGGTGTGTGCATTTAATTCTTTCACTGAGACAAGCCCAGGCTACATTTAGCTCCATCCTAACACACTGACACCTGATTGAGGCCAGCATTTTGCTGTCTTTGTCACTGGGTTCTTTTCATAATGGCCATCCAAACCTCTCCCTTCAGTGTGGTAATTTCCAAAATACAGCACTGTGTACATATTGAAGACCTAGGAGATCCCCAGCTGCTTGTCTTTTTTTTAGTGGAAACAAGTAAATTTGTTTAACTCTTTCCTCATCATTCATCTTAGGCCTCTGATTGAGCTGCTGCTACAAGAGATCCTAGGTTTGCCTCTAGAATTATCTCAAATTGCCCACTACATCTGAAGGCAGATATGCCTTTTACTTTCTTCATAAAAATTTTTCCACCTGAAAATTTGTCCTGTGCTACTGAGTTAACACCATGCTTTTTAAAGACATGTCAACATCATACACTTTCATGGCTGAGGGAGCCCAGCCCCAGTTTGCTGCAAGGATGACACTGTGAATTTTTCATGTGATCAGCCACATTCTAAGGAAGCCTGAACCCTGGTGCAGAGAATTTCAGAACAACTGTCCCAAACTTTGATGAAGGTATCAGCAATTGAAAACGGTCATTTGCTTTTAAGGGCAGGAATACTGTGCCTGCTCTGGCTACAACAAACACAATTCTGTCACACAAGAGGCTGTGTTTGGATTGTAACAAAACCAGCACCTCTTTTGTCTGAGTGGCTCTATTCACCCTGCTTAACAATACAAGGAGCTTGTGGCTTCTAGGTGGGCACCAGTGTGCCTGGGATGGAGGATTAAACAAACCTGCTGCTCAGGCTGTTTACCAGAGGCTTTTTGGGAGGCACCTGGTGCATGGGTGAAGAGGGCTTTCCTCAAAGCCTGCAGACTCACACCAGAAACCTTTAGCCACAACTATGCTCTCTGCAGCTATTTCTGATTTTATGTTCCTTGTTTCACAGCAGAAAAGGAGAGGTTATACAGATGCTGCTGCCTTCTGTTTTTTCTTTAAGCTCCTTCTCACCATACTCTCCAAGAAGAGTCAGGGCTGAATGTAACAGAAGGGCTGGTCTGAACAAAATCTCCTTAGGATCCTTAGGTCAGTAGATCTAGGGAATGAAAGTTTAAGGTCCTTCTTGGATTTTGAAACATTTTTTTCTCTAAATTAATATCCAATTGTTAGCCAAAGTGAGTTGTTTCTGAATTCAGTTAACAAGTTCTTTGAACTAAAATAATCTGGTTCTGTACATGCTGTGCTATCCATAACGTGTAGCTAGGAAGGAGCTGTAGCTTCTCACAACCATCAAGGTCTCTACTTCTCCAAATTCTCCTGCTGGTAAAGTATATATGTGCTCCAGACCTATTTTCTCTGAAAAAGCAAGCAAGCAGCAAATCACCTCAATTTTTTTCATCTTATCTCAAATTCTGTTATTTTGAGGCCTCATAGACAGAAGTTCGGAGAGCAAAATCATCCTGCACCTTGCAGTTTGCACAGTGGAGAATACTGTGCTCAAGAAACCACAGGAGTTAGTTACTCGTTTTTGCCTTAAACTCATGAAAATAAACACTAATGTTTGTCAGGAGTGGCCAGCATAAATAGCAGTTTGATTATTTTTTTTCATTTATTTCATGTGATACATCACTCTCCTTGTTAAATTCTAAAACTAGTTTGTGTTTCTGTTTCCATCTCTTTAGTACTTCATTTAATATGTTTTGATTCCTGCTTGCAAGCACTGCTTATCAAACATTAGACAATTGCTGCAGTTCTGTTGAACATTTGCTAACACATAAGATGCCTGGTTCCTCTTACAGAATTTTTCTGCTCCTGTGGGTGCAGGTGCAGATTAAAGACCTCTGTGTGAATTCAATTAAATTCAATAAAATATAGACTCCATGTTAAATGAGAAGATTAATGGTTACCAAAGAGTGTGCAAGGGCTCTCAGTCTGTCCAGCAGGATTGGCTCCCCTCTTGTGTCTGTGGAGGAGTCATAAAAGCAATCACAAGTAATTATTTTTGACTCAGTGGGTCAATGATTTGAAGGCGGTGGGGCAGGTCTGGTCAAACCAGACCACGCAGTTTAGCACCTATGATTTACCTGGAGCAATGTGGGAATCCCAGGGATATGGAGGATGGGGTGTCCCAGTAAAGTAGCATAAGAAGGGGTTTCAAGTGATGTGGAAGATGAGCAGGCAGCAGACTGCCTCTGCACATCCCCCACACAATCCAACAGCAGCACAAGGCTCTGCTGATCAATAGGTAATCTCCAGAACTGTTCTGGGCCTGTTCAGGGGGCAAATTCAAAATGAACAAGTTCTGTTTATCTTTCATGTTGTGGTGTACTTATAGAAGGAGAAAGGTCTCAAAACCCATGACTGGAAACAGGGCATGGTTTAAACAGCAAAGTGGTGAACAAGAGGGCAAAGGCATTGCCCTCCCTCTTGCCTTTTCACAAAGCTAATGTTACCAGAGGCCTTTACCCCAGTATCAATTAGTAACATGTGAATAACAAGGAGCAACTACCCAAAATGGCTGGGAGATCACAAAAGTAACACAGCGCATCCTGATGAGGAATGTACACATTACTCCCTTCTGTACCACACCTGCTCAGGTGGGCTGCTGGTGTCCCAGCACTGCTGCCTGCCCAGCATCCCTCATCTGAAAGAAGCAGGCAAAGACATCTGCAACAAATTCCCTTCTCTGTGCTCAGGCAGATGTCTGTCTCTTTGGCATTATTTGTGTCCTGCTTTCATTCTCACAGTCATATCCTGGTCCTTTTAATTAAGGACTCTTCTGTGGACTCCCTTCTTGCCCATGAGGAAGATCGCGGTTTTGGGGGTCATGCCAGTAGGGACAGATCTGCTGTCACTGCCTTTGCTTCTGACATCCAGCACGTTGTCTTCATCCACCAGCAGGTTTTCACAACCCTCACTGTACTTTTTACAATCTGTGGTGATTCCCACTAACAGGAACATTTTCTGATCCTGGTCTGTGATCAAGTGATTCTTGAGGTCAATGTGAGGAACTCTCCTGGCTTGATTGCCCATATGTATCCATTACCAAAAAGACCCACAATTGCCTCATCTTCAATGTCCCTCTCCACCAGGATGCTGCTGATGGAGTACTTCCAGTAATCCATTGTGGCTGGGCTGTCTGAATCTCCCAGAAATGCTCAACACTGAGACTCCCCATCTTCTACCTTCTGGGACTTTGTTCTCAACACGCCGACCATAAAAAATTCAGTTTGTGAGTCTGGCCATCAGATCCCAAAGCTCTTGCTTTGCCTGTGAGGACAGACCTGTGGCGACAGTGGCATTTGCAACTCCAGCCTGTATTTGATGTCATACTTACCTTGCAGCTGGGTATCCCACAAAGTGACTTCCCTGAGACCCTGCCAACAAACAGGAAGCTCTTGGAAGGGGTCTCAGGAATTTGGTACCAGTTAGCTGGGGTGTGCAGATGTCCCAAGGCGGCCCAACAGCACTGGACACCCCATGTGCTGCCCTCCACGCCTCCATCCACCTGTTCCCCTCTTCTCCGAGCCGAACCAAACGCATGAATTTGACGCACTCGTGTATTCCCACACAGCCCAGGCTTCCTGCAGCGCTGCTTTCACTAAAATCTCGGATATCAGACGGAACACAACATCCACTGGTGCTTTGCCAAGCCGGACGTTCAGCCGTGTATTTTCCCCGCTGCGCTGCCGCGTTTCTCGCACCGAAGGTCGCGGCTCCCGCTGCGCCGGGCTCGGGGCAGGCTCGGAGCGCCGGGCGGGGCCGGGGCGGTGCGGTGCGAGGGGCGGNCGCGGAGCTCCGGTCGGCCCTGGGGGCTCCGCTTTGTAAGGTGTTTGTTTTCCTGAGGGCCTGGGAAGGGGCACCTGCCGTGCGGGTGCTGCCGAGCCCAGCGTTAACGTTGTTGGGCGCCTTTGTGCCTCGTCTCGCCGCAGGTTCTGGCTCGTGATCAGGGAGGACGGGCACATGGTGACAGCTCGCCAAGAGCCGCGGCTCGTCCTTGTTAATGCCGACTGTGAAAACGGACACTTGATCTTGGAGGCCGGGGACATGGAGAAGATAAGCGTGCCTGTAAAGCTCCCCGAGAAAAACCCCATCCGCAACTGCAGGTACTGTGGAAAGCTTTTTCTTTCCCCCTTCCCTCTGTCTCAATACTGGCTTTCTCATGTGCTTTTCTTTTCAAGATTGTGTGAAGCTTTGCATTTTCTTATGCAGAAATTAGAGTGTAACAGTTCAGTACCTCTGTGTCTTTTCTGTGCAAGTATTTCTCACCGTCTGCTTTAGGGAGGTAGACTTCACACCAGAGCCTGTGCTGACAAGACAAGGCATAGTGGTGTTGGTAGGTTTAGATTAGCTGTTAGGAGGAAATTCTTTACTGTGTGGGTGGTGAGGCATTGGCACAGGTTGCCTGGAGGAGATGGGGATGCCCCGTCCCTAGAAGTGTTCTAGGTCAGGTTGGATGGGCCTCTGAACACCTTGGTCTAGTGGAAGGTACCCCAGCTTATGCTAGGGGAGTTGTCCTGGGTGGTCTTAAGGGTTGCTTCTAATCCAGACTGTTCTGTAATTCTGTGAGATCCTCTGCCATGTGTTACACAGGAGGCCAGGAATGGTTGTCATAACAAAAGCTCTGCTTTTTATCTGCCAAACACTGGTGAAAACAGATCTCAGGAGAAGATGACAGAGTGTCAAAGACCATGCGTTACACATCTGCCAAATGAACTGTGATCTCCTGTCTTAATAGAATGTCATGTTTGCTTGTTTGTTTTTACTTCTAGTGTTTTTGTTCTTGCCTGGGTGAGCAGCTGCATCTCAGAGCCTCAGTCATGCACTTTGGTATTTCTTGATCACAACTACTATGTGCGTCAGCGTTTTTGCATGCACGCTGGCTGTTCAGACCTGGTGAGATGTTGGAGTTTAGATTCCCTGACTCCTGTCTTTAGCCATTTAATTGAGGGGTCTCAGTTAAAATTTTGGTAGTCCAAGGCTCACCCTGAGGTCACAAGGGAAAGACCAGCATCCCAGGGACTTAGAGCATTCCCTGTAGGTACTATCCCAAAGAATTTTCAGGTGGATGGGTTACAAACAGTGATTTAGCTGTGTGCTTAGGGTTTTGTTGTATGAGTGCAGGCCTAGTTATTTTATCTATGTATAGAAAGCCATGCTGGAAAACTACCAGCAGGAAGAGGAAAACCTTTTCTCTGCTAGAATGTCAATTAATATGTAAGTGTTTAGAAACTGTGAGTGGTGTAAAGCCTTACAAAGATAAGGCCCTACAAAGGTACTGTAAGTGTTTGTTCTTTGGATAGCAGGGATGGTTAATGCACTAGCTGCTTTAATTGTAACTAAAAGAGTGCTGGCAAGGAACTGCATTTGTTTGCTTTTAGCATGAATCTGTTGCTGTGGAAACCCTTGATCAGCATAGCTCAGCATCTCTGTTTATAGAAGGCAGGTGCCAGTTCCACATGGTAGTATTTCTCCTGGAGAAATGGAACAGGCTTTTACAAACCTGTACATAACACCAATGGCACATGCACTGCAAACCACACAGCTTGTGAGGTGTTATTTATCTAAAATTTGTTGTGTCACTGGAAGAATATTGAAATAGTCTAATAAGTTGCAGTAATGAAAAGTTAGCTTGGATTTCTTGGATTTTTCCAGTTTTAGAACTCAGTGATTTGTTTTTGTTCTTCTGTTTTTGTTTTTGTTTTTTTTTTAGATTTCTTTCTTTGCTTTAATAAACTTGCCTTCTGATGGGTGCTCGTGGGAGCTCATGCCCCATAAACTGGAGCTGAAGCAGTGCCTTAGTGCCTCTGGCTGCATATGGCTGTGCATGTGTTGATCTTGAAAACTGCTAAGTCCACTTGCAAATTTTATATAGGTATTTAAAAACCTTGTGCTTGGGAGAGTCAAATATAGCACCAAAGCCATTGTACAGCCACATTTTTGCTTGTGCACATGCTAAAGTGTTTCCCTCTGGCTAGGAAACCTCATGCTCTTATCTCTACCCTTTGTCAGTGTGTGTTGTAACACTTAAGTTGTGTCATGTATTCCCATGGATCCCTGCAGCACTGAGTGCTTAGGATAGCTCCACTTCCTGGGTGGAAAGCAGTAGTGTTGGAAGCTGTAAGAGCCTTGCCTCTCTTGTCCTGCCAGTCAGAAGGCATGCAGGAACTGTGGGATGGAGGGAGGAGAAAGGCATTTGGATGCTGTCTGGAGCAATGACATTTAATTCCATCCAGCCTGTGTCACAGGGTAGACACAGGAATCCCAGCAAATGGAGCAGGGATATTGATGCCAGCACTCTAATGATCACTCTCCCAGATGAGTAAAGAAGGGCTCTTAGGGGCTGGGCTCACTCTGGATGAACTGCATGGGCTTCTCCATGCTTCAAGCTGCCCAGGATTTGATTGCAGATAGGAAACTGCAGAGCGTTTGGGTCAAAATGGCTGCTTTGAAAAATGTAACAAAACTACTCATGACTGGTGTTAAAGTTTATTGAAAGATTGGATCAAGGTTTAGTTTTTCTTACCAGGAAAATGCTCCTTGAGTAAACTTGTTTGTATTCTGTTGGCAGTGCCTTTTTGTGCCCCACGGACTTTGTTTCCAGTACAAATCTTTAACCCCTCTTAAGACACTGAGCTGTTTTGTATGTGAAGTCTGAGCTAAAGTGTCTCACTCATCTCTGGCTAAAGTTTGACAGCACTAAAATCTGAAGGAAAGTTTCCTTAACAGTTAGAGACACTTTTAATTTATAACATTTGTACATATTAGTTATGGTAATGTCTGATCACATTATTTCAAACTATCATTCACTTTCTGAAATTAATTACCTTTCAGTTGATTTCTCAGTAGAAATCATTTGGGGTAGCAGTCACATGCAAATGCGAGAGCAAGCCCCTTTTTTTCCTCAAAGTAGGGCAAGCAGGTAGGTTTGTTACTGTCACAGATGAGGCTGTTAGCTCTGGGCACATGAACACTATTTCAGAGCTCATTCTTTCACCAGCTGGTATTATCTGGTCATGTCCATGTTCCTTAGCTTTCAAAACACTGTGGCCACAAGGAGATTGCCCTTTGGGAATGATTTGTTTTCTGTCTATTGCTCCCACTATTAAAGCGTGGGTTTTGCCTTTGAATAAGAAGCTTCCTTGAATCTTCATGTTTCCAGCTGACTTGCTGATGTGTTGTGACTCTGCAGGGTGTTTGGACAGGATATCCAGGGCAGGGACTGTGGTGATGAAGTGGCTCAGTGGATCACCACCTTCCTGAACTCGGAGCCCTGTCGGTTGGTGCACTTTGAGCCCTCCATGGTGCCAAGGAAGTCAAAGGACACGATCGCCCTTTTCCGAAACACTGATGAGGTAAGTGAATGCTCTTTTTCTAGAAGTGTGTCCTTTGAACCATTTTCACCCACCAGAACTTCCATCTTTGGTGATTGAGCCCAGTTTAGCAAGGTGTGTTGTTGTGTACTAAAACCACGTGAGTATTCTTTTCTGTAAAGAGGTGACTTGCTTAATTTTTACTTCAGATTGGTTTTAAGCTATTGACTGTTCACAGCTAAAGAGTCTGAAACTGGTACTTGAAGAGAAACTATTACATTGCAGAATACAATACCCTTTTATGTCTCAGTGAATAGAAAAAAGTTACATCTTCAATGATGTTTTGATGGTGTAATATGCGTTGATTACAAAGATTTCACTCCCTATCCCTTGTTAGGCCTGGGAGTGTACTGATACAAGTTGTGTTACTTTGTATTTTGTTTAAAGGAATGATGTTTAAACAGGCTGGTTATAGTTGTCAGCCTAGGGATTAAAATTCAAAGGAAGTTCCTGGGGTTTTATCTCTGTCTGTGGAAGAGGCTTGAAGGTATGATATTAGAGAAAAATAATGGAAAGGTATGAAAGGAGATGCTGTGCTCAGATATCCTTATATAATTTTAGCCACTGCTGCCCTTCCTTTTTTCTCAACAGCTCTATCAGGTGAAGATGCTTTGAATTGTATCAAATGTAAGGTTTTTAAACAAATTAAAATTGTGAGTATCTTGCTTTTGTGATGCTATAAACTATAGGGCATCAGTGTCTTGCTTCTTGCACAAAGAGAAGAAGCTATATTCAATTTTAGACTTTTATAGATATGCATTTGTTATGTAAGGGCACTGAGATCAATGCAAACAATATTTCAGCCAAAGGGACATCAGATTATGAGGGGTGATGTTCTGGAATCATAGCAAGAAAGAAAAGGCAGAATTTTTTTATAATTTTTTCAATGCTTATCATCTTGTGGTTGAAAGGCATGTACAAGAATGGAGTAAGAATAATATAAGGGACAGGCAGGAGGGTTATACACTAAAATTCTTACCAAAATGTCTTTTTTTTTAAAATTTTTTTTTTCTCTTCCCTGACCTTGGAACTCCTCTTCTTGGAGTTTTAGAGGTTTTTAAATACTGTTCATTGGCCTTGTTTGCTAACATGGCCATCCCACTGCCCAGGCATCCCAAACTGATGAATGGTCAGCTGTAATTGAGTATGGGCTCAGTTGAGTTCTGGATGTGGAACTCCCTCTGGTGTTGTGATAAGGCAACTTGAGCACACGAAGACTGCCATGGTGACTGAAATGGGGAAGAGTGTGTTGTTTTCCTTGTTAACCTGCTTTCAGGAAAATCAAAGCTTGAATGGAGCAGCCTGAAAGGCCACTGGTACCAACACCTGTCTTTTGCCACGCAGTGACTTTCCTGCCATGCTCTTACAGCAACCCCAGGATTTGTGATGTTTGTTTCTGCAGGTTGCCTATCCTGACTGCAGCCCAGTCTTGATCATCTCTGAAGCTTCAATGGATGATTTGAATACCAGGCTGGAAAAGAAAGCTAAGATACAGAACTTCAGGCCAAATATTTTTGTAACAGACTGCAGTGCTTTTGAGGAGGTAAAAGAACTGTCTTAAATACCTTTTTGAAGGCTTGGTTGTGTTTCTTTTTAACTCAGTTGCCTTGTGTAATGGTGCCGAAAAGGGTGAGGAAAGCTGCTATTCTGTGATTTTTACAACTCAGTTCCAGAGAGATAAAGCTTCAGCTCACATCAGTGCACATGAAACACTGATGGAGGACACAGGTCTATGAATGATTATTTCTAAAGCTGAAGAAGTCCCTAAAGCAGGAATAGATTTTTATCTCCCAGGAGGGTTTGCAATAAAAAGCTTGTGTAAATGAGAAGCAAAAACTTACTTCCCCTAAAAATTTCCTTTCTGCAAAACTGTAGATTTACCAGCGGCCACAGATCAGATTATCACCTGTACAGTAAGAATAAATTGCTTTAGGTTCAGTGCTTCAGGCAAGTGTATGTTGCAGAACAGGATTCATTATCTGTGTGTCTCTCTTTTTGGATAGAATTATTAGTGTGTCCTGAATTGGATAAATGCAGTGACAGTAGGGTTTTCATTATAGTACTGTAGTGCAGCTATGCATATTTTGAAGGTGCTAGTAAAGGTGCCCATCTGGAATGGTACACCTTTTTGTGAATGATTGTGCCACTTCTGGAAAAGTAATTGCATGTGCTTATATGTGCCTAATATTTACTTCCCTCAGGACACCTGGGAGGATATTCTTATTGGTGATGTGGAGATGAAAGGGACTGTGTGTTGTGGCAGGTAAACATTGGAGACCTTTATTTTACATGGGAACAAAGAGGTTTATGATAAGAAGCCCTGACTGATTTGGCACTGTCTGTCATTGCAGGTGTATTTTAACAACTGTTAATCCAGACACTGGGGTCATCGACAGGAAGGAGCCCTTGGAAACATTGAAAAGGTTGTTAAAATACCAGTGTTTTTTAGCCTGTGGGGGAGGATTTAGGCTAGACCCCAACAGATGTTAGACTAGTATTTTAAAAGTGGTTTGAAGTGTGTGTGGAACATAATAATGCAGTGTGTATGTCTGTGTATATTGGCTTCAAGTCTACTTCTTGCAATTCTGTGTGGCAAGAAAATTCAGGAAGTTCTCTTCTTTCTTGCAAACTTCACATTCCGTCTCTTTCATATCTGCTACAGTGAAAGCTTGGAGTAACAGGTATTTAAGGTATCTAAAGGTCTAACTTTGCTTCTTTGACTTTTCCTTTTTATATAGATTTTTGTATATATTAAACATGAATAAGTGAATACAATCAGCCTTTTTTCCCTCCACTTGAACTGCTTTTTCCTCTTAACTACAATATTTATTTAGTTTTTAGCCTAGAATGATGACCAAAACAAGGCGTCATTATTTGCATGTCGTCTCTTTCATCACTGATATTTTGCTGTGTAGGTTTTGCTGCCACTTGTTCTAAAGAAGGGCTTTTCTCTCTGCAGCTACCGCTTGTGTGACCCATCTGAGAAACACATTTACAAAACCAGCCCTCTCTTTGGGAAATACTTTGCTGTTGACAAAACTGGAACCATTCAAGTTGGAGACCCTGTGTACAAGATTGTCTGGGAATGAAGGAGACTCTGATCAGAAGATGCTTTTTCACTTTGATACGCAGATTCCATGTACAACGTCACCAGCATAACTTTTTTTTCTTCCTTGCAATATTTGTTTGTGCTTTTTAAGGTGCAGGAGGTTCTTTGAGGCTGTGAAGTGCCAGTCATTTCAGATCTGTAATCTACTGGCATACCTGTAGTAACCACATCTTTAGTTTTCCTGGAGGCTGTGGTAGAAGAAACTGATCCATGACAGACTTCACTGCCCTACTGTGAGCATCACGCCTCCTAAAATTTCATGTCAAAAGCAATATTGGAATCCAAATTTATATACAAGGTTTGCATCGTATGTTAGATACATTTAGTGTCTATAAAGAACCACAAAGATAGTCATGCCAAGTACAAAGTATGTTTGTCACAGAGCTGCCTTTACAAGTGATCATGGAGTGCAGATGGCAGGGCTCTGCTTCCCTCCTTTGGTCCTAATCCTTGTGATTCTACCCTCCTTTGGTCCTAATCATCTTCCCCTGTCTACGTAGTTTGTCTTTAGCAGTGTTTCTTTCCTTGCAGTTTTTTCCTGAAGATTTTTACTGTCTCTTGAGATTGGAGCAACGTCAGAAGGAGGATTCTGAGCTGACTAAATGATAGTCAGCTCTAGAGGTGGGGGTGCCAGGTAATGATGTGTAAGACTGTGGGCTTATTTAGTTTGTGACCTCTGCTTGACAGTTTGAGCTGTCAGTTTTTAATCCTGTGAACAATACCATAACACTGGGGCTGAAGAGCAGTGATACATTTGCTAACATAGCAGTAGAATTTCCAGTTTGACTAAAAGAACTGGATGTTCACTGTGTCAGGGACCTCATGCACGTTGGAGGGGAAGAAGAGCTATAGGGAGTGATCTGATGTTGAGCCTGCCCTGTTCAAGCCACTGTCTAGGCCAGTATTGTAGGGCTCATGCACAACTCCTCTCTGGCTCAGTGGATCCCTTTGTGTAGAAAGTTAGGCTGCTAAGCAGATGTTTGGGAAGCTGCAGTTTGAGCATGTTAACATCCTTACTGGTTCTGCATTTAAATCTCTGGTTGTCCCCCAGTCCTGCTCCAATTGAACCACAATGTCACCCGTTTGTAGGAAGCTGATAATTATATTTTCTACTGCATAAAACAAATAAGGGAGAAAACTAGTTGAATTATATCAGTGTTGTCTTTTCTGTAAATGTTATATGATTTTTTTTTTAAGTGACCTCTAGGACAAGAGCCTGCCATCTTTCAAATGCTTGTCTGCTTGTTTCTTTTTTATGGATTACTAAATTTGAAAAGAATGTTGCCCTAGCCTAGAAGAGGAATCAAATTAAGTGTGAAGGTCAAATATGATCCAGTCTGATGTTTAGATTATTCATTTTCTGTTGTAAGTATGAAAAGGGAATTTTGATGTGTATTCACAACTCAGACCTGTAAAATGAAGAGCTGTTGAGCTTTGAGAAAATGCAGGTGGATGCATGTGGCAAGCCTGAAGCAATCATGTAGGGGAGGTACTTTTCTATTATTTGTGAGCTCTGAGTTGCTCTGAATGCCATACAGGGTGCTCTGTAAGTATTAAGATTTCCTGGGACAGATGAGTGCTGAGTTTGAGGTGCATGTTGTATATTTGTGTATTGTTATGCCTGATGCAGCAGCCGCTGGGAAGAAGTGAGAGAAAAAGCATCTTTTGAAAAGAAAAAGAATTCTGAGGTTCACTCTTAAAAAGCACATCTTGAAAGTTCTTAATGTTTAAAGCTGAAAGGTTGTGGAATTCCTAATGGTATCATTAAGCACAGGCAGCCTGCTGGCCTGCCAAAGCAATTAGTTAAGAGTGTGTCCCTTCATTAAGTCAAAGAAGCGGAAGGAAAAAGAGCTGATTTAGTTGCTTCTGGCCAAATGTATTTTTTCCACTGCTGTTCTAGCGGCACATCAGTACTTACATAACACAAATTGTGTGGTGTAGATCCCGTTGCCTCTCATTAGGCTGTTGTTGATTGGGCTGATTTGAAAGTGGGACTGTCTTTACAAGGAGAAACTGCCATCTGCATTCCTGTTTGGGAGAGGCCATATATCTAAACCCCTGCTTTATTCCTGTAAAGCCTCTTAACAGAATATGGCTGGAAGCCTAAAACAGGAGTGCATCTGAGTGCAACATGGCTCACAGATGACACTTAAATCAATTATGTGGCCATTTTGTGAAGTTGAGAGCATGAATTAGAACATTGCATATCTGCATATAAATGTTGATTTGCTGTAACTGTAGGAATTGTGTTTGATTTTGTTTAAGCAGTTTAGAAAATTGACTGAAAATGTGTCAATGATAAGCCACTGTTTTTTAATTGTATATTAAAACAATTGTTAATTTTTTTAACTCTAGAGGAAGAAAACAAAAGTATAAACTTCTAATGAATCCAGCTTTCAAAGGTGTATCATTTGTTTGTGATTTTTTTTTGTTTTCTGTTTCAGCATTTCATTTTGACTGCTGTTACCAAGATCTCATATAGAGTTAATGCTGATCTATCTATTAGTTCAGAAGTTAGCCAGAGGATATGTGTAAGAGAGCAGAACCATCAGATATAAGTAGTCATCAGACTCAGTTTTGCAACCCTTGTGATCTAGATAATGAAAAAGACATTACAGACTCAACTTTTTTTTTTCCAGAGATATATGAAAGTAGGAGAAAATGGGTTTAAAAGTATGAGGATTTACTCAAGTCAATCCACGTCATGTCTCAGAGTGTAATACCAAAGCTTTTTTTACAGCATTTATTGTACCAATAGTTCTTGCAGAAGACTATGTATGAGAATAACAGTTGTTAAAAGCAGAAATTTCTGGGTTGCTTAAGATTTGCGGTGGGTACCTTTTCAGACAAGTCTGCTCTCCCCACAAAAAATCTGAGAAAGAGTCTGTGTCTGCATCCTAAGGAGAAAAACAGCCTTCCCAAGGCATCCCTCTGCTGTTCTGTAAGAAAAGAGATTCACAGATTGTGCCTCTACAAATGGCAAAAGTTTCAGAAAGGGCTCCCACAGGGTGTTTGTTCTGCTCTATCCTAGCACCTGAAATTGCATTTTTCTCATTCAAGGTCCATAAGAAATTCCCTGTGCTGGGTAGCTGCAGGGCTGAGGACTAGACATGCAAAGTCTTTGTTTCTTGTGGACAGAAGATTCTAAAAGTGATGCAGGCATAAAGCCCACGTGTGTATCAGTCTTCAGCTGGAAGAGAGGCAGCATTCCCATCTCAAATGTTCGTATTTTTACACAATCTACCTTGTGTTAATGTTAACAATCTCAACTTAGAATGTCACTGTTACTAGTAATTATTTGTATTTTATCTGAAGAAATTGGTAAACTCAGTAAGGGTTTCACACACTGGGCCTTTTCTGTAACAAATCTGCTTACTCATCATGACCAGGGAACAGGAATGGTTGGAAGGGGAAAGGAGATGGCAAGGCTTAGGTGTGTAGAGGGTGTGCATTAGGGCTGGCCCTGCATGAGATGGGACTGTCACTGAAGGCAAGGTACTGGGTGGTTCCATGTTCTCCAGGTGTTTCTTGCAGATGGACTGAGAATGAGCCCTGGGTTGTGGGATAACATAAATTCCCAGTATTCAGCAATAACCCGGCCTGAGGACTCATCACAGGAAATCACAGAGTGGGTCAGGTTGGAAGGGGCCATGGTGGGTCATCTGCTCCAACCTACCTGCTCAAGCATGATCATCCTAGAGCACAGGGCACAGGATTGTGTCCAGATGGTTCTTGAATATCCCCACTGAGGGAGACTCCACACTCTGGTCATCCTGTTCCCTGCAGAGTAAAGGTGGTCTTCGTATTCAGGTGGAACTTCCGTGCATCAGTTTCTGCCCATTGCTTCTTGTCCCATTGCTTGGCATCACCATGAAGAGTCTGGTCCATCCTCTTGCTACCCACGTTTGGGTACTTACAGACACTGATAAAATCAAACCACAAGTAATTGTAGCCTGAGCTAAACATCAGGTAGAGACTCTCTTCTACCTGTGCAGAACAAGGACATTGAGCAGCCTGTGGTACATCAGATTGAAGAGTTTGGGTGGGAAGTTCTCGTGTTTCTGACACTGTGTAAAGCTAAAGCACCTCCCCTTTGCCCTTGGACTGTTATGCATGAGACACCTAGGCTGGCTGAACTTCCCCTTTCCTCCAGGAGCAATATTGGAGAGATTTGTATCTTCTCTAGTGCACAAAATTGTTCTGACAGCTTATCACTGCTTGTTTAACAGCTGACCGTTCTCACTTTCTTTAGGCACTAGATAATAAGCACGGTGAAACAATTATTGTGCTTCACTGATGTGCTAACTCTCATAGCCTCTTTACTGTTGAGTTCCAAAAACCAGCTTCATTCACTGTTAATTGAGGTTTGTCTTCAAGAGATTATGTAGGATGACAGTTCCTCAGTCACAGCAGCCACAATTACTTTTACTGAGTCATGGACTGTTATTTTCAGCAGACCTACCTCCATTACCTTGGCATAAGCTAAAACTGGCAGCTAAATCTATTTTTTCAAGATTTCACACATTGACGTGTAGGACTAAAAAAAAAACCAAAACAGATGGGTAAGAGTGCAGTGTCCTCTGGCTGTGGAAAAGAAAACAGTAGACATTAAGTTTAGAGTTGGAAAATACCTGCTTCATCTTTTCATACAGCATGGGCCAGAGGCCCAGATACCTGTATGCTTTGAAAGCTGGATTTTTTGGTAAAAGATCACAAGCCACAGTAATAGTTGGACTGCAAGAAGATCATGGGAGAGATCAAGAATACCAACAATGTCCTAGATTCTTTCAAACATAAAGACTTCACTCACTGAAAAATTATGTTCCACTGTTTGCAGTTGTGCAGTTTGGTGGTCCATATTAACTCTCCATTCCTTGGGTTTATTTAAGGTAAAGCAGAATATTGTCCTTGCAGTTACCTCAAGGAACAGGTGACATAAAGTTTAATTTCCCTCAGTTGTCCTTTATTTCTGTTTAATAGACCTAAAGTTATCCAATGATAGTTTTCCATATCCTGGGCTGCCTGACTTTTAGCAGAACTAAATCTCTTCCAGTTCGTGTTTGTGTGTTCAGAAATGTGAGTCACAAACATCCTAATTAGGGGTGCAGGTTACTGTGCAATAAATCCTTGAAGGGAACCAGCAAGACAAATAGATCCATCACTCTAAACTTAGTTGTAAAAAGTCTGGAAAAATAGCTCACAGTTTTCATGGAACTGTGAAAGTATCTTCTCAGCCCTGAAAGTGGTTTTAAGAAAAGGATGAGTTTACTTGACACGCAAAGGCACACAATGGAGTCCTTCAAAAGCCAATTCAAATAAGAGCAGCTCTTGGGCACTGGGTCTGATGGAGCAGAAGGTCTGTGCTGCACCTTGCTTGCAGGCAGCCCTGTGTGTTACTCCTCTCTAGTTGGAGAAACTGTACTGAGCTGTGCTACCCAAACACCTGCCCAAGTGGTCAGCTGGGATCTCCATCAGAGCAAGACTGGTTTTTTTAAGCAGAGTGGCAGTGTTGGCTCTGTGCTCTCAGAGGATCCATTCTGGGAGCAGCTGGGCTCCAGGAAGCTGCTGAGCCTTATCAGCCCCTGGGAGGGTACTGAGAGCAGATAAAATTTAAACAGTTTGCTGGGAGTTCTGTGGCACTGCTGATAACCTGGTTCAGTTTATCACCTGGGTTCAGGTTGGCCTTGTGGAATCTCTCTTGGAAAGCAGTGCTGGCCTCAGTGGTGTGCAGCTATGAAAGGGTAAGTGACATATGTACTTATTTTAAGATTGCCAAGGGCAAAAATCTGTCTGGTTTCTTTAGGTTGAACATGCAGCTGGAGCTGAGGAAAGTCAGGCAGTGCAGCAGACTACGGAAAGCTGCTAAAATAAAAAAAAAAAATTACTGTGCTTATCCCCCTTTTTATTCTGTATGGAACACAGAATGCTTTGGGTTGGAAGGGACTTAAAAATATGATCTAGTTGCCACCCTGTTCCATGGGCAGAGATACCTTCCAGTAGACCAGGTTACTCAGAGCCACATCCAGCCTGGCCTTCAACACTTTCAGGAATGGGACATCCACAGCTTCTCTGGGCATCCTGTGCCAGTGCCTCACCACCTTCACAGTAAGCATTGCACTTAGCAGCTGTAGAGAAAAGAGCTATGGATGGTGTGGCTGGATAGTCTCCTTGCATGGGGAGCAGGAGATGAGCTCCTGCACCTATAGAATTTAGAGTGTGTCTGAAGCCTTGGTTACTTTGCTTGACCATAAAAATCACTGCATTTAAACATTTTTTTTGGGGTCTGCTTTTCAAATGAAAATTATCACTTTATTTACACAAATATGTTAAAATATTATTTCATTTAATTTAAAACAAACCAAAAAATACTCCCCCCACAAAGAACTTCCAAACCCTAAAACTAGAAATCCCTGTCTTCTTTCTGCTGTATGTTCTGAAAAAGATGCTGATAGCACATCTCCAAGCAGTAGAAAAGTCACATTGCTGATCAAAAATTGAATCCTTCACTTAATGCATTTCATCATTATGAAGTCCTCTGCCAGCATCTCTTTAGTAAAAATGGATTTTCCTAAAAAGTCCTGTGAAGTTTAGCATCCTTATAAGAGCCTTGGAACCCCAATGCTTGTCTTGTGTTCTGCTGACCTTCCTTCAACCCTAAAATAGCTGTTCCTACCCCGCTGAACTTTCTATGTACAGAAAGACATTTGATGCCAACTACATTTGAAGAAAATAAACTATATTTAAAGCTATTAGTCAGTATCACACATAGTTCCTGCCCTCCCCATCCCGCTGGGAGTGTTTGCCATTTTTAAGTGGAGTAGGTTTGGATAAAGTGTGTGTCTCTTTCATGCCTGTTCTGAAGGAGACTCCCACAGATGCTATTTAGCATATCCTCTGTTAATTAAAGGAGAGGTCAGCGTATTTTATCTGTTCATCTAGGTGGAGCTGTCAGTGGATTTGGAGCTGGATTTGAAGACCATTTTAAATTTGTAAATTTGGTGGATGCATGCCTGCAGGTGAGTCTGAAAGGAACCACACTTACACTGACCTCATTTATCCTTTGAAAAAAATGAAATTTGATGGTCTATTATTTATAATAGACTTCATATAATGCTTTTGGTTTTATTTCAGGTTTATTTGTGGAGAGTCAATGTTTAGTCTGCATGTTCTCCCAAAAATTACAAAATTTTGAAATTCACCACAAAAAAAATCCTACAACACAAATGTGGTTTTGAAAAGCAATCCAATTCCTTCTGTCCTCTCTCACTTTTTTAATTGGGTAATGCAATATGGACGTTTTTCTTTCCATCTTAAACCCATAAAGTTGTCAGCTGTTTGTGGTGTATGCGTCTATGTGTATATATGTATGCATGTATACATGCATGCATATATATGTATTGTTGAATATCTGAGAAATCAGCCTTGGTTTTAAAATGATGTGCTTTGCATTTATACTCAAATACTTTGTTTGGTCAGGTTCCCCAAGATTGCCCCAAACAAATGTCTGAAGGAGTCTCAGAGTTAGCAACATAATCAGTTCTAACCAGTTAGTTTCCATTCCTGATTGCTTATTTTTTCCCATGAGAAAATCTTTTTGGGATAGCATGCTTAACTTGTAGAAGGGAATGGAAGCTCCATTCCTGCAAAATGTGAAGGTTCCCTGACTTGCTATTCTTGTTTCATGCCCACTACAACCTATTATAGATGCATGCATGGATTTTTCTGTTTTCTTTCCTGGCAGGTTTCCACTAAAAAACACGGGGGCATTGCTTTTGGTACATCCTCTGGACTAAAAGTCTCCTGGCATCAATGAAATAAAGCAGGAAGGTACACAGTGTCCCAGTCCCAGATGAAGTTGTGATAATTAGCTTTTGAAGCTTTAAAAGTTGATTGATTTGTTGTTGTTGAGGGGTGGTTGTCCTTTTTCTTTCCATTATTTTTCTTGGCTTAGTTTTCTTTTTCCTTTCCTCATCTACATTTAGTGACTGGAAAATGACCTGGTTTAAGGCACCTTAAAGGAAGTTTCTTCTAAATGTTCAGCCTCAGTGCTTCCTGCTGCACTTAAAGTCCCTTGCTGTCATACAGATGGTGCATCCCTTTGTGCATTTGAGTGCTCAGTCTCCTTTTCTGCAGGTTGAACATCTTTCCTAGACCTACAGTGGCTCTTAGTCCATTTGCCCATGTAGCCATTCAGGGTGTAGTGCAGCCACATGGGAAGGGAGTGTTGGGATTGCATTGGGACTCTCTCCTCACCTTAACATGTGGTGAGGTCAGGGAAAGGAAAGGGAGAACAACTATCATAATTCATTAAATGGAAAATAGTTTGGTTTTGGTGGGGTTTTTTTTTTGTGTGTGGGGGGGTTTTTTTGGTTTGTTTTTTTGGTTTGGTTTGGTTTTTTTGCCAAAGCCCAGTGAAAAATGGATTTCTACTGGATAAGGAAGGGCAAGTTCTCTTAGGAGCATAGAACCCTCACTGTTCCTCCTGGGGTTCTGTTTTACCCCAGTATGTCAGGCATGTTTCTGGAGAGTGTATGGTCATAAATGGGGTCCCCTCTTGAAAATGCAAACCCCTGGTGCGTGGTGGGCCATGCTGTATCAAAGGGCTATGCACCTTTGAGGTGTCCCAGTGGCACTTGTAGGGATACTGTGCACAGAGGGGATGAGCTGACCCAGCAACCTCCCCCTGCTCCTATATGTGCTGGATGGTGCCAGGTGACATCCCCAGAGGTACCCAGTGGAACTGGAGAGCAGCCTTGTGTGTGCCAGTGACCAGCTGCAGCCTGCTTTAGCTTTTGCTGTGACCCTTCTGCTGAGGGCTGGCTGCTGGCTTTCTCTGGAAAATAATGTTACTTATTTTGGTTTTGAAACTCCAGTAAATCTTTTGCTGTCTTTTGCACTGTGCTGGGACATGTGGGGTTTTCCAGTGTGAAAGGCTTTCCTACAATGTTGGTTGTGCCTGTACTGTCACAGAAGCTTTTGATTAATGCATCACCTGCATGCCAAATATCTACCTCTTGAAGATGATATACTGAGAAAGAAAGAAAGATGCAAAATCAATTTGGGATATAGGGTGTCCCAGGCTGATTTGGTTAGAGTGAATTTATTTATGTCTAATCCCGTTGGTGTCAGAAATTCTGCTTTCAATCTTCACCCCATAAGGAAATTAAGTCTTGGCATTTATAAGTGCTAAGAAATAAATAACAAGATCCTCTCTTCAGACCTGTCCCAAGTGAAGTTTTGTGCATCTTTATTTTATTAGTGTGTTTCATTTGCATACGTGACTGAAACCAGTCCCTGCCAGTGGTATGGCTGAATAGCAGGGAGCTTCCATAAAGTGCATGGAACAAGCTCATGGCAGGCAGGGACACAAGAGTGACATGAAGGTTTTACATAGGTCAGCTTCTTGAAAATGCTGTATATGCTATCAGTCTCTGAGAAGGAATAACTGTGCTAAGCAAAACCTTTCAGACTGCTCTTCTCTGTTTTAAGATGCTCTAGCAAATTCTGCAACAGGGACTAAACAAGTGGGAAAATGATCACCTGGAAAGGAAATCTCGGGGAAGCTTTTGAGGTGGTGTTGTGGTTTAGGAATGGTACTCCTCAGTCCAGTGCCCCCATCCCCAAACCACACACTGCCCTCTCTCACTCTCCCATTTTCCCTTTTGTTTTGGCCAAAATTTGGTATTTTTAACAACATTCTTTTAATATCCTTTTGATAGATATTAAAAATATGGAAGAAAACACTCTTCATGTATTACAAAAGAAACAGGTGCATTTCCACTACATTTTGGAAGAGCACTGGAGAAATCTCTCCTCTGAGCACTGGGCTGCTATGGTTCAGCCCCAGGCACCAGCCTGCTTCACCCTGCTGCTCAACAGTGCTGCACCAGATGTATGCAAGGGAGGTGGCACCCATGGGTGGTGGAGGGCACCAAGAGTCTCCAAACCCTCTTTCACAAGCTTGTGAAAACATGGTTGAATGTTGCTTCTGCAGCCAACAGGAGGAGCAGGAAACTACTTCTGGATTAGAGCCAGGAATCACTTGTAAAATACTCCTTTGGCCACCTCATGAGGGGATTGCAGCACCTCAGGTGTGTTAATTCACCTGGTTCCTTATAAACCGCAAGGGAAATGGATAATCATCCTCGCTTTCTTGGAGAAGATCAGAGTGAAACATGAGAGGTAAAATGCTTTGATAATGACAGTCAGACTGCCAGCATTTTGCAGCCAGAAAGTGGTGGCTCCTGGAGGGCTGCCAGCATTTCTCAGAGACAGGCAGGAGCCTGTGTGTGCTGTGCAGGACATGTGCAGTGAGCTGGCAGCAGCCAGCAGCCTTTGGCATGCCAGCAGGCAGGCTGCACATTAGCTGGGTCTGGAAGCCCATGGTGGTGCAGGCCAAGGAGCTTTGGGCCAGCCAGCCAGGGCTCTGCCAGGTTGAATCCAGAATGGAGGTAACACTTGAATTCTGCTTGAGGGCTATCCCTGCTTGGTGCTCTGCTGTGCTGTGAGGAGCTTGGGTTGGTGCTTACAGGGGTGATTATTTATCTTGTCCTTGGCTTTTTGGGTACAGAGCCTTTTGTTCCTCTTCCCTTGCAGTCCAGGCTGTAGTTGACTCCCTTTCTAAAGGAAGGCCTGGTGATAATCATGTGTTACCACCACAGGCAGTCGATGTTGATCCACAGCTGCAGTGGTGGCAAACCTGCATTTCATTTCTATGAGGGGAAGGGCAAAAGGCTCATTCAGGATTTCATGTTGCCTGCTGGAACAGAAACCAGGATGGCTTCTCTGCAGGGCATTATCCCTAACTTTACTGCAGCCCAAACAGTCTGCCCTCATAAACAGATAGGATTTAAATGACATGAATGTCTGGTAGCCCTCAGTTTGTGTGTAGCTGAGCAGTGGGTTCGTCCAGCTTAGGCATTAGGAAAACCTTTCTGAGTGATAAAGAGGGAACGATAAAATCATTTATGTTAGAAAAAATCTCTGAGATTGAATCCAACCTGTGACCAAACACCACCTTGTCAAGTAGACCATAGTATCAAGTGCCTTGTCCAGTTGTTTCTTGAACGTCTCTAGGGACAGTGAGTGACTCCACCACTTCTTGGATAATCCATTCCAGTGTTTAACAACCCTTTCTGTGAAGAAATCCTTCCTAATGTCCAACCTGAACTTCCCCTGGCAGCTTGAAGTAATTTCCTTGTGTCTTGTCACTAGTTACCTGGGAGAAGAGACCAGCCCCCCTTGGCTACAACTTCCTTTCAGAGAGTTGTAGAGAGCACCTGAGCCTCCTTTTCAAGAAAAAGAGAAGGTGGACAAGGCTGTGCAGGTATCAGGAGAGGCTCTGCTGGTGGAGACTTTTAAGGACAAGTTGATCAAATCTTGTATAATATAGTAATGGATCCTGCCTTAAAGCAGGGATTAAAATTGAATGGTTAGTCACAGTCTTTTCCACCCCCTTGTTTTGGTGTTTTTGTTGGTAGGTTTGGTTTGAGTTTTGTTTTTTGGGTTTTTTGGGGGTGTTTTGCCTCTTTGGTTTTGGTTTTGGTTTTGTTGTTGTTGTTGTTGTTGTTTTTTGTTTTGTTTTGGGGTGGGGTTTTTTTGTGTGTGTTTGGTTGGTTGGTTGTTTTTTTGGTGGGGTTTTTTGGTTTTCTTGGGGTTTTGGGGGTTTTTTTGGGTTTTTTGTTTTGTTTTGGGTTTTTTTGGTTTTTGGTTTTGTTTTTTTTATTGCTACTTTACTCTGTAAATTCTTTCTAGAAGTGTAAGTGCAGAAAGGTGTTCAAAACATTTTAGCCCATGGGTTCAGGCACTTGCGTAACAGATCTAACATTTTAAATCGTTAACAACAAATGCTAATTCCTGCCTATTGTGCAATAGATAACTTTGGATAGAAAGAATAGGCAGGCTAAAAGAGATTTGGATTGCTCTTGAGCTCTCCATGCACCTTCTGGGAAAAACAAAACAAAGTAAACAAAATCTAGGTTGTATGCAGTCTGGGCACACTGACAAGCTGAATTGGCCTCACATATCCAGTGAGCACAACAAACCTGTATGACTTCTCTTCAGTTATTATTATACTTGTCAAAGCTCACAGTGCAATATTTACCCTCAATTTCCACTGGAAATTGCTTTTAGGAGGACTTGTTTGTTCCTTGTTTTGATTACTGACATGTTTCACATTTCTGTAGCTCTTGTTTGAATACACATAGCCTTAATCACTGGCCTTTTTTTACTTATTTCCTTTAAACTGTAAAAGTTGAGGGTTTGTAAGCCCTAAAAAACCATATATCCAGCATCTCCAAGACCGAGAGCTGAAACTGAAAAATTATTTCACCTGAGTGAGTAAGACTTGACTTGAGATCTCAGTGAGTCACAGATGATCTTTGTCTTTCCCTTTCTTCAAGATGTTTTTGTGGAACTGCAGGGATTTGTCCTGCATCCTTCAGAGCTCTGCTTTGTTTTTATGTCTGAGCTGACGAGCCTAATAAATTCGCCACACAGGAGCATCCCTGTTTGTGTTACCATGTCATTTATATACAAAAATGCAGCACTGGGAACAGCGCTTCTGCTGGAAGACCTGTTCCAGCTGAAGTCTACATCCAAGAAGCTCTGATGTGGTCTGCTGCCATGTACCTGCTCACTAGGATGTCTGTAAAGCGAAATGAGACCTCCATTTATAATGGGCTTCAAAGCAACTAAACCAAACTCTCTATTTTTGATCATCTTACGAAACTCATAACCTTCTTCCAGATAAAAGAATTCAGCATGACCTCTCTAGCCTATCTTAGGACTGTGCATGAACTTTAGGCTCCCATAGTTACAACAAACTGTAGGTTTCCAGGCAAGGGAATCATTAATTTGAGAGACTGACATCCTTTGTATCCCAAAGGACAGATCCAGCTATGGATCCTTCACTCATGCCTGAAGGAGATTTGCATTTGGCAGCACAGTCCTAAATCTGTGCTAGCTCTACGGTTGTCAGCAAACTGTTCTCCTGCTCCTGTCCTTTTCCAGATGTTCAAGAAGTAAAGCTGTATTTTACTCTTACTGTCAGCTGTTTGACAGTGCTGCTGCTTTTTAAATAAATACGTAAGTTAGGATCTTAAATCATAGATAAAGCATAAATACACTTTAAACCCACGTTTGAATAGAGTTGCTGTTGCTCACCTGTCAGGGCTCTGTTGCTATTACTGGAGCTTAGATCACCCCTGGCTGAATGTTTCAGGGGACTTTGCTCCCCTTGCTGTTTAGGTGGTTTGGTAATAGTGGAAAATGTAACTCTTTTGGCTGGGTTCTTGAGAAGGATTCTCTCTCTCACACACATATCCCTTCTGAATTGTGTTTTGCATCATATTGACCTCTGGAAAAATATTACTCATACACAGATCCTGTGACTGGCCAAACTTTATTTATTCTTTCCTCTCATGCCACCAAGTGATATACTGATATTTGATCTTCAGGTTTTCTTTACAACATATGCTTACTCCGTCTAATAGAACAACAGTCCTGAAATTAATATGAATTATATTTTAGACCATATGTTTTTTCTGGTTGGCAGAATAAGAAAACAGGAGGAATATGACAGGGAAGTCTGTTCTTGTTTACTGTACTTTCTCTAGCAGACCAATATCACTAGAACTCACTTAGGTTAGATGAGAGGGATGGGATGGTTTTGCTTTCTTCTCTGTGCTGTTATAGCTTGGACAGTGACCTGAAAAACTTTTATCAAGCAGAAGGAATGCTGTAAAACAGCTGTTGCAAGTCACCTAGTCATGAGCACCACTATCTGTATTGTGATAGTCTTTATTCATTTGCTCTCTTCACCACCTGTCTGCTCTCCCTTTGCTAATCTTGTGAGTTTACTTTGTCTTTGCTCAGCAGTGTTCATGAGGTGGTTCCTTGCCCTGGCTCTCTTTCCTAATAACACTCATTTTTTGCTTTCTCAACCTATTAGAATTGTATAGAAATAATATTGTCCTGTCATTTTTACCTTTGAAAATTAATTAATATATGGGACCAGTTTTTCAAATAACTTCATCAAATGGTATACTGTTTGAAAATAGGACTGCAAGTCAGATATTCAAATTCTCAATTTTCATAATCTCACTTTTTACACTTTCTGGACTTTTTAATGGCAGCTTCATTCTTTGATCTGAATAAACAGTTTAGACCTTCTGCAAATGAATAGTATTACCACTAAGTGTGTGTATTTACAATGTATTTTACGTATAAGAGCTCCAACCAACTGAAATGCTGAGAAGTTTGTTTAAATCAGATTTTTTTTTTTTATGGTGTCTAGTTACACATGACTTAAGATTATGGGCTTTCATTTTGATCAGCTCCTGGTCTTTTTGTTGTATGTGTATGTGTATAACTCCATCTCCCTCAATTCATGTGTGCAGCCACAAAAAAAAAAAGAACCCAAACAAAGCAAACCCCAGTTCTGAGACAAGAGTGACGCACTTGGGGAAAAAAAAAAAAATATGAGTAAGGGTATGTGTATCAGAGGCAACAATTACCAGATGCCTTCTATACACGTTTTTGTATTAGATGGTTAAGTATCTTGAGAAAAAGCCTGTGGTAATAGAGACAATTGTATTGGAACGATGGTGATGCACACTTTATCCATCTATTTTCTTGCTCTAGCTGCATGATGGGAATTAGAGTTTCCCTAAATTCTCCTGAATTTCCTCTTTGCAGTGTCTAATGCAGGAAAGCTGATTTTCTCATTTGCTTTTTGTTTTGGTAATGGTTATCTCTTCATTTATCTGTTAGTGAAAGTAGACAGGGAGTATTTTATGTGCAGGCACCTATAGCTCACAGGACTGGCATAATCATTTAGAGGAGAGTGGTGGAGTGAAATGGATGAGACTTTTGTTTAGACAGGGATTCTGTTCCTAGCTCTGCCTAACGTGACCCTGTGCAACCTTTCTGAGCCTCCTGTATTTTATCTCTGACATGAGTGGACTGATACTTGCTTTCCTCATAAAGTAGGAAGATGGAACTGTGCTTAGTAATTATCTATCTGAAGTGTCAGTATCATTAGGTATGATCAGGGGAAGAGGTAAAAACAGGGCCCTTGGGTCTCCTCCAAGCTTTCCCTGGCTGGCGAGGCACTCCAGCAATCCCAGCTGTTCTTCTGTAAGTGCCAGTTTTACTCAGTTGTTTTTATAAGCCATGGAAGAGGGACAGTGGATTCAAGAAAAATGCATAGGATGGGTAGGTAAAGTCTCTAGAAATGCTAAAAAAACATGTGAAAAGTGAAACCCTTCTTTCTTTAACAAGTGGATCTCACATCAGTGCCACACCACCTCTTAAATCCTGATGGACTCTCTTCTTGCCAAAATCTGAATTCTTTCTACAAACCCCATAAATATTACAGTCTTTTCAAAGAATCATAGAAACATTTAGGTTGGAAAAGGTCTTTAAGATCATCAGGTCCAGCCATAAATTACACTCTTAAAACAGTGTAGTTTTACTGTCCTTATTTCTAGAAGTAGATGCAGGCCAATATAAAGGGTGATACGTCTTCTAAAATATGCACACATTTTTTGCATTTGCTGTGGAAAAGAACATGGAATTAAACTGAGGCATACTGATCAAGGTAAATACCAAAAGGTCAAGGTAGGAATTTTTTGTTTTACTGGCAATTTTGAAAAAAACAAAATCTCCAATTCTGTAGTCACTTTTTTTTGGTATCACAGCATCTTGAGAATTCAGCCTAAACACAACGGGAATGTCAGCATGAAAGATATTACTATTTCAAGTCTTTATCAGTTTGATTTAACCTGAAATATTCACAGAATTCAGATGTAATTTGGTGGAGTCCCATGTATAAACATTTTTTTGCTGTCTGCAGAAATGCAGTCTGCATTTGTCCTAAGCTTTAGTGTTCCTCATTGGTTTTAGCATGTAGAGGAAACTGTAAAAAAAGTCAACAAACTAACAAACCCAAACAACTTCTTAGTTCCCCTCAGATTAGCTGTTTTTATGAGCTTGCTTTGAATTTCATTGCACTGTGTATATGTCCAGATTTTCTCAGTTCCTTTTGTGTGGCAGTTTTCCCTGGTTTGGATGGGTCCTTCATACCAAAAAAAGGCAAAAAGAACATAGGTTAAAGAGAGCCGAAGGTGTGATATTTAAACCTCTTTAAATCATACTCATTTGTTGCTGAATTTTTTTCAGTCTAACAGCTTTTTTAGGGTCTAGAGTAAACAATCACTGAGAAACGAGAAAAATGTTATTCAATCAGAGCAGATTAATTGCATTCATTTTTACCACAAAGATATGTATATGTATCCTCAATATGCCATGCACAGGAAAGCTTACTTGGGATTTCATGTACTGCATTTGGAGCAAGAGCTCAATTTTGGTTGCTTGAAGGTCCTCTTCCCTGCCCTGGTCTTCCATCTTATCATCCACCCAGCCCTGGGTCTCTGGTATTTTGACACCTGCTGGGTCTCAGGCTGAACCCAGTTAATTAACCCGTATGTTGTTGTTTATTTCAATAAAAATACCAGATTACTTACAAAGAAATTAAGCAATCTTTTCAACTTCTGAGCGCAGCCTCATGGGACAGCCAAGGACAGCTGTAAAGTTCTTCTTTTTAAGAAGTTCTGGTTAATGTCAGCTGAGAAAGCTCTCAGTAAACAAATGAATAATTGATTGCTCAGCTTTCACATAGCTACTGCGTTTCTGGGCTCACATGACTCATTTGTGAACCATTCCTGTCGTCCTAATGCCATAACATTGGAGAAATGATGATTGTTTCTTGGAGGATTCTTCTGTGGACATAGTTGCCAAGACCAAAGCTGTAATGGTTTGTTATTATGACCTTTGTTATTCCATTAGGCTCAATAGCTTTAAAAAAATGATGTGTGCATACTTTAGGAAAGTTTTTACCCTTTACATTGACCTGACATCATAGTTTATGCTACAAAATGTATTAATGACAAAGTAGTGTTTTCATGTCAGGAGGACAAATTTTAACAACTATAATCTGCCCTTAGTCATCATAAATACAAATGTATTGGTAAAACAGGCCTTGTTAATGCAGCCAAGACAAATGTTAGACCATATTTCAAATGAATTTGAAGCACTAGTCTATACACTCCACGATTTTTTTTTTTGTGTAGCTTCAAATACATTCTTGTCAAAGCACTGTTAACATGGTTTCCCAGTGGGTATTGTAGAGCAGTAATGGCCCATCAGATGCAAACAATCTAGGCTGTTTCTTCTTGATTACTTGAAGATGTGTAAATGTCTCTGAGGATATGGAAGAGCATAGGGAGCATTAAATTAATATTTTTTGATTTTTTTTAAGAATATTTTTTCAATACTTGAAAAATAAGCTGTAAGAAAAAAACGTTGTGAGCCTGACAGTACTTGCAAATTGCCTTGTACAGTAAAGAGCTTAATTTATAATAAATTCTGTATATTATAATTAAGTACACCCTATCCAGTACCCACTGCTCACTGCAGTGGTGATATAAAGTAGGTTTGCTATTTTCAATTGCTCTAGAACTTCGAGGGCAATACAGTGCCCACAAATGCTCTGTTCTCGTTTTGGTTCCATAAATTAAATAACTGTATGCAAAAAGGTTGGCTTTGTTCCTTGGCTTACACCCTTTCTTGGACACCTGGGTCTCTCAGGGCACAATGGGACTCTAGAAGAAGCTGGGAAGCAGAAAGGCTCCCTGCTTTCTTCCAGCTCCCTTTCATATTTCCTAGCTGGTGTTTGAAGAGCTGTTACCTGCATAGACCTGCCCTGAGAGATCCCAAGGAAATGTGTGAGAAACTCCTAGCCTTTGTTTTTCCAATGCCTTTGTCGAGGAGAACCACCTGTCACTGTACTCTGACATCAGCATGCTACCAACATCATGGAATCTTTCCTTGTGGAGACTTTGCTGTCAGGCTTTCATGCAGAGAAAGGAAATAGTGAACTTTCAAAACTCTTCCATAGATTTGCAAGGTTGAGTCAAATTTGGTTATGTGTGGGTTCAGGCAAAGGGAAGTTTTTCCACACTGCTTGTGTTTACAGGAGAAATGCACCAGAAGGTGTCCCCCCTTGTTAACTGCTGTCAACAGTGGTACTGGAGAAATGTTTCTTTCACTCAAAATGACACTGCACTAAGACAAGTGTGCAAATACCTGTCCTATCCACATTGTAAGCTGAGGACCAGGTATTTACTGCTACAAAAAGTGATGAAGAATTTTTGATGTCAGGGAGCAAGAAGAGACTTAGCACAGCATCTCTCTGCAAGAAGGAGACATCCATTACATATTATCCCATGCATATGGATAAGTACATATTTAAAGATTCATCTCCCTGGTTTTAGACCTAAATCCTTGCGGAAAACAGTATGTGTCTTAGGAATCCTGGATGCAAAATTATCATGCTTCTGCTCAGTGCTGTTTAACTGCCGAATTAATCAAGTACAATTGCTTAAGGCCCTAGAGGGAAGGATGTAATAAATCTTGGGAGTATTTGTTCTGGTTTATGGCTGGGAAAAACTGCGTAACATTAAATCAGATGTTATAAACATTTGCAATGGCACATTTTCCTTACTCGGGGCATTGTGGCATGAGTCTTGAGAAACTAAAGAGGGTATGTCCTGAGGACTGGATGCATTTATTCTAAGTTTTTATAGCTGACAACGTTGCTTTGCACGGGGTGGGAAGGGGCCGGCTGCCGAGGAGCCGAACGCTGTGCATCCCACGCCTTCGGATAGAGGGCAGTCGGGTACCGCGCACAGGGCTGGGAGCCCGGCTCCGGGCTGAGCCGGCTGGCCTGGGGAGGGAGAGCGTCCCCCAGCCCCAGATAAACTTCCCTGAGGTGGAGAAACAGAGACATGGATTCATTGTACCCAGACTCTGATACAGCTTTGGAGCAAGACAATTTGATGACAAGACATGGAGCTTCTCTGCACTGGGAGCAGAAGCTGCAGAGACATGCAGCAACCAGTTGAAAAAACTATCCTGGCCAAAATAGGAATCTTCCTGAGTTT
The DNA here is from genome assembly GCA_013399915.1 of Illadopsis cleaveri. NCBI lineage: Eukaryota > Metazoa > Chordata > Aves > Passeriformes > Timaliidae > Illadopsis > Illadopsis cleaveri. The sequence continues at coordinate 155,646 of VXBB01015536.1, forward strand.
AAAATGGAGCTGCCTTGAGCTGTTTTCCTCCCTGCAGTGGGGACAGTCCCAGTGTAGTGAGCAGAGTGTGCTGTTCTCATGCACAGCATGTCCTGCCCCTGGGACATCGATCACTGGAAGCAAAGCAAGGAGGCAGAGCCTCTTTCCCTGGAAAGGACAAGTGTATGCCATTTCAGCAGAAGGAGCTTTGTCTCACTTAAGGGAATGATGTCCTGAGGCATTTGTGGGGTCTTATGCTTCTAATTTACAAGTACCTGAACAAGCTGGTTGGACCATGTTTGTTCACTGCATGCTTTGCTCTGAACCCTTCAGAGCTGCTTAGAACCTTTGGTAGGTCTAAATGATGTCAGCCTGGATAAGGAGCCAAAGCTGGACTTCTCTTGTGCCAGGGAGGGAAGGATGAGCTGGAGTTTCTGGGTTGAGCCCTGAAGAAGAGCCAGCCCTGCTCCTTGTTCTGGCCAGGGATGGGTGAGAAGCTGCTGCTTCTGCCCCTGGTGCCCCAGCCTTCCTCTGCAAGGGCTTCTTGATGATTTGCTGGGTGAAGGAGTTGGAGGGGCTGTGATTATTGCATTGTCCCAGTAGTTTATGGCCCTAGACTGGGGACAAGAGCTGGGCTGTTCCACAGGGAATAATAAGCCCCTGTGGTACCAGGTCTTCTTCTTGCTCAGGTGTTTGAGAGTGTCTGGATGATGGGAGGATGCAGCTGCTTGAGTTGCTGGAAAGGGTCTCTTGGGAAATTACTCCAGAAGCTGCATGGCAGAATTGGAGCTTTTGTTGTTCAACTGGTTCAAAGGAAGGCAGAAGACAAAAGACAACCCAGGGGCAACTGTCTGCTGCTGAGGCTGAGCACGTAGTGTTCATTTATCCCCTTGGACTGTAAAAGCCAGCAGGGGACCACTGGGGCCACCTTGCTTGCACCAATATTAAAATCTGGTCCCATGTCACTCAGCTTCTGTGGACTTGTCACACCTTCCCGGTAGAACCTGCAGTCACTGGGCAGTGCATCAACAGACAAATCAGCCCTGCTTTAAGAATGCAGCTGAAAGCATAAAGGATGCAGGATGGAACTGTGTCTGCAGAGGGGGCTGAGGGTCCTCTGCTTCACATCTTGCAGTGGCTGCAGTGTAAAACACATCCCCAAAATTGCACAGGGCAGGAGCCACCTGCCACAGCAGCCTTGCAGACACCCTGACCAGCTGGCTGCTTCCCAGCTGGTGTTGGAAGTCTCGTTAGGAAAGTGCTCCCTGCTGAGGGGCTTTTCTCATCTAAGGGATATTTTTGTCATTTCCCATTGGGTTGATGAAAGCACAACTCGTGAGAATCAGAACATGCTTGGGCAGTGAGAGACATTCCCCTCTCTGGGAGCAGTGTCTGGGTGGGAGCTGCAATGGTGAAATGCCTCAGGGTTTGCCTATCACGGCCTCAAATCCAAGCAATTCCCCAGCTGTGATGCTGGCACTGCTGGGGATGCTGCTGGTGCCCATGAGCACATGAGTGCCTCCATTTCTCTGCTCCCTGGCTCCTGCCCTTCCCATGCCAGTGCACCACACCTGTGCCTCTGTCCCAACAGCCCAATGTCACACCGGCTTTGTTTGCAACAGCTGTAGAGAGCAGCAAGGCCACACCATAAAATATGACCAATTTTTATCAGAACAATTTCCTGGGAAGCTTTTTTCTTTCTATTCTTTTCTGGTTTTTTTGTTTGTTTGTTTTTTGTTTTTTGTTTTTCTCCTTCCGTAACGTAACTTTAGGTTTTAAGAGGGGAAGGAAAATAATAGTCTCTAGAAAATAGATTAGTGGGACCGTGTCTTAGGACACTGGAAGAAAAGGCATTCAATGAAATTAGAAGATGGTAAATTCAGATCAGAGGAAGTTGTTTTTTTTTTCATGTGAGGTGATTCCAGGCTGAGGATCTCATTGCCTCTGGAGATAGCAATGGCCAGCAGTGTGGTGGGTTTTGAAAGAGCTGAAATTTGGACGGGCTGCAGGAATGCTGAGATTTACCAAAGTCAAGAGAGGGTGCATGGTGTTAATTGGGTAGAAATACTAAGCTTTCAGGCAAAAGATGACCTCTATTTATCACAAGCTAGGATCTGCAGTGGGACAGGTTATTCAGTGCTTGGTGGGACTCCAGAAGCAGACCCAAACATCCCCAGCACAAAACAGTGATGCAGAGAAGCTCATTCAGGGAGCCTGCAGCAGCACCAGAATATGAGCACAGAATATACCACAGGGCCACCCCTCCTATCACAGGCTCAAGCTTTCAGAGCTTCTCCTCATGTGAGCAGGGCTTAGGACACAGACACTCTGGACTTGCCTCTTGTGAGAAATTGTGAGTGTCAAGAAACTTGGGTTTTATTTCTCTGCATCAATGCTGTCATAAAAATAAATGTCTTTAGAGATATTCATAAAAGTTAATGAAAGTCTCGAATAGAGCTTTTTTTCCCCTCCTACCAACCTAATAAAATATATTGCTTTCTCCAAGTATTTTTATATTAGCAGGCAGCGGCTCCTGCTGGAGAAGAACTGTTCTAATGCTATAAAATGACTCCAGATGGAGACCCTCTTGCTGTTCACTGACTCCAGGCTCAAGCAAAGCTGAAATGTAATGCTTGTCCTGATGGTCACCATCCTCAGCCAGGAAATAAGGGAATGTGTTTGGCTCAGGGAACAGTGGCGATCTCCCCATATGATGCCTGATTTATCAGATGTTTGCTAAAACAATAGTTTGGGAATAATTTTTAGGTTTTCTTTTAGAAAAGGAAGAAAATGAAGATGAATGAAATGGGCCTGGTGCTCTGGGCTTGACAGGCGTAGCACAGAAATCAGTCCCCGCAGATTTGGCGTTAACAGTCATACTGAATGTCTGGATCCAGTGCTCATGGCAGATCATTTTTCCATCTGCTTGAGAAAGTCACGGCTGCTCTCTCCCAACAGCTGACAGAGATGCAGCCAAAGCTTCTTCCTGGCAGTCTGAGCCAGCAAGGGCTGTGGGTGCCCACTACCATCAGGACCAAATGCTATAAAAAAATTAAAAATAGAAGACTTGTGTGGTGCTCACTGTGCAGGAAAGTAAAAAAACCTGCTTTTTCCAGTGTGCAGAGGTACATCACTGGTGTTGTGGCAGTGAGGTGAGGGGCTGAGCAAATCCAGGGTGAGCTCAGTCCTGTTCAGGACATCTCTGCAGAGCCCCTGGTATCCAGACATGCTGCTGCAGCAGCAGGAGGGCATCCAGTCTGGAAAGATTATACCACTGCTAGAATACACAGCAGCAGTAGTGGAGTAAAGATTTTCTGTGCCTAAGTGCTGAAATGCTTCAGGATTTACCTATCAAGCTCTGAAATCCAAGCAAAAAAATCCTGGCTCTGGTGAAGCACTGAACAGATGCTCCCTCTTGTTCCTTCTGGTTTGGAAGAGGCAAAGGAAGTTATCTATTAGCTTATCTAGGATAAGCTGTACAGTAAAAGAGTCTTTGCATCATCCCCCCTTTTTGTTCTCGAAGAGAACCCACCCCTTTCTCACCTATGAGACAATTTATGCACACTTCATGTTTTCTTTGGAAATGGCTTGCACTAAGCTAAACTTTTATTCCCTTTCTCTGTAGCCTGCCAGGTTTTCTGCTCTTTTCTAAGTGACCCACACTCTAACAGCTTGTCCTGGCCGCTGTGCTATTGTTCCGCACGCATGTGCTATCACCGCTATTGCTGCCGGGCTGTTTGTCTTTTGATTGCATGTGGCTGGAAGATTAAGCCTCAATGAGCCCCGTTACTTTCTCATGGGTTTTCCTCTCCTGCAGCAGCTCAGCCTGGCAGGTGACTTTGCCATTGTTGTGCCGTCTGGGGCTACGTACGCACGTAGGAAGTTCACAGGGGAGATTTTCTACGTTTTCCTTTCCTGCCGAGGGATCTGTAAACACTCTGTCAAAGCCAAGCATTTGACTTTTCTGTTGTCCTCACGGCAGCACGCTGAGGGTCAGCTGTGCTCCATGATTTTCCCCAAGAAAACTTGGGAGATTTCAAGGAGAGGAATTGTAATCCATTGTTGGATACCGGTTCAGTCGGGTTTCCTTCTCCACTGAAAACAGCCGACAGGAAAGCAATTACAGGAGCAGATGTGACTTGTGACGTAAATGTTACTTCTGGCCCTTTTGTGCCTTTTCTTTTTTGACTAATCCAGTAGGGTGATTCCAAAGCAAGTCAGCTGGTACGTGAGACATATGGGCCTATGGTGGTCATTTCAAGATTTTCCTTGGCTCAGTCAGATCCAGGGACAATTTGCAATACCTTACCAACCATTTTTTAAAATAAATTAGTAAGTAAGAGGAATTTTTGGAGCAACTTCAATATGTGCATCCTGTGTAATTGCCTGCATCCCACTGCTCTGTCCACTGACTGATGTCTCTGTTGTGAGCAAGGTATTGAAGTGTTGTTTGTAATCCCTTTGTAGTAATAAATCTGTAAGTGCTTTCCCATTCATGTTTCTTTTCAAGACAAGTTAAATCCACAGCCTGAAGTCTGGAAATAAAGCTGGTTTTAACTATTTTGGTCTTTTAAATCACTTCATCTTTAAGGACATCCTGTAATTTCTGCTGTATCAGATGGAGCTGTTACAGAGTAAGTGTTTGTAACCTTTCTAGATGCTCACTTGTCCAGCTGTTTTGTGAGGATAAGCCCAGTGGGCCATCAAATTTGATCTCCAGTCTGGCCAACCACTGGTCCCTTGGCACAGCCCCTTCCCTGAGCACCCTGGTGTCCAGGTCATCCTAGGGCTCTGAATTGTCCCCCCAGACAGCTGCAGCCCAAGACCTTGCGTCTCCCTGCACCAAAAGCTGGAAGTGTCCTTGAGCTTCCTTGATGCCAGTGCAGCAGTGCCTTGGTGCTGTCCTTGAGCTATGTGCCAGCCTTGGAGTCCCAAAGGGAGTGGTAACTACTGGAGCCCTGGGAGTCAGACCCTGAGGTTGCTCATCTGTTCATGCACAGGACCTTAATTCTTCCCAAACTCTCCTGGCATTGTCTGCCCAAAGCTCACATGTCAGCTGGAAACTGGACACACAGGTTGTTACTGACTGATGGCAGAGCCAGGCACACATCTGGTACACACCTGGTTCAGCGGGTTCCCATCTGGGGGCAGAAGACATGTCTGCTGCTCACCTTGCTGCACCCAGCACTTCAGGGACCCCTCTCCCTGCCCACGGCCCCGAGCACTGCAGCTGTGCAGAGACAGCACAAGTCGTGGTGGACATTATGCCTGCTCATGAAGTAGGGCACTGTAAAGCTGGATTTACTCCATACCCTTCACTGGCAGAGGTTTTGCTTTCATATTCTGGAGGGGTGGCCGAGGAAGGGAAGTTGGCAGTCACAGCTGGCAGGAGTGGCCATCAGCAGGCTGCAGCTCCCAGTGGCACCTGTTAATGCGAGGGCTGACTCTGTCTCACGTCAAGTTATTCATACACTCATATTTCTGGCCAGAGAAAACTTTCTTCCAAAATGCGCCCTGCCTCATTAGCAGTCCCCACCCAGGGACCTCCTTTCAACTTCTCCAAGCTTCCCAGCACCTCGCCACAGGGACCAGTCAGGGACACAATAGCTCCAGCCTGTTTATTTCATTTCACTTTTCCTCTCCTTTGGCCGGCAGCCAGCAGAGATGTTCTTTGCAAAGATAATAATTTCAACTTAATCATTCACCTCTTATGTGTCTAAAAGGAGTTAAGAAGACTGGAAGTTTCCAAGAAAAATAAATGAACTGAACTCTTTAAGGGGGCCTCTTTAAGGCTGTTTTATTGATTTAAAAAAAAAAAAAAAAAAAAGCAAAGCAGTAAGCTGTTCCTGCACATCACCCCTGCCCTATTTATTTTTTAAATGCATGTTTAAATTTGGAGGGACAGTCATGAATAGAAGGATTATGAAGTGTTTCTCTTTGTGAAGGGATTTGTGTTTAGAGAGATGCCTCTAGCCTGATATTCTAGTTGTGTTCGTTCTGGGAGTTGTAAAGCTGGATCTGTGTCTCAGGGGACTCCTTCCTCAGCCTGCATGTGGATGACAGGCAAAACCTCATCCATTTATTTGGTGTTGGTTGGCTTTTTTAAGGGGATTGTGATTCTGTGTGGTTCATTTTGGGGTTGTTATTTTTGTCATGCCCTGAAGCTCTGATGTCTCAGAAAGTTGGAGATGTCCCTTGATGATGGATCCCTTTGGGTTGCCTCTGGCTAAGCAGCCACTATCACCAGCTCCTTTTGGAAACAAGACCTTTGTTTAAGCCACAGAAAACACATTTTCCTTCCACCTGGCCTGGCTGAGGGACAGCGATTAAAACCCCTGTCTTTCTCACTGGCACATCCTGTCCATGAAGCTGTTAAGAAAATGCATGTCCTTGGGAACTGTTGATAAAAATAAAAGGTTTTCCTTTTGACAACATTTAACAAAGGTGCTTTTTTCTTTCTTTTTTTTTTAATTTTTTTTTTAACTGAAAATCTGTAAAATTGGATGGTTTTGGTAAAGAAGCTCACTTGTAGCTGGGGATGGATTAAAACACCAACAGTAAGTCTGAACCTGAGAAATGAGCTCCTAAATCATACAACTTCAGGGGAATCTGTATTTTCATGTAACCCTCAGACCAAAAACTACACTATGGTAGACCCTAAATCATAGGAAGAACCAAAACCCATCTGGAAAGTCTGAAAGGACCAACAGGCTGCCCTGAGCTCACGTTGCTTTTCCTTGGCTCTCTGGGATGGGGCTGTGGGTTGTGATTCTGTGATTCTCTCTGCGGTTTTCCCACCTTCAAAGAAGCCTCTTTCCAGAAAAGAGTGAAGTATCTGAATCCATTTCTCTTCTCCCATGGTTCTGGCCCCATCCTCCGAGCAAAGTGACTGCATGGTGCTCTGAGCTCTCTGTTGTGGTGCAGCTTTTTGCTCATGCTTGAGTATGTGCATGTATATGTACTTAGCACCCTCTCCCTGCAGCTATGGAGGGTCTCTGCCTGATCCCACATTTGGAAAATAGGTTTCCTTGTGGGTACAGATTGAAGTACTCATGTAAGTGTTCATAAAATAGTAGGAAAGGGAATAAAGTTTAAACTGTCATTCATAAAAATTCCTGCAGTGCAGACACCCATTTTCCAGACTTTGACGACTAGGGGAAAAATTGTCCTGCCAGGTGGAGTGGGATTTCTAGTTCTTCTTTTCAGCAAATGAAGGGCTGAATTTAGCAAGCTTGGAGTGAGATGGAAGCGAAACATCCGTTCTTCTCCTCCCCCTCTTTTTCCCTTTTCCCCTGGGCATGCAGCACCCTCCTCCTTAGAGAACACAGGCATGTTAATTTTCATGAGGCTGTGATGAGGCTCTAGGCTGGCCGTGTGTTTCCCTTCCCCCTCACTGAGCACTCAAGTAACCACACATTACCCAAGCCCAGCGCTTTCTGCATGACTCAGATTTTTTTTTTAAGAACTAGAATCCAATGGACATTTTATTTGCTGATACCGCTGGGACAAGAGGTCTTTTTTTTCCCACCAACCTTAAAAACATGCTGATATACTGCAAATTTTTTTTTTCCTTTGCAATATTTTGTTGTTATTAAAACAGCACCAAGTCCCACAGCACCAAAGGATGGGATCTCTCCTGCTCTTTTCTCCCTTCCTCAACAGCTAATAAAAAAATTAAAAAGGTTAATTAGACATGAAACACTGAGGGACACTTGGACCATCTTTGATGGTTGGGCTGAGCTGGGGGCACTGGCAGGGTAGGATGGAGACACGGCACAGGTTGCAGCACCCTAGGGTGCAAAGGAGAGAAGGAGAAACAGCTGCCATCCTGACAATGGATCATGCTGGAAAAAACCTGCACTTTTCTTAGACCTGAGACATCCAGCTGAGGCTGGGCACGCATCAACCAATGCCAGGTGAAGAGCAGAAAATGCCTTTGTGAAGGCAAAGGTCCCTTTGCAGTCCCTCTGTTACTCAGGGTCTGGGTCCCAAATACAAACAAAAGTGCTGGGCACATGATTAGGTTGAACAATAAGGCAGTGAGCTCCCACTCAAAGCTCTCTGAAGACAAGGAAAGAGGTTTTGGAAGGGCTGGCACCACATTTGGTTGCAACATAATGTGGCACACATGATCTGCATGCTCTCCCATGCTGGAATTGTAGATTTGTGGTGGGTGTCTGGGTAGGTACACACTGCTGCTGGCTCGGCATAGGGAAGGCCCAGCACTGAGCTTCCCCTGGAAGCACAAGCAACATGTGGAGCCAATGTGTGATTACTCATGTGAATCCCAAGGAGTTCAAATGGACAGGTTTAGGCCATGGTTCCCATCTGACATTGCCTGCCTGATGTGATTATTCAAGACTGAATTCCTTCAATTGACAGCCGTGCTATTTCCAGTCTCTTAGTCAGCATATACCACTCGGCTTCCCAGTCTGATGAGACCTGGATTTTCCCACACTCCTCCTTAAATGGAAACACATTGTTCATCTTCATTTTATTTATTTATTTGGTACAGAAAAACAAGATACTGCTATAACTTTGAAGTGCTGGCTTCTGCAATGGTTGGTTCCTTTTTGGAGCAGTAGGTTTTCCTAAAAGCCACTCTCAGCAAGATCCTTATCAACTTTCCTTAGCAGGAGACAATGAACATTTCACAGCATGAAGAGAAAAAAAAATAAAAAGGTTGGTGAGAAGATAAATGCTCTCAGTGAAGAGATAGCCAGGGTGAAGATGAGATCCCCCAGCCTTGTAAACACAGATTATTTTCTGTCTAACCTACAGTTTCCGGACATTTCACTTATTGAGTCAGTTCCAGAGTTAATTGAGGGGTGAAAATGGGGACCTGGGCAATGTCTAGACACTTCAATTTGGAACTCATAAACTTCACACTCATGTGCCCAAATACCAAGAACTTCACTGCTAGTAGTTACCAGGAGTGGCAATTGTGAAGGGATTTGGCAGGGAGAGGTGTCTCTGCAAGCCACCAGGGGTGGCTTTCCACAACAGGTCACACTGGGATCAGTTTGTTCCCTACTGGCTGCAAAACCAGTGGCTGACCTGTGTGGTGGCACTTGGAGCTGTAGGGAGACAAACCTGCAGGAGCCCAGCTGCCAAGCCTTGGAGGCAAGCGGAAACATCTCCCACAGCCTGCCCAAAACCTCTCCTGTGTCAGATCCATGCCAAAGAATGCTCTGGGCAGGCACAGCCTGGGGTCAGCTTTAGATCTCTCCTAAAAATGCCAGTAGCACTGGACAGCTGGTATGGGAGATGAGCAAGCTCAGCAATGGATCATCCTGGCCCCGCATCTGCCAAATGTGAGCAGCACCTGCCAGCTCAGCTCCACGGGAGCCTGCATGGGGGCAGGCCCTGCGGGAGGCCAATGCCCTGGGTCAAGGCAGGGGCCTGGGAGTTGGTTCTGCTGGGGACAATGACTGCTGTGCTCTGGCTGAGTCCAAGCAGCTCCATGCTGACGGGTGGCAGCTTTGTGTGGAGGAAATGTGTCTGCTGGCGTCTGCCGTGGGTTTTTGTTTTTTGGTTGTTTTTTTTTTTAGCTTAATTGTATTTTTAATTATTTGTCAGATGGTTTTGAGCCAAGACTATGCAATCAGTCAATGTTTGTTGGTTAAAATAGAAGTAAACACTAGGTTATATAAACAAAGGAGTGCTCTGGTTTATTGCCCAGGGATAACACCGGCATTGTTGCATGGATCCTCATCTGAAGGCTTTGAAGATTGCTTGCTTTATTTATTTTTCTTATGATGGATAACTTTGTTCTATTTGCTCAGCTTCTTATGGGTTTGAATAGACAAGGGGTAAAGTGCAGCAAAGGTGGGTCTGGTTCTGAAGGAGCCCGGTGGGAAAATGTGTTTTTTGGATTCTGATCTCCTTCCAAAAATATCTTGCATTTCAATACCTTTAGATAGCTTACACATTGGAAATGCCAAGAAGCCAGAAACCTTCGCTCCAAAGCCAACTCTGCTTTAATTTATAATTATTTTAAGACAGCACTGAGAGAACAAAACAGTGCTATGTAGAGCAGAAAGAAGCCCGTGAGGAATTCGGGGCTGAGTGAGGGTTCAGCCCCTATCCCCACTGTCAGGCTGGATGTCAAGGATCAGCATCCTGAGGGGAGGTGTTCACACGAGGTGATGGTGAGGAGTGTGACACAGGGGAGAAAACAGAGCATCCCTCCAAGCAATAGCAGCAACAGCAGACCCCGGCCACTGCTGGGGAGAGGCAGGTGGTGGGATGGGCAGAGCTGTGCCCCTGGGGCTGGGGAGGGGCTGAGCCTGGCTCAGGTCACCTCCAGCATCCACAAAGGCAACATTCGGGGAGCACATGTCCTCCTAATTTCTTCATGTGGGAGAGATGTTGACCTCATTTTATAGATGGGAAAACAGAGCAGCAGAACACAAGAACACAAGTTTTCTTGCCTAATGTGGGACTTGACTTCTTCCTTTGGGCCTGACCCGGTATCATCCCTTGCCTTGTTTTCTTGTCACAAAGTTGCCGCCTGTGCCTGTGATCCACTTCTACAAGTCCTGGAGATCATTACAAATAATATTAGATTTATCACTTCTCTGTGTAACATGCCAATCCTGGCAGCACGTTGTGAAAGCACAACAGCAACAAGAAGCATATGTTCTGCAAGTCAAGTTAGTGGGATTTTTTTTCACTGCCAAGGACAATAATTTTTTTTCCTTTTTTTTTTTTCAAAATAAACATCGTGCTGGAATGTGCTGCAGCAAATGGCTTGGGCTCTATTATATTTCATGCAGCTTTCTAAACAATTTTCAACCCTGCTGGCACAGTGTCAAACAGAAGGCAACCAACAATAGCAAAATCCCATTAAAGCTGAGAAGGTTCCTTCCTGAGGTGAACACGGCCAGAAATAGTAATCTTGGCTCTTTTTTCAATTTGGCATTGGGGACTAATAATGCCTGTTCTCCTAATGGAAATTATCTAATTTCATCCAAGTGCAGCTCCAGAGAGAGCTGGGCTGACGCACAAACAGTCAATATAACAACATTCTTCTTGAAGAGCTGAACAATGGGGCTTTGGTGGGACCATGATTAACAACGTCAAACTAAGAACAAACAGAAGGTGTAAAAATAGGCATCTGAGGAGTTGACACAACGAACTATTTTTCATCTGTAAGGCCATAGGAGAATAGCTTGTTAAATTGTATGCTTGGAGCACTGCATCAGATGTTGTGTGGAATGACGAAAAAAAATCCATTTCCCATCTGGGTCTGAATGTACTAAGGAACTGCACATGCCTTATTAATATAAATCACGCTAGGAGTATAATTCCCATTAGCATTAAAGAACCATTTTTCAATGAAATGCTCTTGCACTAGGAACACCTAATGGGAAATAATGGTGTTTGCTTCATTTGGAGAGAATAGTAAAATACAGTGTGGAGACAGAGAAGGTAGAGAAACGTTTCTTCCCTCCAGTGCGACAAGTTTTTTGTGTCTGCTGTAAGATATCCCCTTCCCAGCCTGGCAGAGCTGGATCCAGCCTCTGTGCAGAAGCCCCCAGAGGTGGTAGGGAATGGTGATGAGGGGAAGGGCTCCTCCAGAAAACTGGAGCAGCACTATGGGCCCAGGGTCAAAGTGCTGCTGTCCTGTTTCCCACAGGCCCCCCACCTAGGCTGGGTGAGAGAAGGGGTCCAGCCTCCCTCCCTCCACCCCTGCTTCCTCCCCAGGGCAGCCTCACATTTGGAGAAAGCTGAGATGGCTTCAGGCCATCCCCACCCCCTTACCCACACGGTTCAACCTCACCCTGTAGAACTCCTTGTTGTTAGCCTAAAAATAGCCCTCCCCAAAACCAAATTGCCACTCCGGACATTATTTCTCACATCTTGAGAAAAAGCAGCAGCTCCTACATTTCCCTTTAACACTGAAGCCACAGCTGGTCTCACAGTGTGCCTGATACATTAAAAAAGCAGAAGCATTAGAAATGGGTGAAACCACCACACAAGTCATTAACTCTGGTGCCTTACCTGCTTTCTCCAGGACTCTGGCTCTGATATTTGCTCTGCAGGGACTGCACATGCCCAGGGTGAATGTCAAACCCTGTGTTTGTGCGGGCACAGAGTGGCTCCCAAACCTCAGCATCACCTTGCTTTGGCACTGAGGGATTTACTCTCCTTCCCTGCCTTAAGCACAGCAGCTTCCTTCCAGCTCCTAATGAAAGGAAAGTTGAAATGTTGGACCAAATTCCCACCTCTGGTTAAGCAGGTTTCTTTTCATTTTTACAAAATCTCAAGTAGCCATTTATTCAATATTATTTTTAGAGTGTGAGAGGAGAGGTCTGTGTTTTCTGGGTCTGTAAAACCCCCAGATGTGCACTGGGGCAGTGGGATTTTGTGCGGGACACGACACAGTTAACTTGGCTCTGTGTTGTGGCCGATGGCATCCAAGAATGACCCCGCTCCCCCTTGCTCACCCCACAGGTCACCCCCTGCTCAGGGTCTGCCAAAATTGTGTCGTTTTCTTGTTCTCCTTCCTCCTAACAACAATAAAACTGATGAAACGTATGGAAATTGCTAGTAATGAAAGCAAATTGCACCAGAAGTAATACAACACCATGTTGCCCTCAGCCTCAGCTTTCACACCTGGTTAGTCCCCAGAGCTCCCAGAAACCAATGCCTTTCTCCATGTGAAAGTCCCAGTCCCCCTCCACACCCAGCCCTGCTTCCTGCAGCCCAGCCCTCAGCTCAGCCCCCTCCCTGCATCAGCCGACCCCTTTTCACCTTCCCTTTGGCCTCTGGTCCTTTCAAACCAGGTAGGACACCTCTTACATGTCTCAAAACACCCAAGATGGGAGACAGACTCCTCACAAGGAATATTTCTCCTCTTCCAGGCTTTGGTGGGTAGCAGTATCCCACAGAAATGAAAGCAGTTTGGCACGATGGCCATCCCTGCCTCCTGGCTGTAGGCAATGCTGCTGCCTGAGTCTGCCAGAGCCCTGGGGATTCTTCAACATCCAGCGGGTGCCCAAAGCATCCATGGGGGTCCTAGGGAGGAAATGTGAGAAAGTTTCAGAGGGAAGAGTAAAGCCTTGTGGCTGAGCTCACTCCCAGGGGTTCCAGTGGCCATGCACCCAGACCGAATGTGACCCAGGAGGGTTGTTGTGATTGAGGATTTTATTGTCAGCTTGCACTAGAGGGTGCTGCTTCGTTAGGGTTTGGGAAAGATCACAGTGATGAGACCATGTCCGATGTGTTTATTCCTTGCAAAGTTAGGCTGGGACCTGAAACGTGTTGAGATTCATATTACCATTCAGCGTGGCCCCAAAATGAAATGGATTGCTTAGCTGGGAAAATGGGAATGTCTTGGCTTGGAAGGGAGTTTATACATCTGGGGGGCTAGGGTAAACATTTTGGTTAGACATTGTGACAAATGAAAGGAAAAACTGGTCAGCCTTGCCTTTTTTCTCTCCATTTCACAATTCCGAGATGAATGGATGCCTCAAGGAGCTGAGAAATCAAGAAAAAAATATTAAGGACAGGACAGTGAAGGCAGACATGGGAGATAATGAGACTTTGGCATTCACTGCTACAGGACAGATAATCAAAATCTCATGATGAAATTTTTTGGAAGAAATAAAAGCAAATTACCTTTTATGACCGCTACAGTCTTTTGGCTAAGATAAAGGTAACCAGATCCCAGGCAGTGAGATATAAAATGATGTGTTAGAGGTATCAGTAGGAAATTACTTCCCCTGTGTGCTGCATTGCTGTGTTGACTGCGCCTCCTCTGTTTTTGTTTCCACTTGCCGAAGGCGTGGAGGAGCAGCTATTGCTGTAGGCAGCATCCCAGACCCTCAGCTGGGAAGGGGATACCTTACACCACCCTGAACATCTGCCCACCCTCCTGGGTGTCTCACAGGGAGGTGACCTGGGTCTTCCAAGACCTGGTGGAGCCTGGCACAGGGAATCTGTGAGCTGTCCAAGTGATGGCTGGACTTCATTTAGAGCAGATTCTGTTCCAATGGGAGTAGCAGAGCTCTGGACCGTGCTATATACACGCTGTATAGTCTAGCACGCTTGTTTATGGGCCCATAAAACTCCTCTGGCTGGCACTCCCATTTGGCATCCACCAGGAAGCATCTCCCTTGAGCAAAAAAAGGTTAAAATGGGACTTTTTGTAAGGGCCTTGACGACATAATTTTCTTACTGTTTTATATATGCTAATAGCAAGGAAATAGCTGGTTTTAAAGTTGAGCTGTTATGTACCTACTGTATTTAAATCCACTTTGAACATGAAAGGAGGGGTAGAAGAAAAACAATAACTATTCTCAAATCCAGATGAGTTTTACAGAATAATTTTCTTCTAGAAACTTGACTTCCTTATGGAGTTGATTTTGCCTTTTATGCGTCTGCATTCTGGTATCTTGATTTCCAGCTTCCCCACATTTTTGACCACTGTTGGCAAGAAGGAGGAAACTGTTTCTTCCTAAGATTTTTATTAGGCAGTTATTAGTGTTTCCTTCTTCAATATTGAATGGCTTTTCTGTGCAGTAACTTTAATGTACTGCCTCTGGAGAAGCAAAGGGCCCAAGGCATCAGCCAGGTTTTGTGGAAGTAGACTGGGATTGTTCTGGCAAAATCATAGAGATGATGATCCACTATGGGAATAAAAAAATAAACCAGTTATTTTCATCTGTACTTGCATCTAAATATCCAGCTTGAACTGAAGTACCCTGAGCCTGTCCTCAACAGCAGTAGTTTACCTCAGTTAAGGAGCTGCCCATTCGTGTCTCAGCTGAAAACAGGTGTAGTTACACTCTGCTGTCAGATTTAGGAAATACCTGTGGATGGTCTTTTTTTACTGAGAGTCAAATCACGTTCATTTTAGGCAGTGGTGCTTGTTTTCAGTTGCTGTGCACTGTGCCAACTAAATCCAGCGTGTGCAAGCAAATGCTTCCCTGATGGGAGGTTGCACATGAGAGCAGGGGGTCAGTACTTCTGCGTGTCCTGTCACCTTTAATCAGCCACCAGAGGGTTAATTGCACACCAGCTCTCTGCAAACCTCTCTGTTGGTGAGGCCTGGAAAATCACAACTAGCCCGTGATAAGTCCCTCTGCAAGCAGATTATGGTCTGACTGCAGCATGAAGGTGGGGTAAGCTATGAAATCAGGATGATTGGATGGAGTATATGATATGATGCTGAGGGAAAGGAAAACAAACTCAGGGGCTCTCCATGCGTGAAGGACCCACTTTAGATTGCAGAAAGCAGTTACAAGAAGCAGCGCTTAAATTAATGTGTGACCTGATGAGAGACTAGAGCAGACTAGAAGGGGGTCACAGCAGTCCTGCCAGCCTCTCTCTCAAATGCATTTTTCCCCCAACACCCTCATCCTGGCTGGCCACATGATAAAGAAGCTGGTTTGGGTTGCTGTGGCAGTATAAAACTTCTTACTGGCAGAACTAATTTGACATCCCCAAGGATAGGAGCAGACAGGCTGGAATGCAAGGAGAATGGCAGACTGGCACTTGTAACTTCAAGCATCTCAAACCATCACGGCATTGCAGGCCCACAGTTCCCATCTCCCAGCACAGCATCAGGTGCCTAAAAATAGGATTCAAAAAAGCCAGCACAGTGAGCAGAACCTGCCTGCTCCAACCCATAGGAAACCCCAGGGAAGGGACGTTCTGACCCTGCTGATCCTGCTAGTCCTCAGAATGCAGCCTTATTTCCTGGGGCCTGTGAAGAGGCACTTGTCTCCAGCTGATATTTCTTACCCTGCCCCTTCTGTAAGATTTATGAATCTGCAGCTTTTCACACACGCACACCAAAAAAGGGTGGGGGGCGGGGAGGGAAGAAAAAGAAGGATCCTTCCTTTCTTTTGTATGCATAGCTGTGGAAAGATGCAGTGCCCTCCCACATCCCAGATCTCTGTGCCAGATACTAAAGAGCAGAGGTAAATCAGAGTTTTCAGGTCCCCTCTCAGTCTGAAGGGACTTGAGGGACTACACAGCATTTGGGGAACTACGAAAAGTCTCTCCCCGCGAAACCCCTCAACTTCCCATGCTCTAATATGTTTCCTCAGAAAACAGCAACTTCAGCAGTTGAAAGAAAGCCGCAGCATGCAAGCGTGCAAGTGTGAGAACAAGTCTCCAGCTCAGTGGCTGGTGTGCTGTCCCTGGAGCTGGGAGCTTCAGGCTTTGATCCGCTCTCACATATGGACCCGTTCAATGGGACCTACTCTGCTGGAACATATGGACAGTTCTTGGGACTGCTCACACGCAGAAAACCCCATGGAGTTTTCAGACAACTGTAACATAGACATTTCAGAGGAATTTTGCTTCAGACCAATTTTAGCATGCCCTGTGGACTCAGTTCCCATCTAGGATTCCTGGGTGTGCCCCCCAACACCTCTCATTGTTACAGAGCTGCAGATGAGGAGGAGGATCAGGCACTTCCCTCCAAAAGCACACTCTGACCCGAATTCAAACAGCAGCTCAAATACACCCGCAGATGGCTGAAATCCTCCCCTACCGCACGGAAACCCAGATCCCGCCTGCTTTCCAACGCCTTCCACGTCTGCTCAGCAGATGACATAACATTAGTCGTGACTTACTGACACAGGTATTCAACTAAATAACGCGTGAAACAATGGAAAGGAAACGCCAAGGGGTTGACCAGCTTAGTCACTGGGTTCGTTTGCGGTTCTGGGCAGTTCCTGCCTGCGCTGCTGTTGAGCCTTTCAGATAACGAGCTGTGCTCAGCCAGGGGAAGCTCCTCCAGCCTCGCGGCTGCGGCCGCTTCCAGCGNGATTAAATATTTATTTTTACAAGTACTCTTCCAGAGACATATGATAGTATTCTAACTTTTTAAAATTTTTGTATGTCTCGCACATATACGTTTCTAGATACAAATATAGGAATAATCAGAGCACGTACAGAAGCCTAAAATCCACCCGGCAAGACGCAGGCCGCGGGCGACGGGGAAGGAGGGCTGGAGGCCGCTCCGCCAGCATCCCGGGCGGGCTCGGAGGGGCAAACCCGGCTCCCCAATCCCCCCGCGGTTCGGACGACGAGCGCTGCCCGCGATGACGGGGAG
>VXBB01015537.1:2088-157243 GCA_013399915.1 Illadopsis cleaveri
GCTTTCCACCTGCCTTCCTCCCTTCCTTCCTTCCTTCCTTCCTTCCTTCCTTCCTTCCTTCCTTCCTTCCTTCCCTAGTGTCTGGCACAGCTGGAAGTGTCTTCATGCAGTAGATTAAAATACTCAGAATGGAAACTGGCACTTTGCTGAAGCTCACAATCAGACCATCAGCTTTGGTGATGTTAGTAGATTGGGTGTCTGGTTTACACTAATTTTTTTCCAAAATTTCAGTGACATTCTTATTACTGCTACTAAATTGTTGTCACGGCTTAAGAAGTTGATCACTTTTATCTCAAAAAGTCGGTTTCGAACTTAGTTTGACTATTTAATCAATTTCCTAGAAAAGAAATTTGATTTCTCTCTGATAGGTGGCAGTATTACATCCACTGAACCCTTTATCTGTCTTTTATTGAAATTTCTAATTATGGACTATATGTTTTCACAGCATTTGTTAGCTTAGCTAAGAAGCCAGACTTTAATACTACAAACAAATTCACAAACAGTGTTACACACTTGAGAGAAGTTTAGAGGATGATATCCTTAAACTATATTTGGTAGCAGAGGAAATGTTTTTAAAAGCTCGTTTATCAGGAAACTATTATATAGTGTTAGTAAAGTTATTAAAAATCTAGATTATCTAGTTAACATAGTTTTCATATGGTCATCTACTGATTATGTTAGCATAGTCAGTAATCTGCTGATTATGTTAGCTTAGTAACTATTCTGAACTTGTCTTAAGTGTGGCTGTGCTATTTGTAGCAAGTTGGGTTTTTTTTGTCTCTGGAAACGTAATGTCAGTACAGAGAACAAAAGCATGCTAAATTCTAGTAGCCCCCTGCATATATTTCCCCGTGTGATCTGTCGTTGTGAAATCAGACATCCGGGTGCTGCCGAAGCCGCCGTTCCTTGTAGCTGCATGGCTCAGCCTGGCCTCTAGAGGCTTCTTGGGACAGCTTCAGCTGCAGCCGAGTGCAAGGGGCAGTTCAGTTTCGCTTTCGAAGGAGCAGAGGCAGGAAAAACCTCTTTAAATTTGTAGGTAAGTCTTCAAACTAGTCATGCAGTCATTACTACCACTTTAAATTACTCTTGATTTCTTTTTTTTTTTACTTCACAATAACACAGGTGCCTCCAGACTCTCCAAGTCTGTCCAGAACTTGAGCTGTGCCAAGGTGACTTTCAGTTTGGGAATTATACACGGCTCTCTCTCCATATATCATTAAGGCATGATCTAGTAGGATCAACAGCTTGACTCAATAATTAACAAGAAATTGCAAAAAGACAAGCAAACTGCTGCTGATAACCACAAACAGCTTGCCATGCTGTGGGAAAGGAACAGCTGTCCCATCGTATTTGAAAGAGCATGAGACGAAGAAACCCGAGTCCTTCTGGGGCAGGTGAGGAGCCTCTGGGGAGCTGTTGCTGTGGATTTATTTAACTTGGTGCTGGACGCCCTTGCACCTCAGGTAAGCTATGCCTAGACCTACACACTCTGCATGTGTAGTCTATTTTTCTGAGAAAAGGAATTTTGAATAATGTTTGACAAAATGTTTCTTTCCTCAGTGTTTCTGGTAGCACACAGAACTAGCAGGTGAACATCTGCTTCAGGGAAGTCTACGGAAACATGAACCATATGGGCCTTGGATAAAGTCTTGTTTTTAGCCAGTAGCTCAACTAAAAGGACCTTTTAAATGAAAGCTTAAAATGAAACAAAAAAAAAATCTTTTGTCATGAACAGGAGAACTGTAGGTGAGATTCTCAGAGATCTGATTCCAGCTCACAGACTCTTATGGCACTTTCAGGCCAGAAAGAAGAGTGGAAGATAGATGTTTATTTTTCAGGTACAGGCTCCTCAGAGTGCAGGCAGTGGGCAGGAGAGATTATCTCTAAAAATCCAGCAGCACTCCCTCATAGCAGGAAGAGAATATTTTGTTGCATTATTTGGGTGAAGTTGCCCTCTCCCTTTCTTAGGGTAGGCAGCTGATGGTGGCTGCTTTCACAGTGCCCGCTGCCCTCAGTATTGCTGGCTGCTCTCATACATAGTCTCAGGCCAGAAGCTGGGGATAGATTCGTGCTGTTCTTCTTTCTTACTCTCTTCTTTGTCTGTCCTCTTATCCTCTGTATTTCTACAGTTGCCGTAATGATAGGGGCAGGACCTGACAACAGGGTATCCTGATTCATTTGCAAATGCATGTGTCTATATACTCCTCATCTGGCCTTTACTGAGGAGGTTATTTTACTCCTGGAAGTGAAAAGTATCTTTTTTTTTTTATTCTGCTTTTCACTGACTTTACTGGTTCATGTTATAGCCACCAGTTAGACTCAAGATGCTGATCTTGCTAGAGATGTCTTCAAACCAGAAAGACCTGTCAGCATCTTATTAAATTTCAGCTTTCCAAAAAATGGCATAATTAGTGAGGGCTTTAAAATATCTTAGGTCACTTGAAGAGAATGGAGACTTGCAAACTAAAGAGAACAGAGTGAGTACTTAATGCACTCACTAGTACCTATCTATAAAGGTCTTAAAGCAATTCAGTCTGGAGCACAGTTAGAGACAGAGCTTGGTAGAACTCAATTTTTATCAGTCTCAGTTTACACAAGCCTGGTCACACAAGTGCTGGTCTGGACTGACATAGCCTCTAGTTTATATAACCACATTGATAATACAAATGTAGTTCACACATGTCAATGACATACAGATGTTTTATCAAATTTTGTTAGAATTTTCTTACATTTCAGAGATGCAAAAAGAGAGGCTTTGATAATAAAAAACCAAGATTTCATATATTTTGCTGGGATGATTCTCTGGAATCAGATAGGGTGATCAACTATTGTTTGTGCTTTGTGGGAAAAGGGAGGAGGCCCAGTAACCTACCATTTCCCTTGCCATACTGTTAATGACTGTCCTGTTAATTTCTTTTTCTCATATAAGCGTTCTTCTTTGTGCTACATGCAATAAAACTAAAATAGGTTAATCATTAACTAATTATGCCAGTAGCAGCTGAGCAGTCTCATGTGTTCCCAGCTGTAAGTAATCAACAGTGTTTTTTGCTTTTTTGTAGGTATTGATATATTCCATATTGCTGAGTCTTCCAGCAGCAAATGAAAAATATGTATTTATTCCTCCTTTCAATTTTACCTTTGCTTTTGAAAGTCACTGGCACCAAAGATGTTATATTTGGTCATAATAATTTCACAGAATATCAAGTGGGCAACATGAACCTCATTCTCTCTGTCCCACATGGTGGGTCAATGGAACCTAAAGACATCCCTGATCGAGAGGCTGCCTGTTGGGATGCAAAGACATCCTCTTGTATTTTCTCTCACAACTGTCCTCCTGGAAGTATTCAAAGTTCTAAGGAATGCAAAGTGTCTACCAACCAAGACAGGTATACTATAGAGGTGGCTCAGGCTCTTGCTGAAGAAATCAACAGCATTACTCATGGCTTCTTCCCACATATCATCATAAACCACCTACAGAGGTTCAAGATGGATGCTAACAGGGAAAAGGAAGAAGCCTCCTTTGGAATTCCCCAAGCAGAACAGGCCTGGGAGGACTATATGGGGTTTTTGACCACTGCAAAATCACAGATGTCAGCGGGCCTGATTCTGGATATTCACGGACAAGCACATCCTGAAAGGTGGATAGAACTAGGTTACACACTTTCAAAAACTTCCCTTAACTCAGGTGTCTTTTCTGCATTGAATTCCTCAATTAGCCATCTGGCCAGTCAGCTGGTCAATGCGCCTTCTGAGACTTTGGTGGCAGGGAACAGAAGTTTGGGTAAATATATTGAAGAACAAAATAAGAGTTATGTTTGTGTGCCTTCTCCATCCAATCCTAGCCCAAATAATGGAAACTATTATAGTGGGGGATACATAACCAAGACTTTTGGTTCCCGTAGTTCTGGCACCATTGATGCCATTCAGCTTGAGCTGCCCCAGTGGGTGAGGGCAGCTGAAGAGCGTCGCAGATTTTGTAAAGCACTGGCAAGGGCTGTAATGAAATTCTGGCAAATTAACTACTGCAGCCAGTACAAGCACAAACTTCTGCCATGCTGAAAGAGGCTCTCTTGTTAGAACACCTTTCCTTAATAGAGTAGTGATCTGCAACAATCAAACAACTCATTCACCTGGAACATTTAAGCCTGCAATATAATTGTGGATGCTGGTAGAAAGAAACCATCCTGCAAAGGAATGCATCAGCATAGAGGAAATCTACAGTTAATACCAACAAATCCATTAACACACAGCTTTGTACTAGACCCAGCATTAAAAAGCTTGCTGTAAGATGAGTAGGTGCAAATATCACTTGCCTGTGCTTAATTTCTTTCCAGACTCATCCTCTGTTTTGAAGCACATGATAAACAACTATTCTTCTTCTAATAAATTCTGTTCAATGCCTTAGTGGATTATCTGTTCAAATAAATTAAATGTCTCTGCTTTTCTTTTGACACTTAAGAAAGACAGTTGGATAATGTCTATGGTATTAAATTTTTGGCACCAGGACCAGTTTCCATTTGGTGCTTATAAAGCCCGAGGGTTTGGAGGTAAACAGTAATGCAGAGCAATGACATGCAGTCTGATCTACTTCAGGGTTTTTTTAATACAATGAATTAGGAAAAAAAGCCTGATAGCACTGTAATTTTGTCACACTTTAAATAGCATAACAATAAGGTAGTGACTGGGTGGAAGGCTGATAAAGATAGCATACACACATCATGCATTTTTGACAATTTTCCTTACAACATGATTCCCTCCTGAGAGCTTCTCCATTGATTTCATTCACCTTAGGATTAAACACTTGATTGCTACCGGGAATAGTACTACATTATGGATAGTTTCTGCACAGTGGAGAATATAGTGGCATGAATAGCCATGACTACAAGTCAAATCCTAGAAAACACAAGCAATTATTAAAGAAAACTGAAGGGAGAAGGAAGCAAGACTGAAAAGGGTACCATTTGAAAATTAAGAACCTGTGAAATCCTAGCACTGCTAAAAGTTCGGTAAAAAGAAAATACTGAGTAAATAGTCAGTTTTGAGGAAGTAAAGAGTCAGTTAATAAACCGAAGAGAAGTGGGATATCTGCATCTTGCAACCACAGTAAAATAATTTCAGCCTGACTATTAGTCGGGACAATGCCAAAGAGAAAATATTACATTACATATGCTAAAATATAACACACAGGAGTAACAAAATAAATGGGTAAGGATGCCTCTGAACCTGAACTGTGAATTTTAATAATCTTTGAAGACTTGGCAATTTTCAGGTAACTGGAAGAGAGTTTATGTAGCTTTCAAAATGATACAGGACTCAGCATTGTAAGAATGTTACCTTTCATATGCTAACTGCTAAATCAGGGGTCAGATGAAGTGAATACAAGCAGTATATGGCACATCACACTTTATCTGGTGCCACTTGGTTTGTCAGACAAGTCTGATTTTAGTTTTGATCACAAGGTTGGCTAATGTGGTGGGCTGATCCTGGCAGACACCAAGTGCCTGCCCAGTTTCTTGCTTGCTTCCTTACTTCTCCCAATGGGATGGGGAAGAGATGTGGAAGAGCAAAAGTGAGAAAATTCTTGGGCCACAATGAAGACCATTTAATAGGTGAAGCAAAGCTGCATGTGCAAGCAAAGCAAAACAAGGAAATCAAGGACTGCTTACCACCAGCAGACAGATATTTGTTTAGCCACTTCCTGGGAAACGGGGCCTCAGCACGCATAACGAATGGTTACATGGGAAGACAAACACTACAACCACAAACATCTTGGTTCCTTCCTCCATTCCATGAGGATGTTATATGGTATGAAGAATTTCTGGTCAGTTCAGGCCAGCTGTCCCGGCTGTGTCCCCTCCCAGTTTACTCACTGGGTGTGGGGAAAAAAGCACCTTCTTGTTGTGCTGGCATTGCTCAACAATAGCCTAAACACTGGCGTGTTATCAACACTGTTTTATTTACTAATCCAGGACACAGCACCCTACAGGCTGCTATGGAGGAAATTACATTAATCTCTGCCAGATCCGGTACAGCTGATCATAAGAATTTTAAGTATATTCCCACAAGGTATTTTGCAGCTACCCTTAAATCCATCATAGTCTTGTTACCAGTCGAAGGCAGGTAAACAATTTCAAGCCATTGTATATTTAGTTCAAGAGAAGAATGTCTTTTCAAGAAGGCCATCAGATCAAACACCATTCAATACCAGTGATATAGAAAACCTGCTGTTTTCCCCAAAATAGCAGGTAATAATATGACTAGTTACATGCATTATCCTAACTACTCACTAAGGTGAGACACTTGTCACCATTTGCATGTTTAGCCAAAGGATGAAAATGTGTTCCGTGAGCTGTCATGTTGTGACATTGTCCTGGAATGCTGAAATGAGGGAAAAGATTTGTGGAATCATGATGGATAATTAATTGAATATGACCCCAGCAGGCACTTTTTTGGCTTAGAGGATGAACACACTCTTTGAAAGCATAAGCAAGGAATGAACAGGCAGAAACAGCAGGGCATATTAACTCTTTGTTGACTTTATGACTCATCTGGCAGGAAAAAAAGCAGTGTAATATTCAATATTCAGAAGTTCAAACTGGACAAATTGAAGCAGAAGGAAATCAGTGATTTTGAAATAGAGAGTACCTGTCAGCAAATATACATGAAGTCAAATGGGCTTTTCAATATCTGGTTGTAATCATACACTGGCTTTATTAGAATTTATTCTTTGCATGAAGGATTGGAATAGAAGTGAAGATTTGTTTTCTAAATGTTCTACTTAATAATGAAATAGATTTAAATGTAATTGAAAAGAAAAACAGAGAAAAAAAAGCCCAAAAGAAATCTGCTAATCCACTTTAATGAAGACAGAAACTACATCTACTTGTCTCGACTCAAGTTTTCAGTGGGATCTGGATCCTTATGCCGTGCCTTGTGACTGGACCTCTCAGCTTTGATCCTTTGAAGACCTTTAAAAAATTTCAAGAACTAATTAACATACTGAGGTGAATAGAGCATATTGATAGCATTTTGTAACAGCACGGACAGCTGTGCACATAGCTTACATAAAATGTCTGATTTCATTTTGTTGTAAATCCATTGCAGTGCCATTGGCTTCAGAGTAGTTGCTCCTAATTTCCCAAGGCACAAAAAACCCTGTATTTTATTTTCTTTTTCAGGAAGAAAACAAAACACAGATTTCCAAAGTACATTTATGGTTGGAAAAATAGCATATGTGCCAACTATTTGAACATTGTGCTCCTGAGGTTTTTTTACACACTGTAATGCTGCATGTACAAGGATTAGATCATAAATATTGGAATGCAGAGGTGGAATGCAAAGTATTCTATTAATCCCACCTAACCAGCCATCTAGGATCTAACTCTTATCCAAGCTAGTTCTCTAGGTACCCTCTACAGAAAGGGATCAGCACCTTTGCTAGGGGTGATTCTTTTCATCCTGTGATATGTGGGATAGACAAGCCTGTGGAATAGTCTCACCCTGCTTCATAGAAGAAAATCCTAGGAAGCTTTGCTAGACAGCTTGCAATAGATCAGATCATTAATACCCATAAAATAGTACTAACCTTACAATACTCAAAGCTTTGGGCAGATGGGAATCAATAGGTTTGGGGCTGGTTAAAAGAATTGAATCTCAGCAAAACATTAATGACAGGAGGCTGGACAGGGGGAGTTAACATCTGCGATACTCACTTTTTGGCATGCTCACTTCAGTTGGATTCTCAAGCTTCCACCAAAGTTGGAGTTGGATAGGTAGTAATGCAAATCATGTTAGAAAATTAAATTGAGAAGCAGACAATTAACAGCAGAATGTCAGAGTATGGCACTGTAATAGCGTACAACTGCTAATGGCGTCTGATGTATGAACACCACCACAAAAGGTGGAAAACACTTGAGCTTACCTCATATATAGGAAGAAACCCAAATACTGCACCAGCCTGTTTGCTTGCAAACTCAAAAGTTTCCAAAGATTCGAGCTGACCAAGGAAAGTCAAAGTCAGTGCATTAGTAGCAGAGGACAAAGGGTAATGAAGACATTCTTACTACAACTGCAAGAGAAGTTTTATATTCCCATGACTTTTCAGGTTAAAGCCAGGTAAAGATGGAAGAACTCCACTGATATTCAATTAGAGTTGTAGAAAGTATATGTAATGAAATCTAACTCTCCTGGCTTCTGATTTCATAGAAACCCTGAAAGAAATATTGTATGCAACCAGGGATTCACTGTTATTCTAGCATTTTCACACATCCTTAAGTAAACTTAAGATATTTAGGTTTTCTGTAGAAGCAGAGGAAAATTCTAGGGTTTCTTTAACATGTTTAAACCAGTGAATCAGTTTATGCTACCTTTTAGACTGAAATTTGAAAATGTGAAAAATGAGAATGAAAACCACACTCTTAGATCCCTCTGTTTTTGTATTTTTGTTCTAGCTTGTCCATTGAATGAGAAAGATATGTAGGGTTATTTATGGATAATTTTTAAATGGGAAATAAATTTTTATTTTCTGTATGTTGCACAAAAATTAAATGTGTCATATACATTAGCTACCTTTTCAGGAGCCAGAGCTCTGAAAAACTTGAAGCCGTGAGCTACTTCCCCATGTCCAGCCTTTTCTAAATCTGAAAGTGAACTGGTCAGTGACTTCCACCTGTATGCACAAGACAGAAAAAAATCTGAAGTTCCTGTCAAAATGACGGTTATGAACACAATATTCTTATATGGCTCCAAAATGAAATTATTTTAAAAAGGTAAATGATTTCATCTATCTTCAAAGTATAATTTATATTAGGACACCTTCACAGGTGTCATGGAGTGCTTCACTAATATTTTGTCAATCCAGGTATGGCTGTCATCTGTAGAAGACAGGAAACCTTAATATAAACACCATTTACAAGAGTCATGTGCTAACTCACTGTCTGATAATGGCTTTTCAGCATTTCTTTAAGTTCTAACTAGTACACCTGAATGTGACTTTCATAACAAAGGTGTCCTCTGCTCATATGTCTGGTTTCCAAATTTAGTCACGAGAAGAAATTATCTAGAGTGTTTGTTAGTGCAGATTAACCCTTGCCTTTATAATCAGAAAAATAAGTCAGGCCACACAAGCTAAGGAACTACAGGGAGAAACTACAGCAGGTAGGTAGAACTATATAGAAGAATGAAATAGAACCAATATAGAACCAATCTTCTATATGATTCTATCTACCTGCTGACATTTTTCAATAGATCTCCTGAGATGCTTGTTTTAACAGTAAGCACCTATGCTGCTGAGATGGGTCTGTGCCTTTTCAAGTGCATGCAAATTTGGGGAATATTTTCCCACAGCTTTCTTCTGGAGAAGCTGGCTGGTCATGGCTTGGCCAGGTACACTGTTTGCTGGGTAAAAAATGACTGGATGGTCAGGCCCAGAGTGGTGGTGAATGGAGTTAAATCCAGCTGGCACCTAGTCACACGTGGTGTTCTCCAGGGCTTACTGATGGGCCCAGTTCTGTTTAATATCTTTATTGATGATCTGGACAAGGAGATCGAGTGCACCCTCAATAAGTTCACAGATCACAGCAAGTTGGATGGGAATGTTGATCTGCTGAACAGTGGGAAACCTCTGCAGAGGGACCTGGACAGGCTGGACCAATGGGCTAAGGCCAATAGTATGAAATTTAACAAGGCCAGGTGCCAGGTCCTGCCCTTGGGTCACAACAACCCCTCATAGCACTGCAGGCTGGGGCCAGAGTGGCTGGGAAGCTGCCTTGTGGAAAAGGGCCTGGAGGTGCTGGTCGACAGTGGCTGAACATGAGCCAGTGTGTGCCCAGGTGGGCAAGAAGGCGGATAACACACAGTCACTAGCCACAGTGCATGGTAGAGCATGGTGCTCATAATTGTGGACTTGATCCCTGTACAGGTCATTCCCTTAAGGATTGGGCTCAATGATCCTTGTGGGTCCCTTCCAACTCAGAATATTCTGGGATATTCAATCTGTGATATACAAATAGTGTGGCCAGCAGGACTATGGGTGGTTGTCCCCCTATACTCAGCACTGGTAAGGGCACACTTCAAGTGTTGTGTCCAGTTCTGGGCCTCTCAATTCGGGATGGATGTTGAAGTGCTTGAGTGTGTCCAGAGAAGGGCNTTAATATCTTTATTGATGATCTGGACAAGGAGATCGAGTGCACCCTCAATAAGTTCACAGATCACAGCAAGTTGGATGGGAATGTTGATCTGCTGAACAGTGGGAAACCTCTGCAGAGGGACCTGGACAGGCNATTAGATATTAGGAAAAATTTGTTTGCTGAAAGGGTAGTCAGGCACAGCGACAGGCTGTCCAGGGAGGCGGTGGAGTCACTGTTCCTGAAAGTGTTCAAAAGGCATCTGGATATGAGGGATATGGTTTTGAAGTGAATATGGCTGTCCTTGGTTAATGGTTGGACTCGATGATCTTAGAAATATTTTCCAGCCTTAATGATTCTGTGATTCCATGAATATATATCTGTTAATAACACTTATAACATGATTTGTGNGAAGCTGCCTTGTGGAAAAGGGCCTGGAGGTGCTGGTCGACAGTGGCTGAACATGAGCCAGTGTGTGCCCAGGTGGGCAAGAAGGCGGATAACACACAGTCACTAGCCACAGTGCATGGTAGAGCATGGTGCTCATAATTGTGGACTTGATCCCTGTACAGGTCATTCCCTTAAGGATTGGGCTCAATGATCCTTGTGGGTCCCTTCCAACTCAGAATATTCTGGGATATTCAATCTGTGATATACAAATAGTGTGGCCAGCAGGACTATGGGTGGTTGTCCCCCTATACTCAGCACTGGTAAGGGCACACTTCAAGTGTTGTGTCCAGTTCTGGGCCTCTCAATTCGGGATGGATGTTGAAGTGCTTGAGTGTGTCCAGAGAAGGGCAACAGAACTGATGAAGGATCAAGAGGATAAATCCTATGAGGAGCAGATGGGAGAGCTGGAGTTGTTTAGCCGGGAGAAAAGGAAGCTCAGGGGAGACTTTATTGATCTTTACAACTGCCTGAGAGGAGGCAGTAGCCAGGTGGGGGTCAGCCTCTTCGCCCAGATGACAATAGGACAAGAGCAAATGGCCTCAAGTTCTACCAGGGAACGTTTAATTAGATATTAGGAAAAATTTGTTTGCTGAAAGGGTAGTCAGGCACAGCGACAGGCTGTCCAGGGAGGCGGTGGAGTCACTGTTCCTGAAAGTGTTCAAAAGGCATCTGGATATGAGGGATATGGTTTTGAAGTGAATATGGCTGTCCTTGGTTAATGGTTGGACTCGATGATCTTAGAAATATTTTCCAGCCTTAATGATTCTGTGATTCCATGAATATATATCTGTTAATAACACTTATAACATGATTTGTGAATGGAGATCCTAAAATGTTACCTTAGTGATGAATATCGTATGAGTTATCCAGTAAGTGAATTATACTAGCATCAAAAAGGTAAGTGACTTGTTCCAAGACAATTGTCTGCATCCTGCAAAGAACAAATCCTAGCATCTATAAGTAACACAGCCTTTTGGATGATGGTTGGCTAGCTCTCCATTGCAATACTTGGTGCAGTTAATCCATAGGAACCAAGTCACTCTTGAGGTGACAGCACACAAAGCCTGTAGAACGATAAGACTGAAACTTTCTATTGCATGAGTGTGGCTGCTTTTTTCCCCCAGTTCTCTACACAGTTAAGCATTACTCATTTTCTTTGTTTAGTTAATGTGTTTAAATGTTATAATAGCCATTCTCCTCTACTGAAATATTTGAAGAATCCTTAAAAAGTAGTCACAGTTTGACACAGGCATGTAATTTATGGAAAGTTTCTTTCAGGTTAGCTGTCTCAGTGGTAGTATCTTTGGTTCCAGAGGTTTCAAACTGACTGCTGACTATTCAGAGGAACTATAGGGGTCCTTCAAACACAGCCAAGCACTTCTTTGTATTGACAAGTTACTGTTCTGACTGCAGTGACACTACTCATAATCGAAAGAACTCCATGTAATAATAATTATTAGCAGGATACCAAATTAAATGGGGTAACAGTAAAGCACCTTGGAGGTTTCCCATTGTCCCAAAATGCTTTGGTTGAAAGGCAGCTTAAGAATGGACATGGTATATGAAACCTTACCACCAAACAATGCATGACTTTTTAAGTCCTGAATATTATTTTCCATATTTGGATTGCTTTGTTTCTTAAGACACTATGTGCATTGCCTTTGAAGATGCCCTGTTCGATATTTCTAAACACTTGGTTAATCCAATAGTTAATGAACCAGAGAGTTCCAAGACTAGAAATATGTACTTAAACTAATGGGCTAAGGCTCTCTGATTTGACTTGTAACTAACCCATATCCCTTAAGGACTCTACCTAGAATACACAATCATGCCAGTTTCAGAATGCCATGATCTGTGAATCCTCTACCCATGTATGTGAATGTATCCATAACATCCCAGCAAATTTAAGACGACTGTTTCCTAAACTGAAATATTAAATTGGGTTTATTCTTCTAAAAGGATTTGTGTTTTGCTCGAACCTGTTCACATTAAGCTTCTTCAATAAATTTTTGGAGATCCAGAAATACAGCAACTTTAGGAATTTGAAAGGTAACAGGCTGCTAACCTGAACAGTATGTAGAACATACCACCTCTAGTTATGCTAAAAGCTGAGACAAGTATCTAGTCATCACTATTACTGAGTTCAAACCTTGACACCTAATCCTGACTGTCACCAAGTCATTAAAATGAAAAGATTTATCCATACTGGGTCAAAAACCATCTTTAAAAAGATTTTTTTGAATAATACATTGTACTAATTTTTTTCTGACTTTCAGATGAAAGGTGTTTTGAAATCATATTTTCAAAATTGTTCCCCCAGTCATACATATATGTAAATGTACGAGATCTTACTTGTCTCTGTCCAGCCTGAGAGGATATATAACCTGCTTCTTTTCCATATGTTGGCTCTCCGCTCTAATTATAGCAGAAAAATCCTTAACATCAGAAGGCAAAATCAACCGACTGGTATCAGATAGTTCAAACTTCCTGGCTTGTCCAAAGTAACCAAAATAGTATCCAGTCCTGGCATGCCAAAGCCTACAGACATAGTAGAAGCAGTGTCAAAGGACAGAAAAGAAAAATGGATATTTTTAGAATTGGAACAGAAGTGAGATAATATCTGTGTACATTATCAAAATCTACAGCACTGTTCTAGAGTTCAGTGTGCTAGTCATAAAACACTGATGAAATTGTTTTTATAATTTAAATAATTTGAGAGTGAAAAAAAAATCAGAAGGTTGTTGTTAAAAGTCAGAAGAAAAACCAGTTCATGTTTGTAGAGATGAAAATGAAGAGTAAATGTACCAAAATTCTGAATTGTTCCTGTAGTAAAGTGCTGCCACCAGAGCAGGATCTACACAAAATTTCTTCATTTATACTTCCAGAAAACCAAAAAAACCCCTTTCAAATGTACATGTTAGTCAAGAAGGAATTATAGTTGTCTATGGAGTATCTTCAAGCTTCCATGGTCTAGTTGCATACACATTGATTATATGCCATGCATAGGATCCATGTCAATTTAATTAGTATTGAAAGCTAAAATAGGATTAGAACAGGAGGTAATTGTTAAAATTATGTAGTCATTACTTATGTGTTCAAAGTAAACCAAGGGCTGAAAGAAAATGACAGTCTGCAAAAGATCTGACTTCCAGAGAAGTGTTACATTAAAACCAGCTCTTTCAGGTGCAGAACAGAAAATGCACCCAGTGTTTTACATTATTTAAGTTCTAGCCTATATACGAGTGCAGCAGGAAAAGGAACTTTGAAGATAGCTCAACTGATTTGCCATAGCAGTAAGGAGTGTTAGTCATTTTATACCTGACGGAACCATCAATGGATGCTGTCGCTATCACATTTTTCTCCTCTTCAATAAATAAGTCAACCACTTCAGTAGCATGTGCCCTCCAGCAGAGCTCCTCCTTTATTTTCTGAGGGGAAAAAAGCAACATAATCACATTTGAGGCAGTTCTGTATCCCACCATGGTTGCTATCTTAGTGGATTTATCAGCATATCTTTCCGAAAATTAGAAGAGGTGAAAAAAAATCCCTCCATGAAACAGTCTGCAAATGGCATATGGTAAAAATGCCACTCAGAAGACATGGATAAATTCATTCTTAATATACCTTCTTTAAACACAGTGAAATAATGCTAACACCATTTTATTTATGTTTTTCTATTTTTTTTTCACAGCATGAAGTTAATATTTCAAGCACAAAACATGATCTTTATATGCAGAAAACATTTTTATCTCTGTAGAGCTCTGCTTTTTTTTTTGTTTGTTTCTTTGTTTGTCTGGGTATACTGTTCAAGTTAAGAAGATCTGAAAGATAATTCCTTACATTTTTTCTATTTCGTGAATCTTCTAAGAATGAGGCAATGTTCCAGCGAATAACATATCCTTCTGTTTAAGGAAGGAGAAAGCAAAACATCAGTAAGTTTCTTTAGGGCTACACCTTCACTTGTGTCTGCCATTTACTCTCAGTAGACACTGGGCAGAATGAAGCCCAGAACACAGGTCAGTTAGTTCACAGTGAATACAACTATCTTATTGTCAAGCTTGGAGTAGAAATAATGGACTGTTCATTAATATGCAAAGAAACACATATGCTAGTTGTGAATAATGTGTCATTAACGGGATAGGTTTGAAATGGAAGTAAGGTAAAGCTTTTTCTTTAAATTATGATTGAAAAACAAGAGTCATCTTGTCAAGACAGATGTCTATTGCACAGCTGAGGTATGAGAACTTCCTGGGGATAACACTGGTTTTCAATCCTGGTAAAACGGACAAAGTTTAATTAATTCTATACATAATGAATGCTTAGTGTTTCACAACCTTTTAGTGGACTCATGTGAAACTAGAATCAAAGAACCACTTTCCTTATCATCCACAACTGCTCTGTTCCTTGCCTAGGCTCCCTCTTTCCTGATGAAGTTGCCTCTTACTTCTCATTTCTACTACAAGACAGAGGAATATTTTGTGTAATTCCAACTTTCATACCAGTCATATCTGATTTCTAGGACTGTACATTTGCAAGCAAGGGAGGAGGTAGGCAGAGAAGCTGACCTTTTCATAACAAGGAAAAATCTGTAGTGGGGAAAGGAAATTGGTAGCAGCACTGCAGATAAAAGAGAAGAGCGTGGAAAGCATGAAAAGCAAATACACAGTGACACAAACACAAAAAGGCAAAGAGAGAGCATTAAATGAATAGGTAGTAGGGTGGATACATTTCCACAATTAATTGAAATACTGTTTAGTGCATGCTGCCTTTCTGAACTCATTTACTCATTTGAATCAGAGAGGAGTGGAAACTCCTCATAATTTCCAGTATAAATGTCAAATTATTGCTCAATTTTGAAACAAAAAGGGGAAAAATCCCTTGCTCCATCCAATTTCTGACCACATAAGAGAAGGAAGCTCTCAGAAAGTAATTTTAATATGCATTTTAAAAGAAAAGTGACACATTATGATGGACACAGAGATGGAAAATTGCCAGGGTGATTCCAAAGGTTTGATGAAGAGTCAGACAGCAGTTAAACTTCTGAACATTCTGCCAAAGGAAAGCCAGACTTCATGTGAAATTCAAAGTCTAGCAATGAGCTGCTAGCATACACAAGTGCTTTTCCTATATAGCTGTGTACTGTGGGAGCTATTACTGAGCACTCCATATCAGTGTTTGAATCACAGCTCCTGGTACAGCTCAAGTTGCAACTTTTTTTTAGTATTATTACCATGGAACTGAAAATTTTGCTTGTTCTTAGCAGTAATCTTTGCCCTTGGGATCAATGTTGTAATTTAGATGGAAAATATATTCAGGGCATGTGAATAAAGGAAATTATAATGTCTTTTATAAAAACAATGCTACTGATAACACTATAACACTCATCTTTAATCTACCATCCTTTAATAAAACAAAACACCTTTTACAATTTTTTAATCATAGCTTTGATGAAAAAAAACCTGGCAGCACTTAGATCACCATTTCCACATTTCTGGTACATTTTCATCATGATATTTTCTTGTCCTACTGACTGTCCTGAACAGAATGACTAACATGTTTACTCACCTTTACTGCCTGTCAAAAGAATTTTAGTGAAGATGTCTGTACACAATGCTGTCAGAGGACCTGAGGGATGTTCCGAAAATGGCAGAAGTTCTTTCATTAAGTTTCCCTAAAACAAATAATCAAACAAACAAACAAATAAACAAACCCCGCATATTTATCTTATAATACCTACATTAAAAATATTAATTTGTCAGAATTTAAGTGCCATTGCTTTTATCTATTCAACATCACTGAGCTCATATCTATTCAGAAAGCTGCTAAGAAGGTAAATTCCTCAATCTACCAAATGAAAAAGATCACTGTGGTGTATTCTTCTGGATTACTTTCTCTTGTACATCAAAAGGACAAGCTATTTAATTCTTCAGGCAAGTCAGTCTAGTTGTACCTACCCCTACTTCACCACTTATCCCTCATTTGCTATGGAATAACATCAGTATGCCCCTCATTTGCTATTGAAATATTGTTTTTTGCTGCAAATGGGCCCATAATGTCTCCTTCACCAACTTGTTTCTATTTTTCTATTTTTAGCACCAGTAGACTTTCTCCATTATTGCCTGTTCAAGATTGGGAAGATGTGAGGGAGAATGTATTACTGATAAGGAGATTCTTATTTTTTCATCCATGTAATGATGATGACAATGATTCTGGTGATGACACCACTGGCACATGAACTTGGAGATTCCTATAGGAATCTAAGCCACTAATATATCAACTGTGAAGAAAACAAAACCCAGTAAAGCTCACACTTACTATACTTGGATACATTTACCATCATTTTCTATTTTTGCATAAAATATCTGCAAGGTTACCTCACCATCTTTCTGAAAAATTCTTTCCATGACTTGCTTTAGCTGGGATTCCTGTAAAAGCCTTACATGGCTGACTTTTTATGATCACTGTCTGCCACAATGACCAATGTTATCAATCAACCAATCACGTCATGGTACTTTTCCTTCTTGCTGTGTTTGCTTTGTGTATCTTATTTAGAGTAACATGATGTCTGGAAAAATCTTACAGATCTGAGGTGATATGACAAATAAGCCTTTGCCATTTGGTTGCATGACTGGCTTTTAAAGCCCATAACTGTTGTAGATGTTATGTGTTAGGACACTATTCTCTCCTGGTTTGTTACCCTACTACTGCTAGCTGGCTTGTACAATTTTCCAGACATATTTACCCTCTTCCTAGAGTAGGACACTTTGCCTTGCCTATCATCCGTTCTTAGAAGGTAAATGTTGTGGGTGAAAAATCAAATTCTAGACTTTCACATAAATTTAGAGTCAGTTTGTTATAATTATTTCAAATCATGTTTCTTTGTTTTCTGCTTGCCATTAAGCCCTGCCACAGTTACTAAAGCAGAACTAATTTGGGTCCGTGGAAGAAATTGATAACCAAATATGCAATAAATATCTGCAGCTGTAATTGCTAGTTAAAAAGCAATTTTCCAAAGATTAGTGGAATTATCTTCTCAATGTTCCAGTCCCTTCCCAAAGACATTTAGTTGGCTACCTGAATACTCCATAGGCGGATACAGCTACTTTCATGAGCAGAAGCCAGTAGAGGTGAATATCCTGCTTTAGCGTTCAACAACCGTGCAGTCATCTCTGGATTTTGGGTGTTCTTACTTGTTTTTTCTGCTTTGGAACACAAATGATCATATATTTTCTCAAAAGGTTTTAGTATTGCTTTTCAATGCATGGAAATTACATAACACTAGAAAAAGAATTACATTTGAAAATAATGTCCATCATCAACATGGCATTACTCTGAAAACATTAGAGGTATGGATAAAGACCACTGAAAAGAAATGAGAACAATCTTCATTATCTTATCTAAACCAGACAGAACTATTGCTCAGTGATGTAGGGGAACCTTATTTAAAAGAGTGCCCTAAATTTTACAGGAACTGCAAGCACAAGTGAGAGTGGAGGAGGAGTGCAGGATAGTGGTCATCAGGACAGCTACCAGGCAGATGTGCAGCCTCTGCATGAGGCTTCTAGAGATAACAATGAATTCAGCAATGAAATTTAAAAATTACATGACACTTAACAATTCTGGAATCATAGATTTCTATACTTCTCCAATTGAAAACTTTTCTAAACGCAAGGGTATAGTCACAGAGACCCTTTTCGAGTTTCTGCTGCAACTTTTCCAAAGCTGGAGATGCTGGCAGGACCTTCACAGACATTCAGTGGATGCAAGACCTAACATGAGTGTCTATTTCATTGGGCAGCTACAAGGCTTAGGAATATTCTAGTTTTAGTGCATGCTTTCTTTCCCAAATAAATAGATTTTAAATCCATATTGCAGATGATCAAATTTCTTACTATTGGGAAATTCTGCTTTGCAGCAGAAGATTTCTAAGGGATTCAGAAGAATCTAGAAGATTTACTTCTTGCAAATTTACCAACTCATTTGTACAGCTTTAACTCTTAAGCACTAGGCTCTCTCTTGATTACGATTTTTTAAGAACAGATACCATAATGAAGAATTTTCCTTCTAAAATTTCACCTAGTTTCAAAGTTTTTGTCTGTGAGGCCATTTACTGATGCTTGACTCAAGTTGGCTTTTGCTATACTATTTCAAAAAAATCATTGCTTGAATATTTATGTAGAAGAAAAGTGTGTATAGTTGACATTCCCAAACTCTAAGAGTGTTATCATGTCTGCTTGGAGAAAAAAGCAATCAAGGTCTTGCATATCCTGCATCCTGGCCTGGCTTTTGGGAAATAACAGAAAATCAGGCGGGAGCAGAACATGGTGAGATCTGTCACCCACATATCAAAGGTATCTCAATTATTCTAAACACAGTTGCCAGACAAACTGACAAACTCAGTTTCTACAATAATCTGGGCAGAACTCATGGATTAACATCAAAAAGAATGAAAAACATTTTTCCATACCTGTTTTTATTTCAGTATTAATTTCATCACTTTCCACATTTTTCTAAAAGAAAAGAATCAAATGTAAGAGACTTTGGAAGTGTAATTTGGGTGTAACTACAGAACAGTTCACTAGTTGAAATTACTTTAAGAACTTATTTTTTTGGTTGGATTATTCAAATATTCCTCCAATTTCCACTGAGTATAAACAAGAAACACTTTATTTGAAGAGAATCAACAGATGAACAAATCACAAACGAAATTAATGGGAATTAAGGAGCATGTTAAATGTAAATTTGTCTGAATAGCCTTAATTTCTTAAGACAAGCAAAGTCTATCACTTACAATCATGTGAATGTAACCTAGATCCCTTTGAGACTGTCATTCAGAACATGCATATAGTCTTGTTACTGCCCTGAGCAAAAATTAACGAAGTGTATAAATATATTTATACATATACAAATATTTATTCATGTCTGCATTTTCAGTAAGAGAATTTTCACAAATCCTCATTTGTGCTTTGCCACACAGGCTTTTGAGGATCCCCAAGGCTGACATAATCAGTATACTGACCTAAGAAATTGGCAAGTGAAATAAGAGAGGGAAAACTGTGGCCACGAGTGTTTGAGGTATCTCAGATGATAAGTTACTTAAATCTCATCCTACACATTCATATGTAACGCTAGATGTATGGGACTTTCAGGAATCTTTTTAAAGGCTGCAAATCACTTTCCTTTTGTTATTCTAATGAGGATACAGCACAGTGTGCTGGATACTTTAGTTTGCAGATAGCAATTAAGCCAGTGTTTGCTTAGGAATCTATCCAAGTGCCATGTTCTGCTGAAACAACATGCTGGTAAGAATCTGAGAGGTAACAGGATTTTCCTCTTTTTACCTACTTACTTTTTATTGCTCTGTAAGTATGGCATGTCCTTCTGGCATAGAAGGGCAAAAAGTGTCACAAAAACCATAATGCTATCCTTAGCAAAAACACACAGATTGAGACACTGGTACAGTGGTGGTAAAAAAAAAACAACGAAAGATATACTTTCATTTGAAAAAATGTATCCAAGCAACTGTGGCTGCAATGTAGAAATGGTTCTGCTTTTATTCAAGTACTTCATGATTTGTCTATTTTACCTTCCCCTTTGTATCCTTGTGTACCCCCATTTGAAAGTCAGAATTGCTAGTGATAAATATGTGCCAAACACTTTGATAGTCACCTATTCCATGTGTCACAGAGCCAGCTGACTAACAAAGGATTTTTAAGGCACTGCCCCAGTCAGTTTAGCAAAGCTAAACCAAGATAATTTCTTCATAATTCTTGATATTTAGTTTTGTGGATGGTGTTATGGAGGGATTTCAGTAAGTTACAGTAATTTAAAACCAAAACCGAAAAGAAACCAGAAATTTGTTTTGAATGCTACCAAATCCATCAAACTACCATACCTACCTCATGTTGGTCCAAAGAATTTCCCTTTTGCTCTGGAATGGCACTGGCCTCACTCCTCACAGAAAGAGCAGGGGACAGGGAACTTCTTTTCCTGTGTGAAAGAAATTATTGCAAGATCTCTGACATTCTTGAAGATACTATTTGATATCTGGAAATCAACATCACCCAGCATTAAAAAGCATAATGAAATGGTACTTGAACTGATTAGGTTGATTACACTAAGGGTTATTTAGTTTATATATTTTTTAAAATAACTAGGCAATATTTGCATATGACACAGCCAACCTCTCCTGGCAGGTGTTTTGAGCTAAATAGAGTAAAAGATGAAAAGTAACATTAGTATTCATCCTTAAGGCATGAAAGGGAAAAATGAACTGCATGCCAATGGCTTGCTCCCTTTCATTTTACACAGTACTTTCTCTGCAAATAGTTTTCAATTAATTATAGAAACTTATTTCCAATTTGTTATGAAAACTCTCAATAATGAGGTTTTGTGGAAGAAAATAAGGAAAAAATGGATGTGATCTTCAATGGTTTTGTTTCTGAGTCAAGAAAAATTCTGACTGAAAAATTCTGCTTGATTTTTGGCAAGAGTATCTGAATAACTGGGGTAGTTACAAAGTATGCAGCTGGGGTAGTCCCCTTAAA
The DNA here is from genome assembly GCA_013399915.1 of Illadopsis cleaveri. Taxonomy (NCBI): domain Eukaryota; kingdom Metazoa; phylum Chordata; class Aves; order Passeriformes; family Timaliidae; genus Illadopsis; species Illadopsis cleaveri. Next base: position 23,210 of record VXBB01015537.1, read on the forward strand.
TTTGGTCAGGTGGCCACAACTTTTCAATTTTCAGTGTTTGATTTTACATATTTGCTATCATGCTTGAACATTCATGTGTGTGTGTCTGTATGATCACAGTCAAATTTATCCAGGTATCTTCCCAGTAAATACAAAACATCCTAAGACTGTATGATTTTCCAAGTCATTGTAGGATCCTCTTGTTTAAGAATAGTAAACGCTTATCTTCATTTATATAAAAAAAATCCATTTATGAATTTTAACCATTTCTTTGTTTATTTAGCTGAGATTTCTTAAACTAATCATTAAGTTATAATGTCAAAAAGAGAATTTATGTTCAGTTAAGGAGCACTGATATCAAGTAGCATAAGCTACTTGAAGATTTTAAAACAATGGAGGACCATAAACCAGCTTTATGGTTCACAAGAGCAAAAAAGCTGTCTAATTGCTAAAAACTTAAAGTTTCATATGTATTTAAGCCATACTGAATCCTTTTGGCTACCACTGTCTTTGCATATCCATTGGAAGACAACTTATGGAAGCTTCTAGCTTGTTTTAAGAGGAATCTTGTGGCTACACACTTCGATGTGCTTTCCTCTTTTCTGAGAGTATCTAAAAGCAGGAAGATTTTATCAGGTTTAAAATAAAGAAAAAGCCTGCTGCCACACAATTATCTCACAGAAATAAAAGAAGTTATGGTACACTGGAAAACCGATACTGGGTAAAAGTTACCTTCTGCTGAATTCTTCAACATAATTGAGACTTATGAGACCATTAAGAGGCAAAAAGGAGATCTGAGTAGAAAAGTAACGTATCATTTGACAACGTAACTATTTGACAAGCATTATGAAAGTTTAAGAATGGGTAAGTTAATCAACTGTATGGACTTGAATTGATGAAATACAAATAAAATCTGAATTCAAATAAGCTATTTTGAAGAAATATTACATCATTTTACTACAACAAAATTCCAAGAGACTGTCAATGTCCCCAAGGAAGATAAAATGCACAGTTACCTGGAAGAGAAAACACTATGTACAAGGAATGATATGGCATTGACTCCAGATCCCTGGTCTTCAGTAGTTTTACGCCTGAAAACAAAGATATTTGTACAGGATATGTCAGATAAGTTGTGTAATGTTCCAGAAAATGTTTCACATTTAACTTGTAACGAAAAAAAATTAAACTTTTAATTTCCCAGAATGCATGCCATCCAAAGTTTTAGACAGTTTTTCAGAACCAGTTAAGCAGTTATGATGGTTTCATGTCAGTGGAGAGGACATACAGAATGTGCCTGTGCTGGGAAAAGCAGATACCTGATGGAATGATGAAGATTTCATTCAGCCAAGTATTTTCTTGAGGATTAGTATTTAAGAGGAAAGTGAAGTAACTTAAGTAGCTAAGTTAATGTTAGCAATGTACCTTTTTCCTGGCACTCAAAGAGTGATGTGAACCCTGACTAAAATACCCTACTTACAAAGCATTGACTTTCCTGTCTTCCATGCATCAATATGAATTGGCTGCCTCATAAATGGGGAAGAAAATATAAAGAAAGAGCCACTGTCTGAACTGCAGTGAAGTTTTGATTATTTTTCATGATACAGAAAACTGCTCTCACTTTCTCACAAACTTGCCAATTTTACACATGAAGGATGAAGTGAAACTCTTGGGTAGGACAGTTAGATATTGACTTTGTATGGTCCTAAAAGACATGTATTCCTTCACTAACACAGGAATACTGCCGTGCTGCTCCATTCAGTCTGACCAGACATATTGCCATTGTTCAGTTTACTGATGTAGCAGCATAATGGGCATAAGAATCTATGGAACCATCCTGTGCTCACTCTTTTTCACTTTCTCTGAAAGATCTTTACTCTCAAACCTCCAAAATCACATCAGGTTTCTCCTTGTTGAATGTGACTTTTAGTCTTCTAGGCATGGACAGTGATCAAGTACTGATAATGCAGAACATCTGCCATTATCATCTGAAGTAGCATTACTTCCAAATGTCCTCCCAAACATAAGACTTCCAAAATAAGCATGTTTCTACAGCTCAGTAGCAGCCTCTAGTCAATGACTAGAGTGATGTATATAGTGAGAGTTTCCATCAGTGGCAGTGCTGAGTTCTATTAAAACGTTATTTTTAATTACATCATCCCCAAATGACTCTCCTGATCACTTTTCCTACCTGCAATATCAGGAATAGCTAGCAAAGTAGTTTGAAGTGGGAGGGAGGAGGGCCCACATAAATTGCTACTTTAATTCTGCTTGTAAATCACCCTTTATATTTGGGCATATTGGAATTTCCAGTATGCTATTTGTATGACATACTGGAGATCAAAAGGCATGAAAGTAATACTTACAGGCATTTCACAGAGGCAGATTCAAAATCCCACAAATTTATTTCACCATTTGCACTTCCTGTAGCTATCATTCTGAATCCTTCTTCTTTTGAAACATCAAAACACTTAATATCCACAGAAGATAAAAAAGTCTACACACAAAGAAGATTAAAAGAAAAAATTGAGTAGGAGTAAGAGTAGGACACTATAGACAGTGAAATATTTTAACTGTCAATCTAACAAAATGCCTAAATTGACAGTGTCTACAACAACTGCATATGGGATGCTATTTTAATACTATTTTATTTGAGCTACATAGAAGCACCAGAGGAAGCAGGGAGTGAATGTATTGGGAGACTTCTGGCTGCAGAGGACAGGTGCCTCCAACCTGGCCTGCTTTTTACAGCACAGCTGCAATCTGAGCATGTGAAAAAAGGTGTAAGGGCTGAAGATTAATCAAAAGTAGGTATCTGTGGAGATATTCTAATCAAGTTAAAGGAAGAAGTCACTGAACAGAGATATAATGACCTTTCCATAAACATCATCCAGATCTGTTAAAAAGTTAGTGAAATTTTACAAGACAGGACTTAAATCTTGTGGACTATTCAAGTTAAATTGAAACATAAATTTGACTGAAGCAGTAAGAGGAGAAAATGGAATCACTCTGATACTCAGCTTGATTTTTATGTGTCACTATTACTAAAAGTCAGCCTAGCTATAGGAAGACAGACATCTCATTTCTAGAGGTGTTTATGCGAGAACCTCAACTTACTATATTGTACAGGATTGGGAAGTGTATGTTCAGAGCAACTCCTTAATTATGGGGATAACCATGCAATGGACTTCTAGGAAGATATAGCCCTTAGAAACAGTCACTTTCTTACATGATTTATTCTGTGTTTTTATTTCAGTGTACTGAAAAGTTTGGATCACAAAATCATAGAACGTGTAAGGTTGTAAGGGACCACAGTGGGGAATAATTATTTGATTCTTGTCCTGTTGCTAAAACATGAAATCCTTGTGAGCACAGTAAACATTTTACTTTCCACTCTTCTGTAAAAGATGTGAAACTTTGAAGTGCTTCTCACCTCTTTATCATTTTTCATGGAACTGGTGTTACACAGAAGCCGAATCTCTGGAAAAAAATCTTGTGTTTCTAAGGAGCTAGGCTTCAGTGACAGATACACAACTGGATCCCTTCGTGGAAATGGCACTATCTCAGGAAGCACCCATGTGACATATAGATCTGTTTGAGCTGAGTCACCCTATTAAAAGAACTGACTTAATGAAAGAGGAAGGAAAGGATTTCTCTATTCATAAAGAATTACAGCAAGTGTGTATCAAAAGCTTGTTTTCTTGTGACAAATTACAAAAACTGTTACAGTTATTAACTAGCATATGCATAAACTGAAAAACTGCAAACTGAAGCTTCATCTAGACATATTCCAGGTCTCCCTAAATTACCTGCTGTTACATTAGAAGCTGCGCAGCTGTGGAGTTCAGAGCTATTGATTTTACGCCTTTTAACTACCTCCTTCAAGTAAGTTGTCTCCTTAGTTTTAGTTGCTTATTTCACAAATATTGTTACTCTCCATTTCATATCCACCAAAACATGCAGCAAAAATGATGGTTGTTTTAGTTATGTGAGAAGAGAAGCTACAGCTCAGCTAAAGCCCTGAGTCTCTGATTCCTCCCCATGGCACCTAGAGGCAACTGGGAGTTACTTTGATGTTTTTCCAACTATAACAAATTCACTCCAGTATCTAGTTCCCGCTCTAACATTGAAATTTCTGTCCATTTTTTGAAGTGTTGCTGAAATCAGCTCCTCAGGTTTGGTACTGTTTTCATAGATATCTTGAGCTCCAGAATGAAGCAATAATTAAGATTTTAGTAAATCTTCCGCTATTGAGTTAATCAAACAAGAAATACCTTTAGGGAAGGACTAAAAATTGAGAGATCTGTAGTAGAGTCCTGCAAAGGATGAACTGTTTTGGGCTGCTACTCCAGTTTATCTTGCTAACTACTGTATTTAATGCCTTTAAAAAAGCGAGTAATAAAACAACCTGTATTTTTCATTATTGCAGAAGTGTGTGTGGAAAAAAGTAGTTCTGCAAGTATGTGAAACAGTATTAATCTACTTAGCTTGGAGGAGATTCAACTCCTCACCAGCCTGTTTGTAAAGGGACACATTTACATCATTTACAGTTAATAAATTGTTAAACAATTTTAGTAATAACACTGTTATTCCAAAAGGTAGTTCCAAAAAGTCTGAATAACAGAAGCAAACCCTGTATAAAGCAGCTTTTCATTAGCAGGCTCAAAGGCATAAATTCTTTACTGAGATAAGAGCCTGTATATTTGTTTTTTTTCTCAAATACATCATCTGTCTAAACCCACATTTTCTATCTTGCACATAACAGCTTTAAAGTTTCAGAAGAATTCTGTCCCAAGTTAAACATTCCAATTTGAGGAATTTAATTCCACAGCAACATGGTTTGTCTGAGAATTAAGCCATAATTATTGTAAGCTGTGAATGCATCCTGCTAGTTTTAGCTGAAAGGAACACAGAGTAGATGCTCAAAATCAAGCCAAGCAAGTCAATTTGATTTATTACTGCCTTGTTTCTTTGTATCAGTTCCTAAGAATTCTCTGTCCTAATCTATTAATTTTAAACAAAAGTAAAATAAAATAATATTTTCATCAAAGTTTTATCTTAAGAAGGTCTTTAAATAGACTAAACACCATCTGTAGTAACAACAGCAATATTTTAAAGCCATTTCTTCAAAGGATCTGTAACTACTGAAACCTCAATCACAAATGAAAAAGCAAACTCAAGGAAAAAATTATGGGAATGCTGAAAACAAGTGATGGACTAATAAGCATTTTAACACTAGACAGAAGGGCAGAAGGCTAAGTTGATTACATTGAAAAAGTAGATTGTTTCTTGATAGTTTCTAAAAGTTTATCTACTAATTAATAAAAAGTCATATTTTACCTCAGAAATGAGGAGCTACCATATGAAATTAGGGGGGAAAAAGAAGCATATTTGAAAAACCTGAATCAGTTTTATCTTCCCTCTCTGCTCCAAAACAATAACTGCATGTTGACCCTCATCAGCCTTCAGATATATTATCTTCAGTACACGATGCTCATCATCGTTGTGTTGCGCTAAAGGCAAGGCTTTAACTTCTTGCCCGCTTTCAAACTCCCAGATTTTCACTGTTCCTACACAGGGATGACAAAAATGTAGAAAAGGGAATGAACTTTTAGCAATAACCTGTGCTGCAAATCCAGAAGCTTAAATAGGATCAAACAGGGAAAAGAGAAAGAAAGAGAAAATGCACTTTGAGGTCAAGAGCTAAGTCAGTGGTCTTTCAAAAATTGCAACTGTGTGTTCCTTAGCAAAGCAGTATTTGGGACAAAAAAACTTACCAGAAAACATCACTACCCTCTCAATTTTTCCATCTTTTTTCCATGTCTAATTTTTTGTGCAGCCCAGGATAAAAAAAATCTCTGCTCATCTTGCTTCTTACAATTTCTGAATAACATTATCAGAGATGTATGTCAATCAGTGTGTGGGCTATCTGGCAGAAGACTTTGGGATCTGAGCAACAGCAATGAGCAGAGGGACCTGATTGCTGGATTTATCCCAGAGAGCTAGTGGGGTGAAGACGCTATGGAATTTTCTTAAGTAAAGCAATTAACTACATGTGACTTTTCTTTTTTAAGACATGACAACATTGACCTTTTGTTCTGCTCTTAAGAATCATAAAGGGTGCAGTCTCTGCTCCCAAGTAGAAACAAGAAATGTTAGCCAGTATGTTGTGTGGAAAAGGCCATAATTTCCTCTTCATGTGAGGCAGTTTTCATAAATTTAATGTATTTTAGAAATTCAGGTGTGTTGAACATTTTACTCATGCACCCTTAATAACAGACATGAAAAATACAGGAAACATATCTATCTATCTATCTATCTGTATCTTCTAGTGTTCAAGGACTTCCAACACTATAAAACTGAGCTTAGGGACTAGAAAATTTAAAAATTACATTCTTCATCTGCAGCCATTTAGTTATAGATCTAGGTCCTAATTATTATGAGGAAACAACTTTTTAGACCAAGAGCTTTGAAGACAGTCTTTCAAAGAGTAATAGGCTAAAAAAGAATCAGAGCCCAAGCAGCCTAAAGTCATGCTTCTGTGAGCCCCCTATGAAAGAGAACCCAACCAAGACCCATCTCACCCTTCTACAGATTGACAGCTGTACAATCAAAATTAATTCTATCACTGAGACAGTCAAGGTGAAGAGTTCTGTCTTCTAATGTGTCATTAAAAAAACCCCGAACCAAAAAAAGTAGTAAAGGTAAAGAAAAAGGGAGTAATTATTTAATTGCTTTACCATTACATGCCCCAGTAGCAAGATAAACCCCATTTATTTCAATGGCTGCACAGGTCACCTCAGTATTCACTCCATGTGCATCTTCTATTTGATATATTTGAGATCCTGTTTCTAGGTCCCAGACCTGAAAAAAATAAGACAGTTATTTTTAATACATCCTCTAAAACTAGCCACACAATGTGTTCTACTGTAATAGGAGAAATTATGGCCAAAAGCAAATTTTTTACTGAGACATCAGTGTATTTTCTCTGAAAATGTTGCCCTCTCTAGGGAAGCCACCCAGGCAAGGGGAGGCTCCATTTTTTATGCATGCTATGATAAAGACCCCTGTTATATCAGAGAAATTGACATTAAATATAAAGCATTTTTACAGTTTGAAAGCAAAGAAATTTAATTAGAAAGAATTGTTTGAGTTACAGTATCTGTTCAGAATATACAAATGAGGCTTTTCAGAACTATCTCTGGTCATTATTGAATCTTTTTAGAAATTTAAGCAACATCTTATAATAAAATGTCAGTATAAAACTTGGTCACTGTAGTGGGATAGCTCAGATTCAACTGGATTTATGAAGTAGCCATTGATTTCATATGCACTGGAATCCAACCTTCTGTAGCACCAAGTGCTCCAAATTATCTTGTGATTGTAATAGTGTTGCAACCATGTGGTCTAAGGAAGGCAGGGTTTACAGTAACAAGTAACATCTTTAGAGAGAGTATAAACTGAACAAACCATTACACAAACAAGCCTTTCTCCAGAGGAATGCCATGCATCACCAGCTGACCCAATAAAAGATGCTACCTCTCCCTACAAATTATTCCATCTAATGTATCAACAGCTGGTGAAAACTACAGGTTCTCAGTACCTCTTATGATTATTGTAGCACTGTTAAAAAGAAAAATTGGATATTCTGAACCCAAGTAGGGTTCATGACTACCACTTATTTGGACCCCAAAAATAGCCATTAAAAAGAACACTTTGAATAAAAATACTAGTAACTTATAAAATTTCCTGATAACTTTTTCAGAATAAAAACCCCTGAGACTTATTTTTCAGTATAAAGGGTGACAACTTACACTCACCTTTAGTATTGACTCAGTGCAAATGCTGAGAATCTGGTGAAAAGTCCTGTTGTAAAGCAGAACATTGAGGCTCTTCTCATGTGTCTGAGGCAACTCTTTTGAATATTGTATCACATTAGCTAGGGGATAAATATCAATGACTTCTGAACCTGCACAAAGTGAGAGAAGTGAGAACATATACATTTTGTGCATCATTACTTTTCCTGGAAATGAAAGATTTCATGTAAACCATTGGGTTCATGTGAGTTCTTCTGAAGAGGATACAGAATATTGTTTGTTTTTTGAGAATGCCTGTTCTCTGAAGCAGAAAAAAATCACACACAGTCCCCAAAAAGCACCAGTCAAACAACGGCTAAGTATTTACCTGTCTTACACAGTCCTCTGCCCACCTTTGATGAGATTGACATCCTGACTGCAAATTAGTAGAAGGCATAAATCCCCCAGTGGCAGTGTTGGTTGGCATGAAAAGGAATGAACTCAAATATATAAAACTCTTACTGGGAGATCTATCATTCAAATAAATTCTGGTTTCTGCTTTCTTAGAGGTAAAGCACTTCTATCTGTAGGCAATGATGATGTCTTTCCAGTACCTTCCTTTATACAGCACTGCAGTTCTGAATGGGGTTTTCCAAGCACCTTCCAGTGCTCTCAGATCAGGGGTTGCAAAGACAGAGGTAGATGGAGACCATAAGGCAAAAGAAAGGACAAAGTCTGTACAGTGCTTTCAAGCTGGAGTGCGTGTGCAGTCTCCCATTCCAGCTCCAGTATTCCTGCCCCAGTGTCCCTGCTGATCTACCAGGAGGAAATTGCCTAATCTTTGGCATAAATCCAGGCATATGGGGCAGCAGCTTGGAAACAGGCACAGAAGGAAAGCTATGGCAATATTCAGATGAAGCATGAAGGTGAGCTGTGATTTATGAATGTAAGTGAATTACTAAGTGAAAATCTCCTCTGTGAAGCCAGGTACAGTGAGAATGAGTTCACTCATATGTAGCCTCAGTCTCTTGCCCTCTTCAGGGGCAAGGAGACATTCACTTAGGCTTTTAATGGAATCATTAACAGATTCTAGGACCACACTTTTACAAATACTTAGGCACTTACAGAACCATTGTTTATAAGGGAAGTTATCTCATTTTGTCAAGGAACAACCTGTATTAATTCCTGACATTGCCAAGCCTTGAAAACCTCACAAGCATAAATTTGAAATGAAGACAGTATCTGTATCCTTTAGTAATTAAAAAATTCACAAGAAACCATCAGGCCACTGAAAACAAAGTATTTAATATTCATCTTCTTAGATCTGACAAGCTTTGAAAGCTTTGTGCCTTGTTCCTAATCCAAGGACAGAAAAAGCTGTCTCCAAAGACAATTACTTTATTTGCCAGGTACAGAGTCTCTGCCTTAGATATAAAAGGCTAACATCCTTAGTGACAACTGCAAACCTCTGGTCCCTCAGAGGTGCCAGGCTCCCTGCTACAAAGTCAGGAAAAAGAGCCCAGAGACCCCAGGTTGAGTTCCCACAATATTTTATTCCTAATCAGCTGGGCAGTGTGTCTGTTGACACCTCAGGTTGAAGGGCTGTCTTTAGCTACTGAATTAAATAAGGAGGTTGTTTACTGAGTTAAATAAGGATACTTGTGAGGGCTCCATAGAAAATGTATGCTGCTGTTTTCATCTCCAAACAAGAGACGTGTCCTAGAGGAATAGTTAGGGGAGATCAATAACTTAATAGCTTTCAAGAAATGACAAGTCTATATAACAATACCTGTAGTTTAATTTTGCTGTGGGAGGCTTGCCTTGCCTTCAGAAAAGTCTTTCTCATTTCCTTTGGTTCCTGCTGTTGATTCCCATGCTGCATATTTTCATGCCATTTTCAATATTGAACTTAGCACCATATATAACCCACTTGAAAACAGTCTTAATGTGCAATACTCTCATCTCCCAGTATTCTATATATTCTCATATACCTTACTCCTGTACTCAACCTCAGTTGTATTTAATCATAATGATAATTGGATTCTAGGAGAAGGGGCATGCTCTCACAACTGCAAGAACATACCTGTGAAAAGCAGACCATGATCATTGTCAAATACCATGGGAAAGGAATTCATCTCTTCGGGAGTCCCATGATCTTCATAGAAGACCTGCAGCGGTGAAAGAGTCTGTATATCCCACACTCTAAAAACCTAGAGGGGGGAGAGAGAGGGGAAAACCTAGTACTGTATCCTGTCTGGATTTTCAGCTATTTTGTTTCTATGACATTAATATTGTAGCCTCCAATGAAAATCACATTGTTGAAAATGGTACATCCCAAAATAAACAAGAGAAATATCAAAGGTATCTTTGTCCCCATTTTACTAAGGATAAAATGCACGGAAACGCTGAATTTTGTAGTCTTGACCTGAGAAGTCCACAGCAGAACCAGATCTCATGAAAACTGGTTCTAACCCTTAATGACAAGATGATTCCATTGTGTCATGCTTTTCTGTCACATAGGGATAAATGCCACTTGTTTAAAAACTTGTATTTGAACAGGAGTACGAAATGGTGTGCAATAGTACAAAAATAAATTTCAGGGGGTACTGGATAAAGAAATTCCTGAAACCTTTGAATGACAGCAGATGTTGGACAAAATCAGGATCAGAAGACATTGCAGAAATATTATTTTTATGCCTATAAAGTTCTTGTGCCCTCCACAAGGAAATGCTATCAACCACAGTCAGGGTACCATCCTGTAAGGAGCATTGGATGTATTTAGATGTATTTGTTCTTACCTTCGGGTTCAATGGAAAACACAGCATCTGCTTCAAATTCTAGAATAATTGTATGTTAGCAGCACTTTTCATCCTGCCTGATCAAAAGCCGTGTTGAACTTACTGCTATCCCATGCAAGCTATTTGTAATACTTCAAGAAATCATGATTTCTCAGATCCCATGGCCTTTAGTGTGGTGTATTTCTCTGCAAGATAATTTTACCATGTTCTCAAAAGGTTTTCTGTCATCATATCTGCCTGCAATTCTTATTCAGTTGCCATAACTGGTGAGTCGTATATAGGCATTTGTGCAAATTATTTTTATTAATTCAATTGTGCTATTATTATGGCTTCACTTTTAATTGGGGTTTTAACACAAAGACACATGTCAGTACAACATTAACACTCTCATCAATACTCTGAGTGTTGTGGGCCTTGACAAAAGTCACAACCTGATTTTAAAGGATGTTACAGTGGATCCATTAAAATTCTGAAAAGGAAGGGAAGAAAAGGAACAGACAGATACATCAATCAGTGTTTAAACAAATCACCTTTGGCACCAGAGAGAAATTCATACATGAGTATCTCAGAATGTTACGTAGAAGAAAATTTCTCCTTAATATTTTGTTTGTTTTCAGGAAAACTCAAAAAGAAAGCACTCTAAAGAAGTTTTTACTGAGAATAAATTTTCTCTGAGACAGTCCTGAGTCAAAAGAACCATGTCCATCACAGTCCTCTGACTGACATCTGATTACATTTCAGAGTTCACTTAGATATGGAATTTCTAAAGCCTACAAAGACCAAAACAGTCACTGAGAAGCCTTGAAACAGGAAATCCATTTGAATAGGAAAAAAAATCATGAAGCCCTTCACCCAGCTGAGCAGTAGATCACCAAAAATTGAAAGAAGAGTCTATGATGAGAATTTAGAAAGTTAGGGCAATATTGCAGGTGGATCTCCAAGCTCAATTCTGGTACACTCACAATTACAGCATGTAAAACAGAGGTAAAAGCTGAAAATTAAGTAAAATTAGGTATCTATGGAGATATTACAGTCAGGTGAAAATAACAAGTCACTGAACAGAGATAAGCCTTCCCATAAACATCACCCAGATCTGTTACAATTTTAGTGAAATTACACAAAACAAAAACGAAGAAAGACAATTCTAATAATCTAATGGACTATTCAAGTTCAATTAGTAAAAAAGTGAAACGCAGGTTTGATACAATATCAAAGCAATAAAAAGAGAAGATGTTTTTATAGCACAAGAGAATATAAGTAAGAGCTTCCTGCGCTATTTCTTGCTGCTTGTTCAGCTATTAAGGCCAGTAGCACATTAAGAGAATGCAGTCACTTAAAGTGACAGCAAAAACCGAGATACATTGCAGCATTCATAAATCTCTTCCCTGCCTTATGGCTGCCTTCTTTCCCCAGCCCATGGGTAGGGATGGGGAGATCACATAAACCACTGTTCCACATGAGTAACTCCCACACATGGCATCACCAGCGTGGCCGCAAGACACAATGTCAGTGCTGCTCATCTGCATCAGCACACAGACTGTGCATGAATCCATGCATGAACAGAGGCAACAAAAGGCATGCTGATTTAGAAATCAGGAAGTGGCTAGGGGGAGTTGCCTTAGGAGGGTTTTGTTAATACTAGCTTTACTGTCCTTATTTATTGAAGAATTTCCCACAGCAGCCTGAGAAATACCAGGAATCCCTGAAAACCTCTGGGAGCATATTCTTTATGGCAAAGTGCTTTTGGACTGTGTCTTCTGAAATGCAAAATACAGACTATATACAAGCAAACAAAATATATTAGGGAGGAGAAGGAACATGGAAAAAAGGTGCTTCAAGTGCTACTGGCAACAACCCCGTTTTAATTTTTTAGGGTACATCTACAATAGTAGCTTACATTAATGAGAAACTTCATTCAGTTTAGTTGTTAGCAGAATTGGCTTTGACCCACAGACAGACTTTTTCAAGAGTTAGCAGAGCAGGGATACTCACCTGTATTCCCAAATTGTGACCAGCCTTCTCTGCAGTTGGTACCTGGCACACAGCAGCATTCAAGGAATGCACACTGCATCTCTTTCCTCTATCTTGACTGCAACAGCCCCAGCAAACTACTCCGTTATCCTCTCCAGGACTGCAGCCTGGAGCAGATCCTTCTGTTCTGGGGTGCTCTTCCTGTGTCATTCATTTTTCAACCCAGTGGCAAAATCATATCATTACAGATGGAATTTCCACAGACACTGATAAAAATTGCCCCTGAAATTCAGTGGGAGTTCTTGCCACTAAGACCCACTCTGAGCCTTCTGACATCTCCTGAAAAATTTAAATGTCTATATTTGCATTCATAAACATTTTCTTCTTGAGCACCACCTTTCTTCAAGTCCGAAAACTCAGAACATAGAAAAAAGTCTGAACAATCTTTTCCATTGGCTCTGAAGTCTTTGTTTTATGAGCACATAAAACTAGCAACACACCCCTCTTCTGTTTTTCTCAATACACTCAAAGACAGACAGAAGGCAAAAGATTCATATTAAGAACTAAAATGTGAAAGCAGAGGGAAAGAAAAAAGATGGGAAATAGAAAAAAGATGGGAAATAAATTTTCTACATTATCTCAAAACAATAAAGTTCAGACTTGGGAACACTTATCTCTTGCCAGGTTTCTATGAAGACGCTACTGTGGAAACACGCTTTGACTTTGGAAGAAGCAAATCCTGTTCTCCTTTCTGTCTGTAATTAACTGAGACAGATAAGGACTAAAGAAGTTCAGGTTTTTCCCCTCCCCCTTCCCCACCAAAACATAATCCCTTCAAATTTCTGCTAGTTAAGAATAAGTGACTTTAAAATACTTTTCTATGGGAAATATCTCAATAACTCAAGAGAAAACAGTAACTTTCTTTTAGTTCTTCCAAACTCTCACATTCTGCCAATACTTTTTGAAAGTTAAAGAATATTTGTTTTTTTAAGAAGTCAGCTTTCCTCAGTTTTACAGAATGGTGATATTGCAAGTCTTCAAAAGGGGTTATGAAAAAACACTCATGCAGGAAAATCCAAAATCCAACCACTCATTGGGCAGTGAGAAGTTGCGCTAGCCACAGTGCTCATTGTAGGCATAGACAGGAAGAGTAAGGAACAATTGAAGTTGATTTTTTGTTGAAGTGTTTAATTTATCTGCTCCTATTTGCTACCCTGTTCACCTGTTTGAGAGGGTCATTTAAGGCTCCATGGTCTAAATGAAAAAATTCGCAAATTCATACAGAACGTCTGAACCCTCAAAGACAAAAATCATCAGGCATGAATGGCAAACTGCAGTTCTGCTTGCTGTGTTATTTAAGTTATCTGCAGAGAGTGCCTATACGTGTCTTGTGATCCCTGAAGGTGATCCTGCAAAGTGCTACAACTCACTGTCATAGTAAGAAGACTTAGGAACAAATTGATGTCAATGGGATTACTTGTGAGGTTAAGGCAAAGAGGACTTAGTTCTAATCATATTAATGCAGTTTGGTGCAGCAGCCAGTTCTATAGCTACTGCCTTATTGAGACAGCAACCTGACAAAGTTCAAAATTATGAGCATTTCAAATCACTTCCTCAGATAATACCATTAACCTGGTAATGTATAAAATTACTTACTTTTCTCAAACATGAAAAATTACTTACTTTTCCCAAACTGTTGTATGCAATAGTGAGTCTAATTACATAGCAATGAACCTGAAGGATATTTATTAGGTGCTGTTATTGAGAGAGTGTAAATGCTCTGCATGTTGTCTCTGTAACTTGTGCAGGATGTGCTGACAATAGACATACCTGATCCCTGCTGCAAAGACAAAATAACACTCAACACTTGTGAAGGACAGCTTCAGTGGACATGTAGATGGTGTGGGGACAGAAACAGGAACCTAGAGGTGTAGGACAGAGGTGGCTGCCCATGGATACCTGAATCAGAAGAATTAACAACCAGTCAGGTTCCTCCTGTCAATCTTCAACCAATCTTAGAATGATTCTCTCACCTTAGACAAAGTTTCTGAAGTAATTTAACTTTTTCATGGAATAACAACAGTTGTGGTTGGAAAGGACCTTTGGAGATCACCTTGTCTATACCATAGTTCAAGTTAGGCCACATAAAGCTGGGCCATGTCCAGATGGATCTGAAATATCTCCAAGGATGGAGAGTCCACAACCTCTCTGGGCACACTGTGTCTGTATTTGGTCTCCCTCACAGTAAAGAAATGCTTCCTGAAATTCACACAGAATCTCCTGTGTTTCAGTTTTCATTGTCTTTATTCTGGTCACTGGGAGCTACTGAAAAGATCCTGGTACCATCTTGTTACATTCTCCCTCCCAGTATTTATCTACATGGATGAGATCTCACTTGAGACTTCTGTAGGTTTTTGTAGTGGTTTTTTTGGTTTGTTTGTTTTTTTCATTTGCTTGGGTTTTTTTCAGACTATCCAAGGCACAGAGTGATTTGGATATTAGAAAATGGGACAGGAAATTACAGAAAATTGAGTATCTTACATGAAAAGTCTGGAGAATATTCAATGCTATTGAAGGATTATGCAATATAAGAGAAGAATAAAATTCTTAATATCTAGGAGAAACAAACAAACCAAAGAGAATAAAGGCAGAGCAGTAAGAGAACTTTGGTTTCAAAGCTGTAAACAAAAAGCGTGTCTGATATAGATGTGGCCACATAATTTTTGTGAAGGATGACTGGAGCAGATTTCCCAAATGCCTCTTTTTCAAATTATCTAGATTAAATTTAATATTGTTACACAGTACATTCCAGTAACAGCCGTTATTAGCAATGGTTTGACATAAATTAAGCAGTGTGTTTCCAGCTGAGTTGTTCTCATTTTTCAAGAAGACAAATGACTGTACTATAAATATATCCTTATAACAATATCATGTGCTTTCAAAACTGGTTAGACAGACATCCACACTAACAGGCATTGATACAATCATCTGCTCAGTTCCAGACTGGCAAAGACACTTCCCACAGGGATTTTGCTCAGCTGATATTAAGCAGATCAGGAGAGAGGACAGAAGACTGATAACATCAAGGGGTGAATAAATTTCCAGAAGTCAGAAAATGAAAAGACTAATAACATATATTACCTCCCTTTATCTTCTCTGAAATGCTAAAATCTGCCCCTTAGGTTGTGTAAGAGTAAAGCTAACATACGTACAACAGTTACTTTAGGATAGGCAATTTTTATCAGGGAAATGTTTATGTGGTTGCATCATGTTGGCTGCATTAGATTTTGAAGATATTATGAATGGAATGAAATTCTCCCATGCCCCAGAACTCAAGAGATCAAGAGATATGAGAAATCGCTGCTTATTGTACCACTCTCCTGCTATGTGTAAACATGTGCATTGCTCTTTAGCTATCAAAAATGAAATTATTTTTAAAAAGAAAAAAACTAAAGAACACTGCCTTAACTTGTTTAAAACAAGGGATTTGTGTTTACAAATGATACTGTACAGTGGTTTAAAGACTGGGAATGTACTTCTTGTATTAGCCCTACTGATCACCAAACAAAACTCTGTTTTTATGAACTGAAGCCTGGCGGCTCAAATATTGTTCTCCTGACTGACTTAGGAGGTCTAATTCAACCAAACCCACCACTGGAGACGTTCTAGTAAAATCAGTGAGACAACTGGTGAAGTAAATTTTGGCTTTCTGACTTCCACTGATAACTCAAGTAGGCAAGACATGACGCCGTAGCCTCCACTGTTCAAGTTGTGAATCTCCACTCTGCACTGAGAGAGAGTGGTTGTCGCTACTTCTCAGGCTTTCAGTGCAAGAGCCACTCATTCAGGTCTGGTGTCTGCCATTAGCCTTAACCTCCTTGTTTCCACAGAGTGCAAGATCATCTTTCAGATAATGGCCTGCTTCCTGCCACATCTCCAGGCTTAATAGCCCCTGTGTCTATGAGTGGTTTTTTTACCCTTGATGCTTCCTGAATGCATTCAATCAGTTCTGTAACATGAAAAAAATTAAGTAATAAATGCTTCATGATGCAGCACAAAAATAAGAATGGGCAAACTATAGAGAGACAGGGGCAATGAAGGACTGAGTGACATGAAGGAGAGGGAAAAAATAAACACAGAAGAGATTTTCTATGCAGTACTCTTCTATCTGTGCTGAAGCATCAAGTCAGTTTTCCATTATTTCCTTACCCCACACACTGTTCTTATATTACCATACATTCTGTAAAAGTAATTTTTCTGTTTATTGGGCCCAACAGGAAAAAAACAACCAAACAACTATAGCAATTTCTATTAACTTAGTCTACTGGTAGAAAAATTGTATTGCATTTTTGTAGAAAAATGCATTAGTGGTAATGTAATAACCAGGAAGATCAAGTACCTTTATACAAGACAATCTTGCCTTGCCTGGCTTGAAACATCAAATTCATATCATAATTCATTGTCTATCTAATGTATCTTGGAGCATCTGAGGATGCTGCTTAGCTGTAATTCCAAGTCCAAAGCTGGCTTTTTAAATAGGACTTAACATATTCTACCAGCATTTCTTGTCAATGCAAAAGATGTTGCTTCAGTGCTTGAATAAGCCATACTATTTTACTTTGTAGAGAAAAGGTGTAAAATAGTTCTAACAGTAGGAAATAATCACTCATTCCTCTTTTTATAGTTCCCAAATGATAAATATCAATGGTATTACAACCTTAAATCTTGAGCTATGCTTTGACAGTCATCTTGGAAAAAAAGTTTACTGAAAACTGCTTTAGTGGCTTCTGCAGAATAATTCCGAACAAAGAGTTATATACATTTGCATTTGCAGTTATATACATACACTTTTACTTTTATGCAAATAATCTAATCTACGCCTACAACATGCTGACACTTTAGCAAAGAGTCATGTATTATATGAGAACCTGAGTCTGTATTTTGGTACAATGACACAAGGGATGAATTAATATCTTCAGACAAATTTAACAGTAATTACTTTTTGGAAATGTTTTCAACCAAAATATAAGTCAAGACAGACACACTGTAAGTGTGATGAATGTAGTTCATGTTAGTCTGTGGTATATAATTTCACATACAATTGCGTTTGTGGGATATCTCAACACAAGATTCAGAGCATGTTCCTATGATTAGGAACACATAGATCACATCAATATTTCAGATCTTCTTGTAAATTCACTTAACTGCTGAAGAAAAAGAGGTGGCTGTGGACTACAGCTGTAACTGCACCTATGCAAACTGTTATCTTCAAGGTCTTCACAATCTGGAAGGTCAGGAACAAACTTATTTCCTTGAATATTATACTCTGGAGCAAGTTCAGCAACACAGAATTATGAAAATTCCTGCCTTGGCCCTCCCCTGTACCTCAATGTCACTACTATGGAAATACTAATTCATATGACTAAAGGTCATACAGAAATGATATACAAATCAATGTCTCTGCCTAATTTGTGGGTATTCTTATGTTATAAACCCAAAAACTAAGTTTAGCTTTTTGATAGGAGAATTAGAAAAATTTTAATAGCTGCCTGACAACTTTTTACTAATAATTAGTTCAATCAAGAAATCCTTATAATATTGAAGCAAGCAAAATGCTTATGTACTTGAATAGTTAAAGAAATTTTCATTTTCTTAAATAGAATGATTGTTTGAATTCAAATTCCAAAATAGTTCCTTAATTGTTGTGCTAATTGTTTTGCTATTACTGGCTCAGGACAACTTGTTTTCAGTTAGATTAGATATCACAGAGGTTTCTTTAATGCTTTCCAGAAAGCTGTATTGCATATTACCCAAAATGCCACAGAATAAATCAAGAAGTCTGCTCCAAGAAGAAGAGAGCACTGCTCAGATGTTTCTTCTGCTGAAAAAAGCAGAACTGATCTAGTGAAGTGTACTAGTTTTGACTGGGGTAGAGTTAATTTTCTTCCCAGTGGCTGGTATGGGGCTGTGTTTTGGATTTGTGCTAAACACAGGTTGATCATATAGAGATGTTTTTGTTATTGCTGAGCTGGGCTTACACAGAGCCAAGGCCTGCTGAGTAATCTGTACTTTTGGAATCTACCTCACAAAGTTAACGCAGTGATGCCTCCCTCCCCTTCTCCTGGGATCTACTCTCCTTTTCATGCTCTGGTATGTTCAGACTGTTAGAGTTAAAAATCTTTCAAACTAGCTTTTCTCCTGTGATAAAAATCTCCTGTGATCTCTAATTTTTTTTCACTAGTGCTGTGAAACTATGTTTTCAGATTTGTTCATTTTTACATTTTTGTATAAACCACAATACATATTTGTGTTCTATAGCATGGAACTAAGGCTAATACCATCAAATAAATCCCCTAGTACTCTTGTAATAGATGTGTAAGAATTGTGGTATCTTTAAACANTGGTTTAGGATAAATTTAATTTTGGGAAGGTTCTGAAAAAGTGTCAATTTAATTTTCCTAAGCTTTTCCTCTAGTTCTGTTATTCTGTCAAACATGTATTGTAAAATCTATATAAAGATTTTGTTTCACTAGGATACAATGCTTCTATGAGATCATATGTCTCTAACTTATTTTCAGTAAAGATATATAGGCTGTCCTTATTTTGCTTCAGTGGCCTCCTACATCACAGTCACTAAAAGATGGAAACAAAACTGAGAAAAATATTTTGATTTTTTTATGCTAGGCAGATTGAAAAGCAAGTTGGTCTTTGCTTTTTAGGTGGGAACAAATTAAATGCTAAAGCATCATTAAAAGTTCCCAGAGAAGTTGTACACCTTTATATAATTCCTAGTTCTTGACTGTCAAACACAAATGTGCTTTAAGCAGGTTGGAAGCAATCCTGTTATGGAAGGAAGCTGACCTCCTCCTGCTATTTGGTATACCATATATCTTCTACAGATTGCATATTTGAGGTACAGAGTGATAGGCACTTTATTTGAAAGTCTATGTTTAGACTCCTCTGTGAGGGATTCCTTCTTTTTTGATATAGTTTTCATTATGACCACAAGATTTATATGACTCTTGAAAGTCTAGGAATTTGTCTATTTTTTTTTTTTTGAGAAGTGTAATTTCAGCCTTATAACTCACTGCACTATTTAAACACACATGGCTTTTAATTAAAACATACTTTCATATATTCATTTGCAGGTACAAGCGGTCTTACTGATGTCATTGGCACTACTCAGCTACATGTAGTTAAGATCACATGTCTACATAGAGACTTTAAAAATAGATTTTGCTTTCTTATAAATCATCATATTGAATCACAGAAAAGTTCAGAAGGGCCCTCAAAAGATCTTGTACATTTACTGCCCCAGGGATTTCATTCTCAGTTGCTTTTCATAAATATCTTAATGTTCATTCATTCCCCTTAAGTCATGTCTCACATCTTACTCCATTTTTCCTGCATGTATAGCTTGAGGCTATCTGTTAAAACCCTCCTTAATTCACAGTAATGTATGCCTGTAGCAAAGTTACAGAGTTATCTACAGAACAGACAGGTGTAGATTTATAGGAGTGAGGAAGGGGGAAGGGATATGGCTCCTGGATTATGTGAAGATGGGAAATTTTGATAATTTATTTTCAGCTAGTATTAATTTAGAAATGTGCGGGGTTTTTTAAGGATAAGATTAAAGAAGTGAAAATGTGGTATTTACTGCCACCACAATGAGCAGTGGTAAGCAATTAGAGCAGAGGAGTGGCAGGACAAATAGTTAAGCAATACTTCCTACATAATCCAAAAAAAATCTGGAAACCTTTGAGATAGAAGGGTATCAGTTGACTAATTACATTGGGTCCTTATTAATTTATAGTAGCTATTTTTCATAATCATACCTTCAATTTTAATGACCATTCTGAACTCTAATACTTCGGCTCAAGGCCTGCAGCTTTAACCAGCGTGTCGTAACTGGTTAATTTAGTATCTATCCTCTCTACTCCACCATTGTAGATACTAATAAGGATATTGAATAGTGTTAAATATAGAAAATATGGCATTGGACCACTTTGAAAGAGTTCTATAGCCATTCACAACTACCCCTTCAGGAGCTTCACTTTTATTTTTGCACACATATAAAAAAGTTTCTATTCTCCCCCGAGAAGTCTCATTTTGACAAATCATATAAATAACCAACACCATGATTCCACCAATCACTTCTCACATACCCATCTCTTTCCAGCAGAATCTTGCAGTATTTGGTGCAATAAGTGTTATTACTGATTTTATTCGCATTCCTGTTTATAGACAACGCTTTGGATCAGGAAGCCTTGTAAAAGGCACTGGTTAGAAAGAGATCAATAGTTGAACATGATATATAGAGACACCAGAAAAACTCCACCTATGGATTTAGTAGGCTGATAGGAAGAAAGAAGTGCAAAAGAACTGGAGGAAATTTTTGCAGGTGATCACTACTGAATGAAGCATTCGAGTATAGGTTCTGTTTTAACTCTTAGAGTTACTAAAGTAATACTCATATTATCAGAATGTTAATGTCTACTATTGTAAGCATTCTTTTGTCACACTTGTGAAGATAATATGTCAGATAGTTCCATTCTAGTCCTATTTCTCAACATAAAATAATTTGGAAATTTTAAGCTAAACCCCTGCCTTTTTATTAAAATAAATGAACTAATAACCAATTACTACCAGAAGTACTTATGCAAAAATAGATTCTTACTTGAATTTATAACACTGCTTTCACAGAATCACAGAATCATTTAGGTTGGAAAGACCTCCAAGATCACTGAGTCCAACCTCTGACCAAGCAGTCCCTCGTCAACCTTGTCAACCAGATCATAGCACTAAGTGCCACATCCAGTTGTTTCTTAACACTTCAGTGAAGGTGATTCCACCACCTCCCTGGGCAGCCCATTCCAGTGTTCATGAACCCTTTCTGTGGATAAATTCTTCCTGATATTAAACCTAAACCTCCCCTGGCATGGTGTAAGGTCATTTCCTCTTGTCCTATTTCTAGTTGCCTGGGAGAAAAGGCCAACAACCACCTGGCTACAGCCACCTTTTAGGCAGTTGTAGAGAGTGATAAGATCTCCCCTCAGCCTCCTTTTTTTTCCAGGCTAAACATTCCCAGCTCCCTCAGCTGCTCCTTGTAGGACTTGTGCTCCAGACCCTTCACTAGCCTCATTGCCTGCCTCCGGACATGCTCCAACGCCTGTGTCTTTCCTAAAGTGAGAGGCCCAACACCGAACACAGGGTTTGAGGTGTGGCCTCAACAGTGCTGACTACAGCGGGACAATCACTGCTCTGGTCCTGCTGGCCACACAATTTCTGATCCAGACCAGGATGCCACTGGCCTTCTTGGCCACGTGGGCACATTCTCAGCTCAAATTCAGGTGCTGTTGACCAGTAACCCCAGGTCCTGTTCTGCTGGACAGCTTTCAGCCACTCTTTCGCAAGCATGTAATGCTGCCTGGGGTTGTTGGGGCTGAAGTGCAGAACTTGACACTTGGTTTTATTGAACCTCATACTGTTGGCCTTGGCTCATCTATCTAGTCTCTCCAGATGCCTCTGCAGAACCCTCCTCCCTTCCAGCAGACCAACTTTCCCCCAACTTGGTGTTGTCTGTGAATTTACTGAGGGTGCACTTGGTCCCCTCATCTTGACCATCAATAGGGATATTGAAGAGGTCTAGACCCAGCACTAATTCCTGGGAGTCACCTCTAGAGGCTGGTCAACAACTGGATGTGGCACCGCTCACCACCACTCTCTGGGCCTGGCCATCCAACCAGTTCTTAACCCAGGAAAAGTGCATCTGTGCAAGCCGTGGGCTGACAGCTTTTCCAGGAGAATGCCATGGAAGACAGTATCAAAGGCCTTGCTGAAGTCCAGGTAGAAAACATCACAGCCTTACCCTCACCCATCAAGTCACCTGCTCATAAAAGGAGACCAGGTTATTCAAGCAGGACCTGCCTTTCCTAGACCTGTGCCGGCTGGGTGTGATCCCTTGGTTGTCCTGTATGTGCTGTGTGATTGCACTCCAGATCCTCTGTTCCCTAACATTGCAGAGCACTGAGGTTAGGCTGACAGGCCTGGACTTCTCTGGATCCTTCTTCCAGCTCTGTTTCCTTGAGGTTCAGAAAAATGTTTTACCTTTGCACAGGAAAGGCTGATGACATGTTGATCTTTTTCATTTGTCACAATATCCACAATACTATGTCTGTGTCCTAACAGCTTCCCTATAGGACTAAAATTAACAACAGGATTCCACAAACGAAGGATTCTGTCATTACCTGAAAGAAAAAAATATTAATACATATAGTCAGAAAGACTGAATAGTCACTTGTATTACAAATAAGCTTGGTAATTGAGATCTTAGTGTTCATAAGTCTGTCCTTTCATTCAGGTAGACTACTCCCACGTAAGGATGTGAATTTTTCATTCTAAGGGCTAGATTGCAGCTTATGTTTCATTGCTTATCCACAAACACATATTAAAAATGCATAACTGATTAGCTTTTCAAAGCCTTTTTATTTAGCTCAAGGAAGGGCAGGGACACTGAATGGGACTACATGGACTAGTCCCAGAGGAGCAGAAATACAGAAATACAATGGAGGCTCATATTTTGTTTCCTTCAAAGATGCAATTTAGAAAAATGTCAAGTTTTTGTATCCAGTTAGCCAGGACACAAAGGGATAACCTCCTTTATGGAAGAAGGTGAACATGCAGAAAGGAGTGGGCATGAAAGTTGAGGGCAGACAGAAAACAGTAAATGCTGATGATTTAGTTTGTAGTAAAGTAAATGAGAATTAGGTATTTCATACTTACTTGTATGTTCAGACTTTGAATTTGCCTACAATTTAAGGTATAATCTTTGATTGTGTTATAGGTGAATGTTTGGTACTATTTTGCTAATAGTTTCCATAACTATTTCAAAACACAAGTATGTTAAAAATGTATTTTAACTTTCAATTCCTTGCAAATATTGCAATTGTATGAATTGTATGCATCTGGTGAACAGTCTATTTTGACACACAATAAATGAAATAGCCACATTTTGTCTAGACTTCTGTTTGAATTCTACTTTTCTCTCAGCTTCAATTGAAGAGCAAAAAGCAAAAAAAAACATAGACTAGGAAGTATATGCCCCAAGAGAACCAGCTCAATTATGTTAAGCACTCAGCTCAATTATGTTAATCATCTTCCTTAAGCTTGTTCAATCTACTGTCATTAGTCAGTCCCTCCATTTCTCTCTCCAGAAATCTATTCCTTTCCTTCTTAATGCAGCAAGATGTAATTTGTTTAGGAGCACCCCATTTCCCTTTTCCTCCATTAAAAAATATTATTCTCTCAGTTAAATTGATTCCACTCTTTATGTGGCTTCCCTCTAAATGAGAGAGGCTCACTGAAAGAATGATCTACTCTTAAAATAGCTACAACAGAAAGTCATTTTGATTTATGCCAGCTCATTTCACAAGTGTGACTGAGAATTCAACTGTGCAAACAGCTGTAACAGCTGCACCAGCACAATGGAGGGAGAAGTTCTGAACAGGAAAGGAAGGTCATGCATAAGTACCTGACTGGGTCAAAACTTCAAGGGGAAGAGATTCTTTTTTTAGGCAAAACTACTTAGACAATCTGTATATGCTGTAAGCATGGCAGGAAGTAGCTTAAATGGGTTATAACTGGACAAATGGTTTATGAAGCCCTTTTGGATGAGGAAACTCCAGAATGTGGTGGATGTCCCTGCTCACTTCCTCAGAGTTTGTGTTAGGCTGTTCCAGACATGTCCGGCAAGTTAGCAGAACCCTTGTGACCAGATCAGGGTTTAGGGTCAAACAAGTCCATGGGAGTAAAACTGAGCTTGCAGACCTCCCATGAGAAGGACATGAAATACAGTTGACAGAAGCCTCCAGTGAGACTGGTGAGATTGGTTAAAATATCAGAGGGAACAGACATTGCTTCAACAACATACCCCTTACCAGCTCCAGATGAAAACTGTCATGTCTTAAGAGGATGGAGAACTGGGCAGAAGCTGTTGACAATATCTGATCAACTTGACTACCTGCTGGCTGCACTTTTGAGGAACAGAACCTGTCTTGGTCTTCCTAACTGCTCTGTTGTTTCTATTCCTGAAGTGATGGCAGATGATTGGAGGGGAGGATAGTGCCCTTTAATTCTAGCACAGAGTTTCTTTTAAGAATAGAATCACTAATACATGTCATTTATTTCAGATAATAACAGGAAGATCAAGTGACTTTTGGGAAGAAAACGTTTCCCTACATTAAAAAATACTGTTTGCTCTTCATGTGAAAGAGTGGATAATTTTAGTTCCTTTTACTGATGTGGAGATAATGGTAGATTTTATTATAGTAGATGTGCTCTCTTTCTCTGTTTCTGGACTAATGCCAGATTGGCCTTGACATTCACTGCTACACTGGAACATTTCCTGGAACATTTGTTCTCTCCATGCTCCAAATATGCCTCCAGGATTCAGACCCCTGACACAGAAAGTGTGGGTACCAAGCACATTCAAGAAAAGCTTGAAGATGATGATCTATCCAACAGCAATTTTTAAAGATTTTGTGAAATCAGTGATTTGAATCAAAACAGATTCAGTCATGTGTGGTCCTTTCCATGATAAATAATTTTAAAACCAGATGTTTAGGGTGTTTTTAGAAGTCAGATTCTACAACCACAGCTCTATTCTAGCTAGATGTTATGGACTCAAATACCTTCTTTGAACATGTGATGCTTTGTCAAACTGTATCTCTTGCTGACAGTTTTGCAATTTGTGTGGTATTACAAGACTGCTGAGATGTCTGGAATTCAGTGGTGAAACTCACTTGAGAACAATAACATATTTGAATAGAGAAATGCTAGGCTTAGCCTGGCATCCTCGACAGACTGTAAATGAAAAATATACCTCCTGGCTTCTTTCTATGCTGCTAGTCTCACACAGAAAACTCCTCAACCTTTAAAAGAACTTGTCTTTCCTTCAAATCTGTCTTTTAAATAATCTTGCCTTATAATGTCTGCAAAACCCCTTCAGAACAGTCAGACATCTAGTGAAATAGTTTATCATACTGACACATCTCTGGTTTATTTTTTTCTTTGTGCTTCCTTCTCTGTCTTTGTATGTTCTTCTTAAATTTAGACTGCATCATAGCGAAGAGTTTGCTATGCTTCTGAGAGTTAATATTGGAGGAGTTCTGGTGATTTGTATCACTGGGATTCCTGGGACTTCTGAAAATGTGCTTCACTTGTTCCAGGAATTCACAAAGGAAACTGAACAAGCACAGAATAGTTCCTTTTATCGGTTTTAATCTGTTACTCTTAGATTTAGAAATCACTAATAGTTTTTCTTCTGCTTCATTGCTCACAGGAAAACAAAGGCCAGATTTGAAGAATTAATAGGGTGAGAAGTTGATGTATCATTTAAAACTGATGATCCCCTGCTTTTATATGCATACCTAATTTGACTTTAACTGCAGTCATTCCCTGAAATGATGATAAAGACATGGCTGGAATTGAAATTAATACAGAATAAGAAGAAAACATTACCATTCAATTTACCATTCAATGTAATATTAATGCATAATGCTACACAGAGAAGTTATTTTAAACTTCTCTGGGCTCCATATTTTAGGCCTCTTTCAGGCTTTTATCATTTTACTGGTTGAAATCTAGTCTAAAGCATGAAAAGCAAACTCAGTACCAGGTTTGTTTTTATCTTATTCATTTTTATAAATGTCAAATATCCAGAAGACAAAATTAGTTTGCGTCACAGTACTGACAAAGTCATGAGCACAATCAAATAAATGATGGAAGAGTAAGTGTGTTAAAATATGACTTCTTTAATAGTCACAGTAATAATTCATCACAGTATGTAACATTCCATTTGTGCTATAAACACCTGGCTAAATAACATTAAATTGGAGCTTACTAAAATGTTTAGCAGACTTACCCCTGCTGAATACTTTAGAAGCTAGCCTGCAATCAAAGGCTGGATTTTTCTTTTATGTTAATTGTCGAATGAGACAAATAAACATAGCTTTTACAAATGTTTGAACGTGTCACCAAGAAATACCCTGTCTTTATCTTCTGAATTATTATTTACCTGTTATGGTCTCTCATTTTTAGGGTATATTACAGGAAAAATTGCAGACTCCCTAATTAACAGACTAGCTTATGTTCATTTGAAATAGTTTAAATCTGTCATTAACTGGATCATCAACGTGTGTTTCTCAATTGGTCAAGAGTGAGATGACTTAAGATACAGAGGCAAACAGTGTGCTCCAGCCTGATGGTGTGCTGTGCCATTGTGAGCAGTGTATTCTATTAACAGAGCACAGAATTCTAAAGCTCAGCTTTTGAAGGCTTTAGTAGAGGGGTCTCTCAAGGCCTGTAGCATTATTCTAAAGTCTGTGTGCAGCTTCATAGTAGGCCCTGACTGATCTAACTCCACATTGACACTGAAAGAGAGGACCACCCTGTCTTTATCTTTAGGCATGCATTCCCACTGTGTTATGGGACTCTTAGTAATACAGCTCAGGAATAATTTCCTTTCATATTCAAGGGGAAGAGCTGGGCTAAGCTTTGGGAATGAAGGTGAGAGGCAGGAGGATGCCTTTCAATAACAAGATGAAGGATGGTGGGTGAACAAGCAAGACACGATTCCAGCTCAAGGGTACGTAAATATTATGAATGGACAGGAAGATTGGTAGAAGTAAGTACAATTTCTTACACTTCTTCAAAAATCATCATTACAGAGTCACACAATAAACACAATATTAATAAAATTTTTTCATGTTGCCTACACGTTCAGTACTTTTATGCAGTGAAAGTCAAAACAAATTAGAACTCAGTGTTGAGAAAACTCATCAGCTTCTAAAATATTCTGATTAGGGATCTGTTTGGATGGGATAGGAGCCCCTGCATTCTAAGTCTATGCTCCAACTATCACAAACAAGTATGTAATCTAAGCTTTTCAAAAATCCAAGCTCCATTTTAAACTGAGAAAAATTTTCTGCAACTGCCACTATTCAGAAGACTCTTTCTGAACATTATTGCTCTATTTTTTTCTCTAATAGACATCAGTGGCATTCCTTGTTAATTGACACTTTTCTAGGTTATAGAAAATATACTTTTTAATTCTCTGCACAATAGTGCAGTTAGAGCTTAGCTCAGTTCGTTAGAGCCTGCTGCTATAAACATCAAGATTGTGAGATCAAGCACTTTATGGGCCATTCACTTAAGAGTTAGACTTGATGATCATTATGGGTCCCTTCCCCCACCCTTTTTCTATATTCAACTAATCTTTCTCAAACGTGGTTCATATTAGCAAGATAGAACCAGCACATGTACCTAGTGCAAGGGTTGCTGCATGATTGCCCTATTCCTTTTCTGTGCCACCAGTGTTTACTGCTGGTCACTGACAAAGTGGGGTGAGTGTACTAGGCAGACCTTTGGTTTGCCCTACCGCAGCTATTACAATTTTCTTAGAAATTTTATCCAGATGTTTCTTTTCTGCTATTTCTGGAAGAAGAATTTTCAGTGTGTAAAATAAACTTTTTCTAGTTCCTGGGTAATTGACTTTCTTTCCTATTCCGACACTTCACCCTGGTTTTATTACTACAGCAAAATTCTCCTGTTGTACCTGTAGGAAATACTGACCACATTTTGTTCAATAGGACCTCCCTACTTTATGTCATCAGTAAATCTCTCCAGACTACTTTTTGTGACAAGGTAATCAGTGTAAACAGTATCTCCTCCAAGGCTAAACTTCAGAATTTTCACTAATAACTCTTCTACAGTATTGCTTTTCTTTTAAATCTTGTGTCTAGAAAATCAATAGAACTGCCTGATATTTATTTTGATATCTTTCACAGTTTTCCACTTGGTAAACTGTTATAATTCAACATGAATTGCATTACTTCCCCATATACTGCCATGTATATTATCAAGGCTGGACAGGAGAGTCTTGGCCATTTTTTTAGTTCTCGTATATAGATGTAAGACTTCTTATGTTTGCTATTGCAATTTTTAACAAAGTTTTAAGCAATAAAGACTGGAAGAGAAGCAGCATCCATGTCACTTGAGGGCACCACTCTATCAGACAGAATATATAAACAAGATTGCTGCCATACTCCAGCAACACTTGTAAAGCATCAAACATGACCACTGCAGTAGACAGGCCCATAAAATTATTGCATAACGGAGAAGAAGTGGATGTAAGAGTGCCATTTCTGCAGTTTCTGCTTTGGGAGAAAGAACAAACAGTAACACTTTGGGGAAACATGATCAGAGAGACCAATGGAAAGTATTAAGATGGGCCAATGTGACTGCTTAAGATATGAAAGGATGGTGAAAGAGTAACAGGGTGGAAGCTCTGCTGAGGAAAAATGTGCATAACTTGGTCAAGGCCACTGTGACTTGGAAAAACACCTTAGAGTAGTTGAACATACTGTTTCTTCTGTTGTATTATATAAATGATACTTGAATCAAACCCAGATGGAGCCCTTGACAGATTCCTGTCAGGAAGTATATCTCTTCAGACAAGGGCTGACAGTAATTAAAAGCAAGGCCTCTGTTTCCTCTAATTGTAGGCAGAAGCCATTGTTGAAATTCTTAAGATGCTAACTCAGCTTTATTTGATCTTATTTAACTCAAATAAAAAAAATCCAGAATTTTTTTTTTCAAGAACAATCTCTTGGAAAAAACCCAGTACTTACCTCCAGTGACAATGACTTTTGCCTTTCCACAGTATGTGAAGGCATTTACTCCTTTAGGGACAGAAAATTCCTTTACAGGTCTGCAATCATTAATAAAACAATCATTTAAGAAATACTAGGAAAATACAGTCTACAGTCATTCTGCCTTATTTTTCTGTAGTATACAGAATAGCTGTTTGCATAATGTATGCAACCTCATGTTAAAGGCAAATTGGTTTATAGCAGAGACTTATAGAGTGATAGTGGCATCAATGAAACAGGAATAGAGTGCATGCTCTATTAAAGAAATAAATATCCATTCTGCACACCTGAATCTTTTAACAGGCAAACTCCAAACAGACTCCTAAAATGGTAGCTGTTGCCAAAGTAAGCTGCACAAAAGTCTGTGTGCTTTAAGCAGTTTATCACTGAGGAAAAGTA
This sequence comes from Illadopsis cleaveri, assembly GCA_013399915.1. Classification (NCBI taxonomy): domain Eukaryota; kingdom Metazoa; phylum Chordata; class Aves; order Passeriformes; family Timaliidae; genus Illadopsis; species Illadopsis cleaveri. The sequence goes on from VXBB01015537.1 coordinate 52,859, forward strand.
CCAAAGAAATTGTGTTTGCCTGTTTCAGACATGGAGGTCTACCGTGATTTCAATATTATATTAAGTAAGTGCAGTTACTTTTCTGTTGCTTCTGTATAATGTAATGTATAATGAATGGTCTTTATATGATCTATTTTGTGTTGTACGACAACATGAAGAGACCACAAGTATCTGAAACTCAACAGTTAATTCTATTACATTCACTGCTAAAACATCAGAATTCAAACAGCCAACACAGGCTGAAATTGACTCAGCATCCCATCTAAACCCATCCTTTGTGCAACTTCTGTTTGTCTCTCCAAGTTTCATCCACTGCTACTAATGAGTGACTATTTTGCTGATTCTGGATGTAGCGATAGCACGGTTAACACCTGTCATTCCCAGGAAACAATGACTGCCAGGGAAAATAAAGAACAAAATGAGAATACTTTTAAGAGTATTCTATTAAGAGTCTTCTTTCTCTTCTAACTAATTCTATTTTTCCAAAGCTCCCAACAAAAACAAACAGGATTTCTCAGCTTTTCAGCTGACATGTATGTGACCTGGGACAATCTAAAAGTGTTTCATAGTTCACTTTGCCCATCATCAACAGAAATGCAACACTCAGAAAACCCAAAGTTCCTGTATTGATTCAAGAATAACTACAAGAATATTTATGGCCGTGTTATCCAAGAAATAAAATATATTATAATAATTGTAGCTACTAGCCTTAAAGATCTATTAATCTCTCTGGATTTACCTTGAAGAGGAATTGAGAAGCAGTAATATTTACAATATTTTGAAACATTTGAATGAAAAGTTCTATTTATATGTTATTTATAGGTCCTTCTTACATCAAATTGAATTTGTATTATTTAATTGTGCTATAAACTTTTTTAAATTCACGGAATAATTAGGCTTGGAATCAGTTAAATCAGCTAATAGCACTGATGAGCCTCTTTTCTGCTGTAAAGTAGAACCACTTCACAGCCCACAGAATAAATTGTGTTCATGGTTTAATCTTGTGCAACTCAAACTTGTGAAAATAAAACTGTAAATGAAATTGAGTTTATTTTTGACTTGGTATAAATTTTAAATGAATGGATACATGATATATGTGCAACAAGCCAATCAATTTTCTACCTAAAATTTGCTTGCTGAGGAGAAGTTGGAGGAGACAACATTGTCAACATAATATATTTTAAGGGTTGTGAGTACTGAACACATATGGACAGTCCTCTCCTACATCAAAATCCAGCACACAAAAATATTCAAGCATTTAAACAATTGCATTTTTGTTTTTGTTAGCAATGCTAATAGAAAAGGCAGATTCGATATAACAAGATGACATCTTATGAGGCACTGATCTCCAACAGTTATAAAGCAGAAGACCTACTGTTTTCTAGAAGATGTCAGATACTTACAACTGGTCCTCTAGTCGTTTTATGTCATCCAAAACAAAAGAATTAATACTGTCTGTGGAGCAGGATCCAAAACGTTTTAGGGCAGGAAAATACTTAACCTTCCCAACCCAGTCATCATGTAGCTTGCGTTTAGGGCTAGGGATATAAATGGAGAAATTACTAGGCTACAGTAGCAACTACTGTGATGTGTCCGTAGGTGGACAAGGATTTTGTCAGTAAGACTATATACACAATCAATGCTAACATTTAATATCCAGGACAGACACAGAACCACTCTTCCAGCTCACATGCAAGCAGAGAGAAAGCTGGGGTTGAATCATGCACTTTTCTAGTCACAATCGTGCTTCCCTCTCACTGGGCACAGTAAAGCTGTTCCTTTGTCAAACTAGGTAACAGCAATTGTGAATTCTCCCCTTGAATTGTATTCTGCATCCTCTCCGTTGTAAGATCTCTTGTAAAATCTTCTACTGCAAATAATGGCATTTCCTTCATGCAACAACAAGCAAATCATACTTACTGCAGTTTGAAAAAAATTTTTTTTTTGGTTAGATGGGGTAAATTTATAAACAGAAACAATCCTCCACTTAAGGCAAACAAAACCCAAATTAAAAACAAAACATAATGCAAGACTGATAATATTTTATCATTAGCTACTTACATATCAAAAGATTCGGAGTCCAAGACTTTAAATTGTGATACTTTTCCAGTTTTAGATTGTTTCATTATGAAGTCATCACTGGTGATAGTAAGCAGATAAACGTAACCCTTATAATCTCCCATTAAGATGGTATCCTTAGCCAGGTTATCTGCCATAGTCACCGTACAAACACAGAGCAGACAGTTTTTCATTGGTTTGATGACAAAGCCATCACTCTGTGGAATATGGTAGAGAGTTTATTAGATATTGCACTAGGGCCCTTAAATTGAATATATCATGCTGATCTAGTTAATCAAATCTTGACTTTGTTCTTTCAAGCTGCCCTTGTGCTAGCTGTTTCCTGGTATCAGAAACTCATGGAAGACCATCATGAAGTGGAGTTAAAAGCAAATCCTAGAGGTTTCAGCAAGATTTTGTTTCATAGGTAGCTTTTTGCATTTCAGTGAAGAAATATTAATTACAAATTCTAGGAAGGATCTCTGCATGCTCTGTGGGATGGTGTATTTGCTAAGACTGTATATGGTTTTCTGTTCAAAAACAAGACGCTCTCTACAAGAAAATTGGAATTAACCAAATTAAAGAATGATTCAAACCACAAAATATAGCAGTAATACGCAGGAAGAATCTATATCAGAGCCCTAATTAATAATACAGCCTGGGAGGGTCAAGTATACCAATATAAGTAGGTGTTTCAATTTTTGAAGCACAGAGACAGTGGAAATGAATACAGTTGCAAGACACTGTGGTATTTTGCTAGAAGGGCCAGGAATGGGATTTTGGGTCATCTGCATTACACTTTATTGGTTCTACTGCTAGACTCCATCTGTTATTTGATTTAAGCATCCTTGCCAACCTAAACTGGGAACTGTTCACATGCCACAGGAATTAACTACATCAAAGCTGTCTGCATAGCACAGAAACATTAGAGATGTAATAGAGATAGAACTGTCCATATATTATTTTTGTGGTCTTGAAAGAGAGCTGCACCTATTCATCAACAGGATACCTGCAGCTCTCACTGATGTAATGAGTGCAAGGAACTTGGAGAATAATAGGTGGAGAATAAATATTTGAGCCCTCCTCCAAGAAGTCCAATTGGATTGATAAGAAGACTTAAACTGACCTGTCTGAGCTCAGGAAGCAACCTTTTAATATTGGAAGAAAAAAATCAAATCCTAAGGAAATCTTATCCTAAAAAAAATTACTTTGCTTCTCCTCATCATCTCAGCTAACTTGGAATTTCCAGGAGAAGTCACAGGAACAAGAAGAAAACGCTAAGATATGGGTCAGCAAAAATGTGTAAGACATTAAAGAAAACTTCAACAATTTGGACATACATTATTAACATCAAAATGTTTTTTTATCTCAGAAAGTCCTGAACAACACACAGGATATGAAGAAATATTTTCTTTAAATCAAGAAGTTACCTCAAAAAGAACCTGTGTTATATTCCTTGTAAAACCTGTTCCTCAATTCTTAATAGATTCTGAGATGTACACTCATACACATATTATAGGTGTACAAGTGCACACATACACACTTGATACACAGGAAAAAGAAATTCTTTGGGGGTTCGTTTGCACCATACTGTAAAATTTTTCTTTTTCTTCCAGGATTTTAATATACTTTATTAATCCCATTTGGCATGTAGAGAGTATTCCTCCTTCAGTGTGAACTCCACTGTCTCACTGAGCTCCTACAAAGACACAAGTTAAAAGCCTTCATCCTGTTAGACCAAAGGTATATGAGCATATATTGGAAATAAAGACTGATCAACTTTCAGGTTTCATTTTGGCATTTGTCTGATCCAATGTAATACCTTGCTCTCTTTTGATTTATAGTCCCAGAGAATGATTGTGCTTTCAGTTACAGCCACAACATATTTCAGATTAGGCAGATAATCACATCCAGTGATCCAAGCAGTATCCTGATGAAAATAAAAAGAGTAGCTAAAAAGGATTTTCTCTGTAAATTTATCAACTTCTCTATCACTTAAGTACATATTTTAAACCATTTTCACATAAATCACATATACTCTGCACTAGCACCTGCTAGGGCTAGTTCCACTGAGAGTTCTAACTCCAGGAATAGCTCATACATGAAGTTACAGAGGCACCAGGCTCAACCTCTGTTATCAATGACTCACCTGATAGGCACAATGTGGCACAGGAGAGGACACAATACACATATACAGTTAGTTGAACTGCAGTGACACTCTGGAAAAGCACTCTGAGCAGAGAAAGCTTAAGCTAAAACATCCATAATAAAGCAGATTAAGCATTACCTGGATACAGTTTGGTTTAAAACAAAAGAAATTTAAAGGCAGCCAAAATTTCAGCTATAAAAACAAAGCCAAAATGAATGTTTATGAAAATAGGTAACTTTATTAAATAATTTTAATTCTCCCAATCGGTAGATCAACTCTTTACAAATATATACATCTGCCCATATTAAGCCACTGTTCAAGTATACCTGCTATTACACAGGTATTAATGTAAAACAATTTCTCTTGCAAAGTATAGATCAGACTCCTGATACTTCTACTTTTATTTCCATTGTCGTACACCATATTTGTTTTGCTCTTAGTGTAAAGGGTCCAAAATCCTGACAGAGGATATCAACACTCTGTTGCAGGAGAAAGCTTCTCTCCTTCCTAATGATCTGTGGGTAAGTGGTAATAGACTTACAAGGATTTTTTGTACCCTTTACTGCAATAAACGTGGAAAATGTCAGTCCTGCAGAGGCCTTGTGGATTGTTTAGTAATTCTTATGGAAAAGTTTGATAACTGTGGCTTTTGGAGGTCCTTATAATAGTGCCAGATAACAATGACTACATGGTTTGAAAAAGATGATTTTATATTTGCAGTTGTCACTAATTTGCTGTGTTGGCTTGTGATAAGTCAAAGTAACAGGTTTCAGCTTCAAAGGAAAGGTTATTAGAATTTCTCTTCTTAGTGCTGCCATACTTGACAGATAAACTAGGCAGCTGCACCAGATCAACCTTTTCATTATGTTCTTATTCCATCCTGTCACCTAAGGGCTCTTCTCTTTCCTTCCTTCTTTTCAATACAGCTCCTGTTTCACTTTGTCTTGGACATCCATTGGCTCTGTTTATGCTTTTCTAAGTGATATTTAAAAGACATTTCATTTCCCATTTTGAAAGAAGTAATTTGTTCACTACCAATATTCCCATCATCATTCAGTAATGGTTCTACACTGACTACTATTTTTGGGACCTGTCAGCTGAACAATTGTTAGTTTGTTACAGAATTCCTCAGGGAAGGAGGGCATGATGCATACCTAAGTCTTGAACTACCCAAGCCGAGGCCTTGCTGAGGCCTGACCTGAGGCCTCAGCTCAGGTAGTTCAAGACTTAGGTATGTATCATGTCCTCCTTCTCTAAGGAATTCTGTAACATTAGTCAATGCAGCCTACTGTTTTGTTTTTTTTTTTTTTTCCAGTGGTCATATTTTAAAACAGAAGGTTGTGTAGTGCTAAGCCAAATACTGCACAGAGTATTAAGTTTATTTTATTTATGCCTCTACTCTTCATTCAGTCACATAATCTCATCAAGAAATGAAACCAGTTTTTCTTGAAGTGACCTGTTCTCCATAACATCCCTGTAACAAATGTACCCATAGTTCATGTTCCATTTATACCATCACAATGCTAGGAAAGTTCTGATGGCTGTAGTCCACTGGATTTTATTTCTAGCACTACTGTACTCCAGTCTTTCTGGCTTAATATCCTCAGGGCCAAGACCTCTGTCACTGTGCTTGAGTGGCTCTCCATTCTGAAACACCTCAAGAATGAGAACACTGAATGGAAGAAAGACTGTCATGTTCAGCAATAATGATCAAATGATCCCCAAAAGCAAAGACCCTCCATCCCAAAGATGGAGAGGAATCCAAACTATTTTTAACCTACTTTTTCCTGCCTCTAGGAAAGGCTGAAAAAGTGGAAACATCTCATCTGGAAAAGGATGGGAGCGCACCCTGTAACAACAGTGACAGCAGATCAGGGTAGCCCACACAGATCTGATGCAGAGCTGGATAAGTGGATGCTCACAGATACCAAAACTACCAGCTTTACTATTGTATTTGTTTGGAATCACAATCCTAACAATTATGGTATTGCACCGCTATACTGGGAGATACTATTATGTTAAACATATCCTTCTTTCACACATTTTATGGCAAAGATGACCTTCAATGGTTCCTAGTACTTCCACAGCTGCCAAATATTGTCTTACTTTTGCTGCAAAAAACCCCTTCACATTCATTGAGGAATCATTTTAAGACAAGTGCTTAGTGCTCAGAAAGGAAAGGGACCCTGCAGCCCACTGCAGCATCAGACTAGCACTCCAGCTTCTTCCAGCTTCTTTCTCTTGGCGTCTCTGGGGGAGATCCTACCTTTGCATATTTGAATTGGAGAAAGTGGCTCCTACAAGCAAAGTAGGAATGACTAAAATTCACTCCTGTAGCACTCCTTTAGGAGAAACTCTAATTCTAGCCAAAGTTCCCAAAAGTCAATTGGTCTCAAGAATATTTCTCACAGTTACCTCTCTGAACTGATTCCACTGGTCAGATTAGTTGTTGCAATAAATTAAACACAACTCAGGCCCAGAGCTGTTTTCTGAGTTGGAGTAGTCTGAGCCTCTGGTGTGGAGTATTTCTATTACATTTTAGAACTACCACAATATGTAAGAGAGAGCCAACAAAATGCACTGCCTCTTGGCACAAGATACCTACATTGACTTTTAGGACAATAGGTCATGTCACTTTGCCAAGACTGATGTCTTTTGTCTACAGGTCATTTGAAAGAAGCTCATTACCTAAAATCTGTAGTGATACTCCCAGGGCAAATGTGATTTTAATGTATACACTGTATAGCCAATCATCTACCTAGCAAAATGTAGAACTGTTCTTCATTAACAAACTTAAAATTTTACTTATTTAAATTTTACAGTGACAATTGAAGTTTTGGATTTTAGAAGAAAAAATTCTGGCAAGGTAATGGGTAAAGGATAATTTGGCAGAAAAAGAAGCATTTATCTGAGGTTTCATTTATCAGAGGAAATAAATCAAGTTACTAAATTGTTTCAATAACTGAAAGGAATAAAGGGAAACTATTTGATCTACAGCACCCTATGAAAATCATGCAGAAGTCTCAAAGTTAGAACTGGCATTAGAATAATGCTTAGTTTCTAATTATTTCAATTTAGTACATGCTGATTTTTACTTAAAATTATTTAACAGGAAGGAGACAAAAAATAACTTACTTCAACTTCTATGGTTGTCAGAACCTTCATCTGAAAAATCACGAAAGATATTGTCACAATAACAAGGCAGTTCTTAAACTAAAAGTCTAAATAAAGTCATCTCTCCTCTTCATAGGTAGATCAGAACAATAATTCCTAACCAAAAGAGTAGGTGGTTAAGATCTGTGAAAGATCCTTAACCTGCCTGCTGTCTGATCCCCTTTATATTGTGAGGAACTTAGAACTTCTCTTTCCCTCACAATTGTTTCAAAGTTTCTGGTTTGGCTTGGGTTTTCTACATTGAGATGTTGAAGTGAGCAAAATAAGTAAAAAACCTTCACTTTTACAATGTACAGAGTACAGATCAGCTGGTCTTCTGATGGAATTGTGCTTTTAATGGTTATTGACAGCTAGAATAGCATTAGCTCCTGTGAGAAATAGGATGTGTCATGCAGAAACCCAAGCTAATGCTGGCCCAATGCCATGTCAACTAGTGCCAGCAAAATCCCTGACAGAGGCAGCACTTCAGGCTGCAAACAGCAATACCCACATTGGTACAGCATCTTTCACTAAAGGTACTTTCTGGTAGACAGTCTAACATGTGGCTCAAAACCTGAAGTGTTTAAAGTGTCACCATCATCCAGCAGAGACAGGGTTATCTTCTATGTTCTTTCACAAAACTACTAAGTTTTCAAAAGCAGTTTCAACCTTTTCCCTTCTGAAACACCCACAGATGATTTTTCACTTCCTCTCGCTCTTGCCCCATCCCTTGATCAGTAATTATCCAACGGCACCTCATACTCATCCCAGCAATTCCACATTTCATAAACCAAGAGGCTACAATCAAAGTCCCATAGAAGTGAGATGCCATGTATCATCAAGGACAGCCTTTGAGCAGAGTTTAAGAGTATTGTTAACCCAGAGATGGATATACACGCACTGTATCAGACTTGGCTTTATCTAAAGGAACTAAAATGTGTCCCTAAGGCTGCCTATTCCTACAGGTCTTATGTGCTGGTCAAGGCAGTATCGTCTGAGAACCTGAGAAACGTGTAGTTGATGGTGTAGAGCTGTTTACAGGTGTTCAGTCATTTTAGGCCCATATTTGTTGCAGAAAGCAATACTTAGCCCTCAAATAGAATCACAGTATCATAGAATAATTAAGGCTGGAAAAGATCTTAAGGATGATCATGTCCAACTGTAAAACTAACACTGCCAAGTCTACTTTGTCTTCTATCATGTCTCCAAGAGCCACTTCTACACTGCTTTCGAATACCTCCAGGGTTGGTGACTCAGCTGCTTCCCCAGGCAGTTCCAATGATTGACAAACATTTGGATAAAGTAATTATTCCTAATATCTAATCTAATCCTCTCCTGGCACATCTTGAGGATGTTGTAATGCTTTAGTCATTTTCAGAATATAGTTTTCTAAGTGGGAGTTTAGGTCCCTAATTCACTGTGTTAAGCAGCTGGGTGTAAAATCATTTACACTGCAGTCATTGATGTCAGATAACATCAGTCCAGCCTATGAGGAGACAGCAATTCAAATTGAAAATAGCAGGGGCAGGTAGGGAGTAGAGAGGAGAGTTATTTTTAATCTTATATTTTGGGAAATTAATTTTCATAGGTGCCTAAGAGGGATAATGTTCTGGAGGATAGGCTTTCAAATACATTATTTCAGCATTTACCAACACTGCAGTACTGCTAAGTTATTTTACCATCTGCAAGAGTGCTTTCTGGGTTTAAATGCTCCCATCATAAGCATTATGCACTGATTAGCTAAAACCCGCAGAAAGCATTAGTGCCGCTTTAAAGTTTTACTGCATTGCCTGAAATGACTTTTAAGAAACTGGCTGCATTAAAATTGTACAAATGTAAAGCACCAATAGGCACAGATGTGTGATAGCCTGGGTTTCTGTATGGCACGTTCTATCTCATAGCATCTACAGGTGCATATTACTACATAGTAATATAATCATCAGGTAAATTAATGCAAAAACTTTAGTTTAACAGCATCTTAAGCCTGAATTTCTACTTATAATGGTACAGATATCCTTACATTTTATGATGAGGAAACTAACTGTGAGCCAATTTCATGCAGACTTGTAAAACTAATGACTTTCATGCTTCTAGATGTTGCTGTACTGAATAAATCTTATTTGCAAACAACTGTCTCTGTCCATTCCAGATATTTTCAGTAGCTGTAGAAAACAGTTACTTCTCTGATTTCCACTCTATATCTAAAAGTTAAATCCAACAGCATATATTTTTATTTAGGGAAACCTTTTCTAAACAGAAATGCAGATTATTTTCTATTAAATTAATTTCTATGAAGAATGTCTATTATCAGCCATCTCTACCTTCTATCAATTTGTGTGGACTGTCTAACAGGTTTATAATTGAAAAGAACAATGTCTATTTCCTGCTGTACATAAAAATATAGAAAAAGTTAACTTTGATAAGAAAGATATGTAGTTTTTTAATGGGAAAATTTGAATGCTAGATCACAGTCCACACAGTTCCCCTATGTACTGCCTAATGGAATAATAAAAGAGTTTGATTTAGAATTACCTGTTTGTTAAACACAGTTAGCACTCCTCGCTGAGAGGCTGTTATTGTGAGATGCAGAAGGGGCACCTTCACTATGCCCTTGATAATATCTTTTCTCTTGACAACTGTCAATGACAAAATATTACTCTTCATCTTACAGATAGAGAAAACATAAACAAACAGAACTATATTAGTAAGGAAAACATAAACAAATAGGACTATAATAGTAAGAAGAGTTTCTCTTCCTGAAATGCATTTTGGTACCACATACAAGGTAGTGATGCAATATATCATAAGTTATCCTATACTTGGTTTAATGAATCATGTTGCATTTTAAATATCATTAATATCATAATTCTGGATGTGCCAGTTCTTCCTCCATATTTTCAAAAAAATACAGAAAGACAATGAGTAACTGCATAAAAAATAGTCTGGTTCAGAAAAATTCCTAATTTCAAAATAATTTAGGAATATAGAGAACTGGGAAATGCAGCAGTGGAGTTCAATGTTTAGTAAAAACCCATGTATTTTGGAACAGAAGAAGAAGAAGCATGAATAAGCAAAGACAGAACTGTGATCTTATCACTCTACTTTCAAAAAAGTGAGCAGCACACTGCATTAAAAAAGTATAGTTTTTGATGTAAGATGAAGTATATCACCTGAATGAGTAATCTGTTGTTTTTCAGATATAAGCAAAACCATATTTTCTTTTGATGGGGATGACATGCCATCCCTTTCTCCTGTGAAACAGCCAAAAATCTAAACAAAACAAAATAGAACTAAACAATTTATTGCAAAACGACTTCTGTAAGATATATGTATAAAGTCAAAGAGTTATGGCACGTTATAATAATTTAATATTCTTTGATTATGATTTCACAAAACAGACAACTCCATATTTATAAACAGAGATATTCAATGCAACATAGTGGTTTAGCCTACACAGAAGAGCTGTTCCACAAAGATATGTAGATTCCCCTTCGCTTGAAAAAAAATGTAATATAAAGACCATTTTAAAAAATCTTTTTTTGGTCATCTCTCTGACAATGTTCTGACAATGTTCCATTTCTACTGAACACGATGAAGATCCCTGCAGAGGACAGTTAGGTAAGTAGCTTCTTTCTGCTCCGGGGTGTGAAATTTGCAGCTGAAATGCTCTACAAATCTACAAATCTCAAGCTCAAAAGTACTTTAGTCATTTCTTTAGGAAATTAGTCCTACTTAGCTGTACAGATTTTTTAAACTCCTTTCTTATATTATAGACATTATATATACTTCCTTTCATGAGTTCTAAAAGCAATGCCCCTTTGGATGAGAGACAAAATGTTGCATTTTATTCTAGTTCAGTATTTTCCATTTTATACAATAGAGCTCCCATTTTCATTTTCTGAGAGATTCAAATGTACATCTTTCAAAAAAATACTCTCACACAACATTACTCTTCATCTTTCACTTCACAGCTTCTTCCTTTCCATATACACAATTATTAGCTATCATACAACCACATTTTTCAAGAAAGTTTAAACGTAAGCCACATTAAAAGACTGTCATCAGTCATCTCACACTCAGTAAAATTTGAGAAATGCTCATAGAAAGGGTGCTGGGTAATTTTATTCCAAGGAAATCACGCACAGATTTCAAAAAGAAAGTAAAGGTGCTTCACCTCTTTTACTACACCCCATAGTGTGTTTGCTTGTGTAATTACGTAGACAAATTATTTATGTAATTATGTAATTTGGTAACTAGTCTGACTGCATTAGAAACTCAATAAGGTTTTGGAGTAAATGATCCTCACTCCAGCAAACATACAGAGCTTCCCCTACCTCTCTTATAAACTAATGAGCCCAAACATAATTTGCTACTGTTCTGCTACCCTAAACAAAGGACAATCAGTCCTTCAGACTGTGAGCTATTTTCCAGATTTGCCCCAAGCCCTACTTGAAAGAAATCTTTAATGACTGACATGAGCAAAATCCATTAATAATGTGACACTGTAAGTAAAACAAGAGATAAATACCATCACCATTTAAAGTTCTAACTAGTTTTTCATATTTAAGGAAACTAGAAATCCTTACCTCAGGCCATTCTGGCCTTTCATCAGGGTTGCTCATAATCCTCCTGAAAAAGGCCTGAATATTCTGATCCTTGACTGCTGGACCAAAAAGTGTTTGTGTGGTTGAATAGAACTTATCATAGTCTATGTCATCTGTATGGAAGGAACAATGTCCACACAGTTTAAAACTGGCAAGCTACAGATTGCTTTCTTATCCACCCTACCTCTGGTTTTATTTCTCCTTCAATACCAATAGCATGCAAGTTCCAGCTTCTAACATTGTATTCACTAAAGCATTAGAAAAGAAAAAAAAAAAATCAGTGCTAATATTTGCCCTTTTCAAAACTACCTAATTTGCAATGCATGACAATGCATGAGGAAACAGATAAAAGAATAGATAAAATACTCTCCCATCTTTTTTCTTCCCTTACTTACCATAATTCTGATTTGTTTTTCTGAACCTGAATTGTGTGTGGGATAAAGTTTATCCTTTCAAGCAGCAATAGCTACTTGCATTGAGAAAAGCAAAATTTTACCCCCATTATTTACAATTAGTAACTGTATTTACATAATTCATCAAGTTTGTGCTTTTACGGAAACAAGTTAGCATCATGCTAACTTCTATATGTGGCAAACCCACCAATTATATTTTCTGAGTGATCACCATGGCCTTATCATTTGGCCAGAAATCCTAACAGGAGGAGAAAAGAACTTTCACAGTGCAATCTCTCTATTTCCTGTAAAAATCAAACAGTTCTAGTTAGAACATTATTTTTAAGGAAATTATCATCTCTCTGTGATATGTTCTCTCCATGTGAAAATTGCACTTTTCCATTCAAATCAATATCTCTTACCACCATCTGTACACAAGCCTGAACTCTCCTTGGTCTTCTGGATGATCATTTTTTCAACTAGATCCTGGAACTGCTCCAAAGCATTCTTGAAATCAATTGATTCAAGAGCAGAGCAACTCTCCTTAACACGAGCCTTCTTTCCAGACATCCTTTATTAACAGAAGACAAGAGGGAGAGCTCTTCTTACAGCCATGTCCAAGCCTTGCTTTTTGCCTTTAACTCCCACATGAGTTCATGTGAGATGCAGCTGCATGACAGGTATACCAAACATTATATAATAAAAAAGAGGAGACCCTGTCTTAGCATCTCGAGCTGGAAAATGGTATAGTGAACTGTGGATGTCACAATATCCCATCACATCACAGAATTCTATGCACTGAGTGCCCCCAGGTCATGAACCAGGATCACTAAGTAACCTGGCATGTGAGATTATTTCATTTTATCTCATGTAATTGGTGACAGAAAGACTTCATGCTTTTTTTTCACAGAATAGTTAGGGTTGGAAGGGATCTCTGGAGATTATACAGTCCAACCTCACTGCCAAGGCAGGGTGACCTAGAGCAAGTGACACAGGAACGCATCCAGGTGGTTTTTGAGTGTCTCCAAAGAGGTATTTCCCCCCAGCCTTTTAGTAACACTTTTCCAAATGTTTCTTTGGGGAGAGAGCTGAAAGGGTGGAGAGCATTTAGCATGTATTAATTGCATGAATAAATCTGACCTTTACCTCTATTTTCACCTCCTTTATGTTACAGATCAATAAATATCAGCCATTTATCATTACACTGAGCCCAAAACGTTGTTCCAAAGTATAATTTGTGGTAAGGTGTCAGGTGTTGATCTTCAGACACAAAAAGAGAGAATCCAACATGTTTGTTTCAAAGGGTAATTGCACAAACTATTAAAATTTAAGCCTCCTTGTGTGGCTTATGCTTCCTTTCAGCAGTTCTTGTAATATCTTTACTCATGTAGTTGGTACATTCTTGTACATCTAGGGGCCTTTGTACCTGGACTACTTCTCCTTTCCACTAGGTTTCAATATAATTGCAATTCTTGTCCACATTTTTCATCTTTTTAATATCTTTAAATGATATTGATGCCATGTTACTGAGGTATATTGACGCCCTGAGAGGCTACCTAGAACAGAGGCTAGACAGTGTTAAAGGAATAAAGTAGGTAGTTATTAAAAAGGCCTTCAAAGGCTACACCTCGGGCAGTACAACAGCCCGGCCGTGGCTCTACCCAAGATGGACAATGGGTCACACGTTTTTACACTTTTATAAGTTTTGGTCCATTTACATATTTGGGTTAATTGTCCGATTACAGCTTCAGGTTATGAAGTCCCGTCCTCTCAGATTGCTCTCCCCAGTTCCCTGTTGTTTTTACTTTTTGGGCCTGAAGCTGCAATGGTGTCCTTTGTTCATGGTCTGGAAAAGGATTGTTTTGTCTAACTGAACTGTGAAGAGAAGTTGCTAATACTTCATATGAAGTTTGGAGTTATATACTAATGCAGTATAGAATCTGGAAAATCTGAAAGCTAAGACTTAAGACATCAGTACCATAATAGACAAATTACGAATTTCAGACTATTTGTTAAACTCACTTTTCTGTAGACCACAGTGATCAATTTCTTCGTATTGTTCTTTAGCTATTGATCTCCACTCCAGATCCACTTTGCTATTATGTCACCCAAGGCTGATGCCAGGTTTACTTGAATTCCTTTCTTGAATTCCTGAGTGTGGAGTCTTAGCTCTGTGGAGATTGTAGCTGAAATGGAGAAATTATATTTTGTATTTCCTCATGGCAATCTAAAGGGTTGATATCAAACAGGTATATTTCAAGAATATTCCAGTCACTTCTTCAAAGAAAACAAAACAAATAAAGACAATAGTTTTCACACACACTCAGCATATCAGCTAAACAACATTTTTGAAACATATAGGGAAAGTAACTAATTGGTATTAAACAGTTACTAAAAATAATGCATGGAAATATCTCTGCATGAAATAGCTAGTTCTTCAGGGAACGTAGTGTCTCATGATATGCTATCTAACACAAGCAATCCAACAGCTAGGGATTCTATCATTTCAAGGAGAAGAATCCAAAAGTTTTTGAGTACTTCTGCTGTACTGCAATGAGCATTTCTTTTGAGCAGAATAAGGAAAAGGGCTTGACAGAGAAAAGCAGCAATGGTGCCTGGAAAAGGGAGGGATAGCTTGAGGATACATGTTTGCTGTTTCCAACAGTAATTCTCCAGGAAAATATTTCCTTTGTGTGTCATGGTACTCAGCAGCTGGTCAGATACTATATCTTGGTCAGAGCTGTGGTATATTTGACATATTGCTACTAGCTAAATTCTTGCTAAGCAGTGCTTCCTGTTGATTAATTTTTCCAGTCTCTCTCATCTAAGCTTGTATGACATCAGGTTATATTCCCATTTCCCAGTTAATATCAGTAGTTTAAGGTTCATAAAGTCTTCAGAATAGAGAGGTTAAGAACAGAACACTGTGTTTTGTTCTCTTGCAAAAACCCATGTGGAAACTTCATGTTATGTAACATAATGAAAACATAAAGAAACCCCAACTGAGGAATCATTGCTTTCAGTACCAGCTGATCCTGTCCTCTTCAATGTTTACAATCAAAAAAAAGTACAGTACAATTTAAAAATAAGATGTGATGACTGAGTGGACTGAAAAAAAAGTAGAGAAGATAGGAACTGCATTAGAAGATAAGCAAAGTCTAAAAGGCAAATTCAATATTTAATTGATGAGTCAGGAAATCCTTGCATTAGTAGCCCTACAGCTGCATTAACTGAATGAAAAGCATTTCCTTCACTGTCTCCCTTACTGATAGTGTGGAAAGCACTGGATATGGAATATGATATAATTGATGCTTATTCAGAAGCTGACTCTCTCAACTCTTCTTACCACATAATCTTATTAGTCTCAATTATTGGAAATTCTCAGATACAAAGATAATGATATGTCTGCAGGGGTGCAAAGAACAGCTGCAGCAAGTTCATTGCAGGATTGACACCTCACTTGAAAAATCAATAATTTTCAATCTTTATCTCAATAACTACCATGAGTCTATGAAATGCCATGCAAGTTTTAAAATTCTGACCACGTAATTTAACAGCTCATAACAAATAACCCAAACCTACTGAAGAAGACAAACAGCAAAGATGATAGATCTTCTCTCTTGCCTGTACAAGGCTGCCAGTTATTCTTCCTGGTGCTCTCATGCAAAAGCAAATTCTCTCCAGCTAAAATGATGGGTCAGAACAGCCCCAAGTGGATCACACAGTGGATCTAAACTGGTCTTAGTTGTCCCTAAAGAGGCTCTGGGACATAAGAGACTGTTCCTGACTCTGATTTTGGTCCAGATAAAGTCCAGCCATTTAAAAAGGAAAAAAAAATTAATCAGTCCCTGAAGATGCTTTCTTTTGATAAGCTTACCCATCCTTTGCTATTTCTTTCTTACAAACATTCTGTTAAACCTGGTTGGGTGCAAGCTGAATTAGGATAGAGCTAATTGAGTTCAGATTGACTGAACTCTCTGACCAGTATGGGGCTAGGCAAGTAATAAATTTTAGCATTGTAAAAATTAAATTTCTTCTATGAAGCAGTGTTTTAGGGGTGATATCATGTTGACATTTACATTAGCTCTTTTTTCCTACTGGTTCAATTTTTCACTTTTCTTCTGATATTAACACCCCACAAGTAGTATTGCACTCCTTGCTATAAAGTGCGTCTTCTCCTCTCTGTCACCAACAGCAGCTGAAATGACCAAGTGGTAGTTTTAAAAACTGTATTTCCTATGAACTATATATTGATTTGTATGTTGGACTCTGGAAAATGACAAGGCAGTGAGTTTGTTAACACTTTCACTTTATGTTTGTCACACTAACAAGAAGCTGCAGCATAAGTATGTATAAGAACTATAAGTAGTATAAGAACTACTATGCAAGGTTATTCCTTAAAAGAAACCAGTTTATATCACAAATGAATTTAATAGTGTTATTGTTGCAAAAACTGGTGTTGCTGGTCTTATAATAATTATACAATGCCAGTGTTTAGAGTTCAGACTGCCCTATAAGCTGTGTCTGTACAACCAAGGACAGTATGATGTCAGCAGGCACAAGCATATAGCACCACTTCTTTTAATCTACTCTGCAACAAACAACTGCCACAGAGGCATCAATACACATCTGCCATCTGAGCACATAGCACAGTCCCACACAGGCTTCTCTAGCCAAGATGAAGTTCATCTCATCTAACTTAGGCATCTAAAAGTTAATTATTCAAGTCATCTTGTGTGCCAGTCAATAAACATTTCCAGAGGGTGATTCATCTTACTGGTCTTAGGTGCTTAACTTTCAAATGCATCATTTAGGAGAGATGAATCACACCTGCAGCTAGCACAGCTCTTTGTACACGTCAGGTATACCAGAGCTCACACATCACGGAACGGCTGCAGCCAGCTCCCAGCTGCAGCCCAGATGCTCTGACCGCTCGCCATCACCTTCCAGGACTGCCTCCCCTGCTGAAAACACCTGTGCTTGCTTCAGTGCACTGAGTCTGAGCCAGGCACTTCTCTCAGCCCAGAATATTCTCACATTCTTGCAACATTTGCATTTTACCTGCTTTACGATTTAAACTTCACGCCCCAGTCTGGACTAGATTTTACACGTAGGACTACAAGTTCTGCAAGATAAAGCCCTAGCTTTAAACCTTTACCATTAGGGCTGTGCATTTTGTGGTTTTTTTACTTAAAAATTGCATTATCAACAAGTGTAGATCTATATCAAAAGCCTTGTTTTAATGCCAAGAGGTTGGCAACAGATGAAAAGTATCTTCTGTCCACAAACTCACACTTGCTCTGTAGATATACCCTGCAGCTATATATAGATACAGCGAATAATCACTTTGCTTTCTGCCTCTAAGGCTAAAGAAATGCAAAAACAACATGTAAGAAAAACATATGCCAGGAGAACACTGTAAAAAAACAAAAAAGCTGAAGCTAGGTAGCCAGAGTTTTTGGGAAGTGTTGTTTGTTTGGTTTGGTTTGGTTTTGTTTTGAGCAGCCTACATTCTGGCTCTATACCATGCCATTGGAAATAATAAGATGACAAAGTTCAAAATAGGCATCAAAACCCCAGCATTATCTGACTCCCAGAACAAATGTATTTAATATGGACAAAATCTTGACTTTCCTGCTCACTCTCCGCTTGTCAGGAAAGATGGGGAAATGCCTGTGACTTCAAAGGCACACTAGCAGAAGACAGAGAACAGAGAAAATGAGTGAAAGCAACATGTAAGTCAGTGAACATAAAATGAAATAAGTCTCTTGGATGCCTTAAAACACTGTTCTCACTGCAAAACACATGTCGGATGCTCCACAATGTTCTTACTGCAAAAGCCCAGACATTTTTAATGGTGCAGTTCCAACTGGGAGTCACATTTGTGGTTTGTATTTCTACCCAAGCTTACAGAGTAGCAGTGACTTTGAAAGTTTATTTACTCTGCTTCAGATTCTTCAGCTCTAACTTGTGACACTCAATGCTCTGGTGTGCTGAAGCATTCCAATTGCTAAATATTATAAACCCTTAAAGACAGTCCCAGACATCTGCAAACTTTCTACTTGTGAATTATTAGTGCCAATGCTGGGTTTTAAGGATTGTCTTGTGCATATTTAAGCATATGTTGGCCACTTGAAAATTTACAGTCAGTGCATCTTCCACCCCATGTGAATTTGTGCATAACAGACAACATGCTAAAAGGACAGTTGCAGAAGACATCTAGGAAGTCCTTGGGAGTTTCAGACACTGTTTTTGTAGTACAGGACTGGGGATCTTCTATTCCTGCTTCTTGTTGTACCTTTTTAATCCCATGAGCTCAGCTACATACATGCTCAGTACTTTGACACACTTCTAGTAAATCACACACATGCACTTTTAAAAATGGGTTCTGGTCTATCCTTTTATGCAGTGGTAAAAGTAAAGGTAAAACCCTTTTTTCAGCAGAAAAGGATAGACTAAAGAATTAATTAGATCATTAAAACCATAGCTGCATTGGTTCTAGAGTGGGTTAGTTAAAATAGAATCTGAACTAGGATTGTGGTCAGGGTTCTCTTTCCAGCTTTGCCTTTGACCCGATGATACAATAAAACAGCATTTCTTTTTGTTTTGCCTCATATGAGAAGGGACGCTGCATGGAAGACAAATGGAACTCTGCTCATGAAGTATCCAAGACCACAAGAATAACACTAGCAATTTGACAGTATTAATAATGGGACCTTTGCAAATAAAGCATTGCAGAGATTGCACATCTATGGATCTATTTAGTTTTGCTATGAAAAAGCCCAAACCAGGGGTGAGATATGATCTTTATAAACTGCAAGTTATGGGTTCTCTTATCTTCTATAAATTCAAAGACATCTAGAGGGAGTATTTCTGGCAGGTGCTGTAGTGAAATACCTCTTGGAAGCCCTAACTATAATGGAATCTGGTCCAGTCATGTAATTGTTAGACTTTTAGAATGTAGTGACAAAATTAATTCTTCTCTAAAACTGATGCTCAAGTACTGTGATCTATTACCAGGAATTTTGGAAGGTCATGTGTTCTGTAAATACAGCTTTTATGGTAAAAAACCATATTATAGATTTTGAGAAAGGAAGCTGCTCCTTCCTTTGTAATGAGAAAAGCCCTGTCGACCAATAAAGAAGGAACAGACTGAACTAGCTTTTTAAAGTAAGTTTCAATTACTGATTACATCATATATGAGGGATTTAACAACAGGGATCATAAATAAAGTTAACATCAATAAGAATAGGTACTTTAATCAGTGTTTCATTTTTCTGACCTATAATTTTGTTCCTACTGCCTTGTTTTACAGCAGTAATTTGTCATATAAAATTTACTGCCATGAGAAGCCCATAGTTTGTATATAGCTTTGTTTTGAAAGACATCAAACCTACCTCAACTATCTATGTTTTCAATCTCAGTTCACCCTTAGAATAGACCATTTAATACCACTGTGTTTTAGAGAAGAAAAAAAAAAAACCAGCTATTTTTTGACAAGACATGTATTCATTAAAACACTAAAATTCTGTTGCTTTCACAGCTGATTTATTTTTTTTAAACTAATGTAAGAATAGACCTAAACTGAAAGTTTTCTTTGGGCCCTTAAGAAGGCTGTCACTTATCAACGCATATTAAAGCAAACAAACTAGATGTCGTTCTGTGAGGAAAACCGATGCTTGGTCTGGCAAGGTGTTTTGGGTGTAGAACCAAGGTGAGCAAAATTCGCTGCGAAACACTCCGGGGTGCATTGGGCTTGGAGACAGCACAGCCACCCCAACACAGCCGGGGCTGAGGCCAACACCCAGAGCTGCACACAGGCAGCCTGTATGGTATTCCTGTACAACACACCCTGGAGACAAAGGTATACAATGGGCGACTTCACGGTGCAAACTGTGGTGTCTTACTTGCCCCGTGGCTGACAAAAAGAGTGTTCACTCACAGCACAGGTTTGCACGGGCCATGGTGCTGCCAGGTTGCTTTGTGCAGTTCCAACTCCTAGGGCCAAGCTGTGAGCACTGCGGGGAACCTCCTGAGAAGACACTATTCCCGTAATAGGAGGTTTCATGGCAGGACATCTGGGGAAGCAGCCTAAATAAATATCGGTTCTACCTCTACCTGGAGCTGGCCGCAGAGCAGGTCTGCCCAGACGCGGCCCCCGTGAGGGAAGCGCTGCTGATGGCAGCCGTGGCCAGCCAAAGCGCACAGGGGAGACAGCAGCCACATCCCCGCCACAACCGGGCTGCTCACCGCGCTAAGAGTACCAAAAGAGCTGTTTGTTCAGAACGAGCCATGTCCGGGCCCGCCCCAGGGCAGGCGAGGGCGAAGCCACTCGAGGGCGCGCCCTCCGTGGGCGGGAAGGCGGCGGGGACTCCTCCTCCTGCCCGGAGCATCGGTGTGCCATGGGGCTGGGAGCGGGCCGGGAGCCTTAGCCCCGCTCCGGCCGGGAGCCATGCCCGCGGGGAATGGCACGGGCACCTCCAGCCGCCCGGAGCCCGCGGCGCCCGAGCAGGAGGTGCCGGGCGAGCGGCCCCTTTTCAGCGCCGGCACCTACGAGCTGCTGGCACTGCTGGTCGCCACCATCGGCATGCTGGGCTTGTGCAACAACTTGCTGGTGCTGGTGCTCTACTACAAGTTCAAGCGGCTCCGCACGCCCACCAACCTCTTCCTCGTCAACATCAGCCTCAGCGACCTGCTGGTGTCCGTCTTCGGCGTGAGCCTTACCTTCATGTCCTGCCTGAGGAGCCGCTGGGTATGGGACGCCGCCGGCTGCGTCTGGGACGGCTTCAGCAGCAGCCTCTTCGGTGGGTGCTGGGGCCGCGGGCGCCGCCTGTCCTTCCCTGTCCTGCTGGGTCCCTCGTCGCCCGCTTCTACCGGCGGTCCCGCGCTCCGTCCCCGCTTCCCAACCGCCCCAACCGCCTCGTCCCTTCCGCTCCCGCGGGGCAGTCCGGCCCAGGGGGTTCAGTCGCCGCCCTGGCGGGGGGGTGGAGTCGGCGCCTTTTGGTAAGAAAAGAGCTACAGTGCTGGAGAAAACGATCCGAAGCAAAAAAAGAGAAATTATTCGAGAATCAGTTTTTCGACTTCCCGCCTTTGCCTGTGTAAGGTGTGATGGGACATTTAGGGAAAAGGGCAGCAGCGCTGTTAGAAGAGGTCTCGAGTTGACCTAGTGATGGGCAGAATTCATGAGCATAAACGACTGTATTTTATAGGAGGAAGTGCTGCTGTCTGTTGATAGGGAGCACGTATGACTCTGGATGTAGGGTCAGCAGTGTTCCACCTCCGTGGAACAGGTGGAAAAGCTGCTCCCCAGCAGCCTTCAGTGTTGCGTCTTGTCTGTTTATAAAGCTACGCAGTGTGTGGCAGTGCCTCGAATTTCTTTATCCATATGTGAAATTCGGGTACCATCCTTCAGTCATAACGGTGTCACAGTTGGGCTTTAGGAAACCACTGATTCCTGTGAAATTTTAGCACTGCAGAAACAATATTTACACTATTTCCATTTCCAAAACCTATAAGCTCTTCACTGCTTTCCTTCCTAAAATGAATACATAGCCTTTGCAGAGGTCTGCAGAAGAATAGGTTGCAGTCCAGCTATGTACATGCAGCCTCTTAAAATGAATATTGCTTTTTCTTTACCAGTAAAGGATGCTGCAAAAGAAGAGACTCATGTTTCTAGTGGTGAAGGTAAATGTTTGGCTAACCAGTAATGAAGTCCAAAGCTCCTGTTACATACTTCTTCTGGCAGAGGTGTATAAATTAGAGGTGGATCACAGTGCACCCACTGGATGTATATACACTGAAAATTGACTCTAGGGTGACACATTAAAGTCTTCAATAAGCTTTATAGCTTTCCTGCATACATAACCTTTGTTTCACATGGCTCTGTGGTCAGCATTTGGTGGGCTACTCTGCCAAGGTGCATGGTTGCTCATGCTTGATTTGACTACTGCTGCATAGTGCAGCAAAAATTTTATGTCTTGGAAGTTATGGTGGGTGCAGGATATAGTTAATCATTTGTGCAGTGTTTGGTACCAGATGATTTCTGCAGTGCACAGCTCTCAGATGCTTGTGTAGCTGTTGGTATCAGGGAAAGTACTAGAGAACCTTGCTGGAATAAGTTTGTCTCCATCTCTCAGCCTGTTCAAATTCTTGAGAAACTCAGGTACTTGTCTGCCAAACAGATGCTGCCAGACAACTGAATGTTAATATTACACAGGTATGTAAAGTACAGTTCTGTTCCTACCTTTATCTCTTATATATTATTATTTTTGGTAGAGGCATTTTCCATATAGGTTCAAAAATTAAGATACATAGTAGAGGTAAAAAACCAGACTATAATAATCTCATACCATCTTCTGAAATAGTAGAAATAGAAACACTGAGGTATATAAATTGGCAAGGAAATTGCTTGATCACATGTGACTTTTAATTTCTGTTTATTTTGAGGCGTGCTACATAATTTGTTACTATAAATATATTTAGTGTTGATGCTTTCCTGCATCCCTCTATTTAAGGTTTTTTTTCCCAAGGAAATGTAGGCAAATTCATGGCCCTACATGAATTTGTAGAGAGGAGGGAGGTTAGCATCTAGAGAGTAGTCAGATTAGCATCTGCGGTTTGTGAAATTACATCTTCCTGTGATTGGTCATGCTATGTTCCTCTTCTATAATGTGCTTCATTGGGAAGAATTTTTTTTATTATTATTATTAGAAAATGCGTGTTTGTGTGTAATTGATCATATGGAAGTGGAGAGTAAATGCACAACTTAATGTTCAGGAATGATGTCTTAGTTTACTTTTTTTAGCTGCCATGTAAAGCAATCGAAAGTATTTAACTTGGCTATCATAAATGAATGCTAATCTGATAAAGTGGTGTCTAATTTTAACCTCCACAGTATTGTTTTCATATTCCCATCTAGAAATAGAAGGATTGTTCTTTCCTGTTTTTGAAGATAAGTGGTTCCCCACCCGCATAGGAAAGCAGAGGCATGTCAGTGCTGAGGAAAAAAAATTATAAATGATGCCCTGCAGGTAGCATCATACTCTGTTTGCCATCTGGATTACCTGGATTATTGCTGCCATGGCTTCTATTTTCATTTTGTAATGTGTTTATGGAAAAAACAGTAATTTGAAGGGGTTTTTGTTTGGTTGTTCCTGTTTGGTAATGTTTTGTTGTTGTTTGGGGTTGGGTATTTTGGTTGGGATTTTGTTGTTTTTTGTTGGTTGGTTTGGTTTTTTCTTTGTGGAATTTTTGGTGTTTTTTTTTTTTTTCCTGGTTTTTCTTTGGGTGGGGTTTTTTGTTTGTTTATTTTTGTGGGTTCCCCCCTCCTCCTGCCCCCGCCCCGTAGTGGTGAAGACACTGATTAACCAGGTATTATATTTATAAATATACTTCTCTTGTGTATAACAGCACAAGTCACTTGTTATCTTGAGGTGATGGTGGTAGGGAAAGAAATGTAATGGAAATCTTACATGTGTATTACAAGTGCTTCTGAAAGCATAACACTCTCCCGAGAAACTTTTGGGAATACAAAGTGCATTCGTTGATCAGAAAATATACAAAATTGACAGCTTTGAAAAATGAAATTCTCATTAACTAAGCAGAGTACCTAGAGCTTTGCAGTGTTCAGTTGCTCAGTAAGCCACAATGACATAATGAAGTGGTGGTAGCTCTGGTACCATGGATACAGAGCCTATTAAACCACTACCGATCACAGGAGGGTACTTTAGTGGTGTGGATGTGTCTGGGGGTTGGACCCAGTCTGGCTCATTTGAGATGATTTGACCAAAACCTCTTTATTTACAGCTTTGTGGTTTCATTCTTGGGTATGATCTTGGACATTGCCATGTGAGCTTTCTGTGCCAGCCCTTCAGGCCTGAGGGCTGTTCAGTCTTACTTTCCATCCTTATGCATCTTTTTTAATCAGAAGAACAGCCCCTGAGACCCAATACATTGTGTAAGTTTTTCTCTCACTTATAAGTGAGAGGTTCCCTGATAGTAAACAAGTTTGGGACAAATTACTAAATCTGCTTTTTATTTTTTTTTTATTTTTTTTAAATAGGATTTTCACTTGAAATTCAGAGCTAATTCTCAACAAATTTTAAAAATCAGATTCTTCCTAATTACTGTAGTTAATCAGGAACCATGTTGAAAATTATGATTCAACAGCTTTATTTTAATTTTTCACATGTTGTTACAAAGTTTCTCCTCATACTGTTTTGAAAGCCGAGATCAAGGTAATTCTGTGTTCCTCTTAAGGATTTCAGTATGATTAAATACATAGGTGGCATTGATGCTTAAAATAAACTGGTAGCATCTATATTTTCAGTAGCCTTCATTACATAATAAGAATAACTTCTTTCCCCCCTCATAGATATGAGGGCACTCTCTACACTTCTAATAATTTTGCATTGAAGAATTGAGCATTTTCTTTGTACGAGTGCTTCTCATTTCGCGAGACAGTTGGAGGCGTGTTAAGATCCAGAACTTAGACACTGTAAGCAGCTGTTCACAGTCTGAAACTTGTAAGTTGAGAAGATGGCAGCAGAACTACAGCTTGTCTGTCTAGGAATAAGTGGCTGGGTTTTGTGTTCCTCACAGTCGTCTACTGCTGCATTATGATAACTTTATCATAAGACAAGCGCATGTAGTAACATCTGCTCGAGTTGCATTGCACAGCTCAGAACCTGATGTTTGTGCTACTGCCTATGCTTTCTGTGACTTGAAAGATTTTCATTGAGCCTTTACAAGGTGCAGAGACCTGCTTGCTACAGTGCAAAACTGATCATTTTGACTACTGAACTGTGCTCATAAATAACAGTTCCTATTTTCTTTTACTCATTAGAGTCTGAAGTCAAGATACAGTTTAGGTACATGTCTTCATAGCAGAATAGGCTGCAAGAAGGGCTTTTTTTCTCTACTACAAAGCCATTCTTAGTACCTCATATATTAGTGTAGGGAAAATGACATAAATGATTACCTGACAAGTCTTAGTCTAAGCTTTTGTGACGTAGTTGTCTGTTTTAGACATTAATCCCCACTTAATTTTGTTTCACTGAGTTCCAGTGTTTATTTTGTTACAGGTGATGTAGCCTGGTGTGATATGATTGATAGTTGCACATCAATTAAGTGATGTATTTACACCACGAGGGCCACCTCTTTATGACAGTGTGCAGTCAGCTCTATGCTGGCCCTACTGCATCTGCCACCCTCTCTTTATATAAAAAGCTTCTAACTCTTTCCGTGTCTGTAGTCAACCAAGCTGTAAGTAGTAAGAGATCTGTGTAATCTCTTTATCTGATTTACCAATACAACTCACATCTGGGAGGTGTGCTGTCTATCACTGACAGCATAGCTTTTTGGTTATGATTTCTAGAGAAGACACCTGACAGTTAAACATACCCAAAAGTCTTGCTTAGCAGACATAGATAATTTCTTTCTTCTGGTAAAAGGGTAATTGTGAAATACAGGGTCAGGGTGTCATGATCTTTGTGTATACCTGCTGAGTTCTCACATATATTCAAGGGGGTTTTTTTTAAGACAGTGACTATCAGAACTTGATGTACACAAGAGAAATTTGTATACTGCTCACCCCCAAGCAGTGGGTATCTGCTTTAATGCCTTCTGTACATAGAAATAGGCCCTGAGGGTTTTGAGGTAAGCCGTTCTTATCACGTGGAGCATACACACATAACCCCTCAAGCATAAATCACTTCAGCTAAAAGTAATGGTAGCTAAACCATTGGCCAGTACTGGTGTTCTAACACCTAAGGTGTTAGAAGGTCTAGAACCTTCTTCTTTTAACTGTGCAAAGGAAAAAAGGAGTGGAAAAGCTGGTTGATAACGGGAATGGTCTTGAGGAACAGGCACCAAAACTCATTATCTGAGGCAGTCTCTTGACAGAAGATTGCACAGTCAGGGTGTACTGTGGGGTAGGGTTTATATCATTAAACTTTGTTTGCAATTGAAAGGCTGCTGTTACTGAAGTGTGGTTAGAGACCTCTGTCTTTCTTAACTGCAAGCTGTTTTTGTAAGGGTAAAAAAAACACTGCCAGATTTTAATGTCAAATTAATTAAAAGTATTATGTCCCTTCTGGACAAATTATCATTGGTAGGCAACAGCTAGATCTCGATGAGCTACCAAATCAATTTGGAAATCTGGGTATATACTCCATTCCAGTAATGTGAACTAGAGGATGGGAAAATTGTAAGAGTTTTACAGACTGTACTCTCCTGTGAAAAGCTACCGTGTGTACAGCTGAGGTTCTTTTATTTGTTTATTTCAAGGCAAGCTGATACCACCACCACTACCACACCCACCAAACACTGAAGTAAGGATTAATTGCTTAGAGTGTCTTGTGGACCTGGCTTCAGTTACAGCTTGTTCTGCTAAGGCTCTTCCCTGCACAGTGATGGTGATGTCCTGTGCCACCCTCTTGCATTACCCATGTATGTTAAATGCACTGATTTAATCTCACTAAAAGCATTTCCTATTGTTACTCAGCAGATAGTTTTAGGATCTTGTGTTACAAATAGCTGGAGGCTCAATCAGCATGCTTTCTGCTTTAGCTTTTTTTTTTTTTTTCCTAGAGTGAGTTTGTTGCTTGGAATATTGAATTTGGAAGGGGTGATTTATTTCACCATAATTTTATAGGACAGCTACATATAAAATATACTTGAAGTCTGTTATGTCTAAGAGAAATGGTTTTTCACCTACCTAGATTTGAATGCAGATGTTGAAATTGCTTGAAAAATTAGAAGTGATACATAGCTGGTGCCTAAAACTTATTGTAATGCCTAATTGCTGAATTCAAACAGACTGATTATATATTTTGTAGTACAAAACTAGAGTGCAATAACACCTTTTCTTGCCATGGACAGGAAGTAGCTTCTATGAAATTGCTGCTGTCTAGCTTTTCAGGTGTGAAAATAGGTGAGCAGGGATTGCAGAAGGGTGACTTTCTTCTGTGATTAGGTATGCAAAATATTCATTCAGCACTTGAATGTAGGGCAGGGATTAATTTATATAGAAAATAATATGGCCTTTGACAGAAGGTCTGTCTCAGAAATGGATCTTACTTGCTACATTTTGCTGCAGGTGCTCTGTAGAGATGTTCAGTCTTCGAGAATATTTGATATCACCTCTGACTAAATTATAGGCCATGCTTGGGGCAGGGGCTCAATATGAATATGCTCTTGCATGGAGAGGCCAGAAGCTGTTATGATTGTTCAAACTTGTTGAAACAAACGCTTCAGTTCTGAAGGCACTGCAGTCTTTTTCTTCTAATTAAGGATTGTAAAGTCAGAATTATACACATTGTATGGTGTAATGCAGTACAGCTTAGCTGTGTTTTGCAGTCTTCTCTGTGATGACCTACACTATGCAGATTGAAGTATTTAATGATGTATCCAGAACTGACTCCTGGAAAAGCCCAGAATAGGGAAGAGATAGTTACCACAGATGGTACATAACCAAATCTACACTAAATGCAGTATTTCAGTAGGAAAACATTACAAATTGAAAAAATGAGAATTTTCTTCATAAACATCCAAATAACAAGAAGTAGCTTGTCACTGTTCCCTGATTATGTGTGGCTGGCTGCTGCAGAAGAGGAGTTGCAACATAGAATTTGCAACTAGTGGCTTAAACAAGAAGACACTTCAGTTTTGCTACATTTATCTGCAGCTTCAATGGAAATGACCCCATCTGTGCTAGGGTAATTGCCTAGGCTTAAATTAGAGCTAAAACTAGCAACAGTTCCTAAACAGGAGGAGTGTTTATGTTTATAATCAGTACTGACAGATAGGGGTGTTGTCTGAGATGAAAATCTGTATATCAGACATGCAGTCTCAGTAAAATCTTTCTGAAAGAGTTAGAAAGAGTGAATTGCTGGTGGAGTAAATCAGCTCTCAGATTTTTGGGTCTTAGCCTTGAATCAAAATATGTAGATCTCCAGGACCTTCAAAAGCATAACAAAATATGTTTCAGATGAAAATTAGAAATTGGTTTGAAATGTGTATTTTTGCTAAGGGGGGTAGGGGCTAATAGCCAAACAATAACCATGATGGCTTTCTGTAACAGATTTGTTTTTTTAATCAGCACACGTTTCATCATATTAAAATATGCAACTCACTCAGGATGAAATTTAATAATTTCCAGAAAAGCTCCTGTAGAGGAGTGGGGGCAGGGAGGGAAGTAAAATTCAGTGCTTTCCTCTGCACTAGACTACAGAAGCTGAATGAAACAGAAAATGGAGCCATACACATGCATAAATCATCTATATCTTATGCTGTGACCTGCATTTCCTGCCTCATGTCTGTGTGCTGCCAGACACTCCTTGAATGCCAACACAAGAGGGATTTGCATTTTGGTGCATTCTGTCCAAAAGGCTGTCCAAGGTCCCATTTACAGTTCAGGGAAGAAAATTCAAGTATGTCTTTCAAGAGCAGTGCTTTCAGACTGAAAGGGGCTTGATAGAACATTGTTCAAATACCTATGTGCACATACTGATTTTTAGAGCTATTGAGCATCCTATGACTTCCTTGGGAATGTCAAAGACTCTATAAATTATTGCTTGTGAACACCTGTACTTTCAGCCAAGCATGTGTGCTTTTGATGACTTTGTCATGGCTAGCATTCAGCACTCATAAAAGGGATGGGGAAGTATTGAGACCACACAGGGACATTAGTCATTGAATACCGTTCAATGAAGGAAGGTGGTAAGGAGCAAAAGGTTAATTTTGCTCATCATCCTGAGGAGCTGCTCTTTCTCTTCACTGATCAGAGAAAGCTGCAGTGCACTGTATAAGCAAACTGAGCCTTTAGTTGAATGATGTGATTTTCCTCCATAAACATATCTGTGGATGACTATCATAACTGTCAGGTAAACTTTTGTAATTTGTGATCTTTGAGCAAGAGAAATGGAAGGGAACTTGTTGCCTTACCTTTGTTCAGGAAGAAGGCTGCATTTGATTGAATAAAGCACTTACTTGAGCCAGTGTAAGTGTAGAATAGTACCTCTAAAATCTTGTAGTCATTTTCTAATGCCTGCTAATATTTGGCTTAAGTCCACATTGTTCAGTGTATTTCAGCATGTTAGGTTACAAAAAAGGGCGTGAAGGACTACTTTTCAACTTCATTACCACCCCNATAAAAACCCAAAAACCAACATAAAACCCACCAACAAACCCAACCTTAGGTCTTTGGAAGCCTTCTAGCCCACATTTGCTAGTCTGATTTCAAACTATGAAAGCGACATTCTACAGGAATGATTTGTACAAGGGAAAAAACCCCACAAAATTAAATGTGAAAGGCTACCAATGTCTACATCTTTTTGTGATGCAGGTTTAAAAGTAACCAGAAAAAAAACCACATTAAAAAATTTGTTTCATTTTAAAGACATCTATGAAAGAGTGTGGCATATTTTCTTTTAGAGTGGGAAATTCTCTTAATCAAAAAAGCTTTCTAAGCTCACCTCTTATAAAAAGGAAATCCTTTAATAACTGCAGCATAAAGTAACTTTCTTAGAATACTAAAGGATATCCTAATGTGACATACTTGGTTAATAATAAACTGCTTTTGCTGTTGAATACCTTTACAGAGAGGCTATGTGTTACTCTAGATTTTGTTACTCCTAGTTGTCTTCCTAAAATCCATGTTGCTGGTCCTTCTGTGCTGTTGTTAATTAATCTTCAATAAATGCTTATCCTTTTTTCAAAGTGAGATCAGGTTCCTGCTGAGTATAAAATGGTTGTTCTCTCTTTGGTAGTGAAATCTGCAGAGTTAATATTCTTCGAGCTGTATACATGCATGTTATGGCACATATGAATGTACTTGGAGAAATTAAGTGCTGTGCATATGCATGAAAAACTACTTGTGCTTTGTATTAGATAAAACCTATACAGATTTAGACACAGATATCTGTATAATCTCACAGAATGCTGTGAAATACGCCCTTTTGTTGTTTAAGAGCCTGAATTGATGACTGAATCATAACACATTTAAGGTGTCTGGCAGTTGCCTGATGGGCAATTTGGTTTTTGGTCATCAAGTGTTACAGACTGTTGAAATAGAAATCCTTATATTCTAATCAAGACAGAAATGCCTTGTCTTCATGAAATTATAAAAGTGTCTGGATAGGGTAATACTGAGAGCTGAAGATAATGTGTGATTTCTGTCATAACATGTTAATAATTGTGTGCTGGGTTTGAGGTGGACAGAAAAGGAATATAAATAAATAAACAAGGACTGATTTTTTATGAAAGCAGCAAGATAGGAAAGGACACTCAAAATAACAAAATGTCTTTCAGATGGAACACCTTCAGCAATGCGATGCTTTGCCTTTCTGGTTCTTCTTGGAATGCAAAGACTTCCATGATAACTTGAAATAAATTGGAATTATTCTAGTAATTTTGTTCACATTAAAGGTGCACATTTCTGCTTTCAGTTGCTGAAGGCTTTCTTTAATTTCAATCTCAACTCTCACGTTCACTAAGTTTATAAGAGTTTTTTTTATTGTTGATTATCTCAGTTTTATATGATAGCTTTTTCTTTTAAAAACCCTAAACAACAACAGCCAAAGGAAATCACAAACCCCAAAGGAATGTATGTACAACAACAAAAAACCCTACAGCAATTGCCAGTAGAAAAAACCCAAACCTTGGACTATGATACCTCACTTAATGAAGTAATGTTTAGGAAGAAGTATTGGTATGGTCTCTTTTTTCCTTGTCCCACTTCTTAGCCATTGTACATCATGGATCAGATGTCAATGTCCTACTCTGAGTACCTGGAAGTTGATGATTCTGTTTGGCTTAGAAGTTAGTGAGTAATGCACAAATAATCTTACTGGTGTTAAATTTATAATATGAGCCAGGTCATTTTGAGTTTAACCTGCTAGCAAAGGAAACATTTATCAAGAGGAGTTCAGTCCAGTCTACAGTATTTGTGAATAATTTAATTGATTTTCTTTATTTGTTTTTACAGGAATTGTTTCAATTATGACTCTCACTGCGCTTGCCTATGAACGCTACATTCGGGTGGTGCATGCAAAAGTGATTGACTTCTCTTGGTCTTGGCGGGCTATCACGTACATATGGCTGTACTCACTGGCCTGGACTGGAGCTCCTCTTTTGGGCTGGAACAGATACACACTGGAAATTCATGGATTAGGTTGCTCAGTGGACTGGAAGTCAAAAGACCCCAATGATACCTCCTTTGTGCTCCTTTTTTTCCTTGGCTGTCTAGTAGCACCTGTTGGGATCATGGCCTATTGCTATGGCCATATTCTGCATGCAGTAAGAATGGTAAGTTAGTTCAAATAAGACTTCCCTTAATGTAATATCATTAAGGTTAGATCCAAGCCAAATTTGCACTCTCACTTTCCTTTTTAACTTTTGAATATTTGATGTTCATCTATGTCAGGTACCAGTAGATAGGTTGTAGGATTGGGAGAGAACCAGCCTAGAGCTACTGAGGTCTATTTGTTGTGTGGTTTTACTGGGAGGAGGTAGGGAACTGCTTATGCTTATTACTCCACATCAGATCCTCACCTGAAAATTCAATCCAAATCCTTTGTATGAGAAAGTGCTAATGATTCATATTCTGTGGGTAGTCTGGACCCATTCAAGTTTATGGTCAATAGTATTGGCACAATGGATAATTTGTGAAGTATGTTCATGTGCATGTCCTATGTTTTTCTTATTTTACAACTCAGGTAACATGGGAACCTGCTGCCTAGTATTCTGCTTTAGAAATTTCATAATTTTAGGGCAACAAACTGTGTGACAAAGCAGTACAGAGAAATCTATTTATGAATTGTCTTTTCTCTAAAGATTTTTTTCACAAATCTACAGGACTGTCTAACTAGTCTGACAAAGGACCACTAATGCAAACTGAACTTGCTTATGCAATAGCTGAGGGCTAGTTATTTTTCTAAAATGCTTATAACTACTTTGTAAAGTCTCTGGGTTTATTGTTTTCTAGTAGATTGACTATTTTATTTTTTTCTCGGCTTGGATTTTTACACTTAATGTAGAGAATAAAAGTCTGACAAACATGATGTAAAATTCCGGAAGAATTATGGTTTAAAAGATAAGGTGTATGGTGTCTGTGCCTGAAACTAAAAGAGTGACTCGGTTACGTATCAATAAATGTAGAACTATTCAGGTTCAAGTAAAACATAAAACTACTTTATTTTACTATTTTTTTTCCTCTACAGCTTCGCTGTGTAGAAGATTTCCAGACAGTTCAAGTGGTCAAACTTCTAAGATATGAAAAGAAGGTGGCTAAAATGTGTTTCTTGATGATCTCCACGTTCCTTATTTGTTGGATGCCCTATGCAGTGGTCTCTCTCTTGATAACATATGGCTATAGCAACCTCGTAACTCCAACAGTAGCTATCATCCCATCTTTCTTTGCCAAGTCAAGCACTGCTTATAATCCAGTTATCTATATCTTCATGAGTAGAAAGGTAGGTACATTAAACGTTTTCTTGTTTGAATTATTAGTAGCCAGTAGCACAATTGTGGAATGTAGGTCTGATATACTTTAACCTGAAAATTTTTAAAAAAATTTCAACAGCTAGGATAAATGGTAACAGTCTTGAAGAAATAAAATCCCTGATGGTGCTTAAATACTACCAGATTAGAAATTTAATTTGCTTATATGTGAATTCAAACATTTAACTCACATGAAAGCAATGGGAAAGAGTGTCAGAGTTTAAATGTCTAGTTTTAATAGTTTACCTGTGAAATGGATTGCTGCTAGAAGGCCTCATCTGAATCACTCCCTTACCACAGTAGAACTCCATCAGAAGAAGTTTAGAATAATCAGTGTCTGGTTTTTAGGAATAAAAAAACTTGCCTCTGACTTCTGTGTTATAGCAACACAAGGACTGACACTGGAAGTGTAACATGCACATTGTAAACTTCTGAAACCAAGATTGTATAAAGATATCTGATGTTTAATAGAATTCCTTGACAAAGGGTGAAAAACCATGAATGATTGCTGGAGGGGTTTTGCTGGGTTTTCCTTACCTTTAAATCCATTGTAGAGATGGAATTTTCCGTGATTTCCTACACTGGCTTGCAGTGGCCAGGCAGCAGCCTGTAGGGACAAGGCAGCCAAGTCAGTGGGTCTGATCAGCCACTCAGGCAGCCAAGCAAAGTCTGAGTGCAGCTCAGATCAGGACCAAGGGCAAGGGGGAGATTAAATGTTTTCCTGTGTAAA
Organism: Illadopsis cleaveri; assembly: GCA_013399915.1. NCBI lineage: Eukaryota > Metazoa > Chordata > Aves > Passeriformes > Timaliidae > Illadopsis > Illadopsis cleaveri. Next base: position 86,444 of record VXBB01015537.1, read on the forward strand.
AGAAGGAGGCCTCCAATGTGTCATCTTGCAGTTCGTCCCCCAGAGCTCCTTTTGCACCAGGCTGACCCACAGCTACATGGCTGCACAATATCTGAGTTATTCTGGATATGGGAAGCTAACAACAGTCACATTCAAAAAGGCTTTTTCAACAGAATGACCTTTTAAATACACTGGTTTTGACTCTGTACCTAGTTGTCAGGCTGAGTATCTGACCTGAAAAACATTTTATGAGTTCTGATACCCAGCAGCAAATCAAACTTGTACCAGGTATAATGCCAGTAAAGACACTGCCAGGATAAGTATCAATCATCTGAACACGCTTATTGGAGATGCATTGTGAAGTATTTTTCTCTTCCCTGTAATTCTAGATTAGGACCAAATGATAGTATTTTTGCTTAATTTTTTTGGATTATTTTACCCTCAGAAGGAATCCTAAAACAAGTTATCTATAATAGCCTTCCTTTATCTGACCTAGTTCTAACATGCTTGCACTTTCTTACTTCTTTGGTACTCTGAGGTAGACCATTACCTCTGAAGTTGTCAAGGCTTCCACATGACCATTCTTTCTCTGAGATTATCCTTGTATAAGATCTTGTAATTAGCTAGGTTCTTTTCCCAACAGGACACACCTATTGCCTTCCCTGTGTTAGAGTAGGATTAATTTTCCACATGGAAAATTGTTGTTCCAACTTGGCATGTCAGAATGCTTCTTGCATGATATCTGGGAAAATGGAGGCACTGGCCATGCAGGATAATACAGAGTAATCCTTAACACAGCTAAATGGAAGGCTTTAAAAAAAACATGTCCTAACCCCCTTTCAGAGAAAAGGTGCATTATTTCCCACCTGCTCCTGGATGTTTGTTGTGTTTGGGGTTTTTATTGTTTTTGTTTGGGGGGGTTTTGATATTTTGGTTGGTTGATTGAAGTCTTCTTCATACATTCCAGGCAAGTCTTGTTACAGGTTATTAAACAAAGGGGAAGTTGCTCTCTTCTTTCTTGTAGAACCAGAGTTCTTCCCCAAAGGATCATATTTGAGCTTTAAATGTGTGCAGACATAGAACTACTGAATGAATGCATCCTTTACTCTCGTACCTGGATCTTTGTTTTGTTGAAGGGGAGACCATAATTAGAGAATTAATACAGTGCTACTACTCAAATTTCCATTCTATGTGCTGGTGTGAACTTTCACTGAATACCTCACATTATTTAGTCACACAGTAGAACAGAGTTCCTGTCTCACAGGTAGCTGCTAGTTAGCTGAAAGACTTCTTTTCCATCCATATTCAATGGGAACATTTGACTTCTGTGTTTCTAACCATTGAAATTTTATTTTACATCTGTGATATTAAATACTTTTGTTAAAAATCCAGACCCTGGAGTTACTTAGAAGTAAGAAAACATCCCCTCCCTTTGTATCCCCTCCCTTGCCTTGTTCCTTCCCTCTGTATCCTCCTGTGGAGTGTTAGTGAGAATATTCTTTCCCTGCTGGATCTAATGTGTGATTTTTGAATATGGAAATAAAGCCTATGGCACACTTTGGAACCTAGTCCTCTTGTCTTTTGCAGATCTTGTGGCTGGTAAATTACTCAGTTGCATTTCAGTGCCCTCTGTTGGCTCAGTGATCCTATTCAGATGCAGAGAAAAAGGTACCCACTACAAAGGCACCATGTTTTGTCACTGAAACTAACTCAGAAAATATGCAGAAGTCTCTTGAGTAATTTACTGTACTGTGCCCTTCACTTGCTTGTGGGGGATAGTGAATGCTTAGGAAGCTGAACACCATTGTGTTTATTCTCTCTCGCAGTTTCGACGCTGCCTTTTGCAACTCCTGTGCTTTCGCCTGATGAGATTCCAGAGGACAATGAAAGAGACACCAGCAACAGGGAGTGACAAACCCATACGACCAATAGTTATGTCTCAGAAAGCAGGGGACAGGCCAAAGAAGAAAGTGACTTTCAGCTCTTCCTCTGTCATTTTTATTATCACCAGTGATGACACTGAGCAAGTAGATGACAGCAGTAAATACAATGAGACAAAAGTAAATGTCATCCAAGTAAAGCCATTGCAGGGATGAGTTGAAGAGACGTGAGAGAGATGGATTTCAGCCACTAGACTGTTGAGGCTGGAGACTCAGTGGCAGTGTCTGTGGGCTGCCAAAGGAAACCACATTCTTCAGCTGTGAAACACTGAAGGGATTCAGCATCTGAAGCTCTCCAAGTAGTTCACTTATGGTCACAGTGTGGAAATCTCTGCTAAAATTGTTGATGGATGTCATTACACTGTATTTTCTTAAAGCATATTTTATGATTGCCATTCAGGACTTTTGGTATCTTAATGTTTTCTGTATATTGAGCCTTCAGTGAATAATTAAATGGATCTTATTTATATATTTTTATTCTCAGTGAAATATTTTTCCCCCACCAACTAGGACATGATCTGATATTATAGCTTGTTGGACACAGCTTGAAGAGAAGTACTAGAACCTTAGAAAACAGTAGTATTTCAGTGTTTCAGCTGACCTTTCTAAAGATCAAGTAAAGAGTTTGTAAAGAGAAACTACCCACTCTTCAGATTTATGAAGGCAAAATTTGAGAAATTAACAAAAACTGTGTGTGATTCTTTATTAATTGATGTACAACATATTTACCACACTGACAATCATGTAACAATATATAAAAACTAAGCACTAGAAGTAGTGGTAAGTTTCTTATCTTAGGTACTCTGAAGTGCAGGGAAATGAGCTGAAACTTCATGAAATGATTTTCATTGAAATAGTGAGATTTCATTTCCTTTCATGAAAGGAAATGAAACTAGAAATCAATGAATGAAGTGAAGTGAAAAGACAAAGAAAGAAAATATAAGGAAGTGAAATAAAATTGAAAAAAATGAAAATTCTTGGGAGAAGTTAAATTTTTGAAATAGAATGGAATGAAGTACAGTGAAATGAACCAAAACTTCATGAAGTGATACTCATTGAAATTGCAAGATTTAATTTTCTTTTGTGAAATGAAGAAATTTCATCACAGCAGGCTACTGAGATTGCTCACTCTACACTTTTGGAATCTGGGCCAGCCATGGTGATGGGGATCATAGCAGCAGAGACAAGTTGCCATTAGGGTTCAGGTTAGGGTTCAGAGAGCAGCAAGAGCGTACAGCTCCAGGACAACTGGGGCTGAAAAAGGCATGCCAAGGCAATGCACCAATTTTGCTGCTCTTGCACCTTTCTAATCTGGACCTCCCATGGTGATTAGAAACTCAGCCATAGTGACAAGATGCCATTAAGCCTAGAGTTGGGTTAAGAGAGGAAATGAGCCTAGAGCTCCAGGGACGCTGGGGCTGGAAAATGCATGCCAAGAGGATAATGGTAGGAGCACAACATTGCTGCCTTCACACCTTGCAGATTAGGGCCATAAATGGGGATGGGCACCTCAGCTACAGCCCTAAGGTTGCTAAAAGGTTACTGTGAAAAAACCGAAATTCTGAAATGAAGTGAATGGAATGGGATGACTGAAATGTCATAAAATGATACTCACTGAAATTGTGAGAAATTTCCTGTCATGAAATAAAGAATTTTTCATTAAGAGATTAAAAAAGTGTGGAGCCAGCCATGTGGGCACCCTTGCTGTGATGCCCTCGCAATGCCTTTTTGAGTGTCAGGGTCCCTGGAGCTGTAGGCTGAATTAACAACCTAACACTAAGTTTTTTTAACTGCTGGTGGTAACTTTTTCTTGTAGCTAGTCATTGGCTTTGTGAGTATGGCTGTGTGAGTATGGCTGCAGTCCTATTTGCTCATCTTTTAAATATAACTATTTTCTGTACTTACTGCAGCACTGTTTCAAAATTCACACATCCTGCTACAGAATTTAAGTGTTGTAACTGTCAGTCTTTGAGTAGCGTCAGGTTATTCACAGTTTTGTCATATTTTTAAAGATTGAAAGTCTCTCTTTGGTCTGTTGTGGTGTTGTCACAACTGGAAAATTTATTATAGTGTAGATGGAAAGACTGATGCTGGACCTTTCTCTCCCATTACAGGCAATGGACGATGGTTGGAATTAGCATTTGAACATTTACTTGGTCATTGAGTAACAGAAGTGCAGACTAAGAAATCGGAGAAGGAGAAAGTGGGATGAACAGAAGGATAAGAAGAGATGAGCAGGGTATATAATTAATGAAGATTTTTAATAAACTAGTTGGTAAGAACGTTCATGATCCTGTCATGCAAAGGGAGATTATAGGTGTGGTAAGTACCATGATAACCTCAGGGCCAATTAATTTCTCCTAAGGATGTTTCATTGATTTTGTGCATTAATATAAAAATACATATAATGATTTAGCTAAAATACTATTTTTAATCTGCAAATGCAGAAGCCTCACAATTTACTTGTTGCCTCCCAGCACCTGATGTGTGAAGACTGTTGGGAGGCATTCCAGCATCTCCATGCTGGGGAGGGATCCCCTCTCACCCTGTGTTTTGAGGCACTTATGAATCCTGAAGCAGTGCCCACTGACTTACCAGTGCTGGGGCTTCTGCTGCTATGCTGGATCCCATGGAGGCAAGAAACTGCCGGATGGCAACAGAGTTGCTCCACAGCCATGTGACCTTCCTCCTTTTTCAGCTCCCAGAAGAAACTAGATCTGTGCTGAATGTATCTAACTTCACGCAGAAGAGTTTGGCCTTACACTACTTTTACTTTTTTTTTTTTTTTAATCACAGTGATTACATCAGTCAGGAGATCAGTATTCACAAGCATACCCTTTTTGCTCGTGCCCTGCATAACACTGGTCTCCTGCTGCTGTTTCCTGCTAGAATACTGCATCAGCTAAGTGAAATGGATATGCAACCACTATACTGTGCTAAACCACCCAGAAAGAGCAGCTTTTAAGAATACATTTATCCTTGGCTTTTGTAAACAACCTTCAGCTCAGGAACAGAATTTGACTGTCTGATATCCAGAGGTAAGAGATTAGAAAAATCTGGCTGTGGTAGTGGAAGATTTCACAAACTCGTATTTGACGCACATGCAAACATCTCAGTTTGAAAATATCTGCAGTCAGGTATTTCTTTTGTCAGTCTATGTCACCACAGTTAAGGACCGTTGTTGTTTCTCATGAAGGACAAAAGGAAGGGGATGAGGCTGGAACTGTCCCAGAGGATGGGAATGCCTGTTCCTGCTGCTGTTTAGGGTTGGCAGTAGGTGCCCCTTTGGGGTTAGCCTGATGCTTGCGTGTGCCCCTGTCCCTCCGTTGCTGGCAGCAAAAGCGGATAAAAGCAGGAGGGAGAAGCACCCAGCTGATCTCCATTTTCTTCTGCCACAGGCAAGCCCTGCAGCCTTTGAGTTCCACTTGGCTGGTGCCTGAGGCTGCCTTGCCTGCTGCTCTGACCTGGCTCTGCATTCCATTTATCCAGCTCAAACATAAAGAATGCTCTTTTCTTGCTCTGCCCTGACCAGATTAGTATTGAAAAAAAACTTGTAACGCATTAAATCTGAAGAGGAAATTAAATTGATTTTAGTACAAATGAGAAGGCACATTATGAACAGACTTGGCATGAAGCACTGCCTGGCCCTGGACCTTTTTCCTCATGTTTCCTTGCATTTTCCAACAGTGTTTGCACTCCCTCTTGTGGCTTGCTCAGCCCAAGAATGAGCCTGGCCTCCTAAAAAACTTGTTTTCCTTAGATGTTTCCTCTGCATACAGGAAGATTCACTGTTTCATGTCTATTGTATTGTATTTATATTGCATATCCTTCTGTCTTTGAAAAATTATAGGAAATATATATCTGTAACTAATAGGAAATCTGGCCTGTCATAGTGATAATTTGAAGACCTTATGTCTTTGCACGTTCTGGAGAATCCGGCCAGATAGGCTGGTTTTATAGATTGTGTAGGCATGGTGCTGGAGCAGCATATTAAAGTGCTTCTAAATCAATTTTTAGCCTTCCTGAAACTTTCTCCAAGGGAAGGTAAAATTCCATCTGTTACTTCTCAAAAGAGCCTGAGGTCTGCTCTGTGCAGGAGTAAAGTGTATGTGTATCGATTAGCCATGCTGGTTTTCACCACTCTATTTTCATAGATAAATGATTGAGACTGAGGCCAGTATATAGCTCAGAATATCAATAGGCTTATTCAATAGGCTTTCTGCCACCCTCTTATTTATCTGTATTAACTGAAATTCTGTTATATTAGTCAGCTTCCAGGTGTAACTAAAACAGGAATTTGTTTCTGTGATGGATGACATGGATGAGGGTATTGAGTCTTTCATTAGTAAATTTGCAGATGTCACTAAGCTGGGAGCGTGTGTTGACCTGTTGAAAGGGAGGATGGCTCTGCAGAGAGACTTGGAATGGTTGGATGGATGGGCAGAGTCCAATAGGATGAAGTTTAATATGTCCAAGTGCCAAGTCCTGCATTTTGGCCACAAAAACCCCCTGCAGTGCTATAGGCTGGGGATGGTGTGGCTGGACAGTGTCCAGGAGGAAAGGGACCTGGGGGTTCTAGTGACAGCAGCTGAACGTGAACCAGCAGTGTGCCCTGGTGGCCAAGAAGGCCAGAGGCATCCTGGCCTGTGTCAGGAATGGTGTGGCCAGCAGGAGCAGGGAGGTCATTCTTCCCCTGTACTCAGCACTGGTGAGGCCACACCTTGAGTGCTGTGTCCAGTTCTGGGCCCCTCAGTTCAGGAAGGACGTTGAGACACTTGAGCGCGTCCAGAGGAGGCAACGAGGCTGGTGAGGGGCTTGGAACACAAACCCTGTGAGGAACAACTGAGGGAGCTGGGGTTGTTTAGCCTGGAGAAAAGGAGGCTCAGGGGCGACCTTATCACTCTCTACAACTCCCTGAAAGGTGGCTGTAGCCAGCTGGGGGTTGGTCTCTTTCTCCAGGCAGCAACTGACAGAATGAGAGGACACAGTCTCAGGCTGCACCAAGGGAAATATAGGTTGGATATTAGGAAAAAGTCTTACAGAAAGGGTGATAAAGTACTGGAATGGTCTGCCCGGAGAGGTGGTGGAGTCACCATCCCTGGATGTGTTTAAAGACTGGATGTAGTACTTGGTGCCATGGTTTAGCTGAGGTGTTAGGGCTGGGTTGGACTCGATGATCTGTAAGGTCTCTTCCAACCTAGTGATTCTGTGATCTGAGAGAGTAATGAGAAAATACTCTTCATCTTCATGTATCCCGTTGTCTTCATGGTTTATCTAATTGACTTACAACAATATGCCCTCAATACACTGTGCCTTTCATTTTGTTTGTGGTGTTGGTTTCAGTTGAGTATTGAGTACACGGGATGGGCCATGACTGATATCTAGAACAATGTCCATGCAGATTCCATCTGCAATTACACTTTTCTAAGGCATGCTGAAGCCTTCAGTAAGAGGCCCTTACAAAACTGAGCAGGGTTTTCTTTCCTTATGCCAAATATGCATTCATTTTAGCACCCTTTCAGTAATAGGTCTGTTGGTTGGGTCTAAGGAGAGTTTATGCTTGGGAGCTCTTGAACATGAATTCTAATTATCCTCCTAGAGGAAAAATACAGAAGAGGATTTTTGTCCACTTCTGAACCTTTTCAGCACTGAGCTTAAAAGATCTCTTGGGTAGGTCTTTCGGGTGTTAGTACAGCACCTATATATATCACACAATACCAGTGTACACCTCAATGTCACATTAATCATGACTTCCGGCTTTACAGAGATGTGAAATAAGTGTTTATTTTAACCCATCGGAAATCAGTGGAACTTTACAGTCCACAGAACTATGTATGGTTTTCACTTTCTCAGTAGCTTGAAAGGTCCTAAACAAGGGGCTAGTAGGACAGGAGAGGGGGAGGAAAAGTGTGGGAAGACATTATTTTCTTTTCAAATCCTCTAGAACAATGTCTGCTCTTTCTTCTAGTGTGAGGGGATGATGGTAGCCATATGACTAGTAAATATTTAGGATGTTTAAGGGTACATAAAAGCATCTAGAGATGCTCAGTAAATAAACAGTTCAAGTAAGATATCTATTTATGACTACACAAAATAGTCCAACTCATGAATTTTAGACGTATTTAAAATTTTAAGTAAAAGCTTAGGATATGGCAGTGTCTCCTGTCCTGGAGCTGTTTCCATTAAAGTTAATTGCATGTCTAGTTTACAGAGAATTACTTTGAAATGTACTGTGGGGAGCAGTAAAGTGGGGAAATGTAAAGTGAGGAGCATTTGCTTCAGCAACTGTTTTGAAATAGCTTATTGGTACCTACAGCTGCAATAAGGTGTGATAGAATAATAATCATATTTATTTTGAGTTTTCTCTAACTACATTTTATACACCCAGATCAGGGTATTGTAAGACACTCAGCTTTTAAAAGAGATTTGGGAGACCATACGCTGCCAATTTCCAAGGTGAATGAGAAATTAGTGATTAGAAAAGGACATGTTGCTACCTAAAGTGGACAGAACGTTTTCCAGGAACAGTACATCCCAAGCCTGAGCTTTTGAACATCAACTCCTAATAATCAGTCCTTGAAACACTACAAAGAGGCACATAAATGATCATGTCTTTCTCTGAAAAATAATGAACAGAAACAGAAATTATATTGAAGAAGTCAAATATCAGAAAATTTGATAACCATGCCTTCCTTTCTTTATCTAGACATTTATTGTTATTAGAAATAGAATTTTCAGACTAACAAAGCATTGTTGTTTTTCTGAGTGAAGTCGCTTCCGTATTCTTATTTTTTTCTGGGTTTCTTATTTTTTTAAACAAGTTTTAATATTCTTTCATCAAAACTGTATTCTTTCCTAACAGAAAGGCACAGATGTGTGGACTCTGCGAAGTAAAGAGGGAAGCATAATATATTTGAGACCTTTGCCTTATTGCAGGGAGGTTTGTGAGGCGGGCATGGATTTAGCTGTGGGAAAGGGAACTGAACTGGTGCATATAAAAATATTTGAGAGTACGATGTTCAAGTGAGACAGCATGTACTTTAAATCTAATATATCATACATTTATTCTGCACATAACACAGTTGTATCTGAGCAGAGGGGATTCACAGATCCTAAGAATATGTGCTCTTCCATTGGAAACAGCTTGAGATATACATCAGTTACATAGCAAGACCATTTTATATCCGGATGAGGTGTGTCACCCTGCAGAGGGAGCCATTGGGTTATCAAGCCAAACAAGACCGTTGTCTTTTTATTGCAGGAATTTGACTTTTTTTTGGTGTGTGTGTATGTTCTTGTTAGGTCATTAGTTTTGTTTGTTTGTTTTATAGTGAGCTTGGATGAATGATTACAGATTTAATTTTCTTTGCTACATTTTGCAGAAACTCATAGCTTAAACCTATTTATCCTTCCTAGAGGTGACAGTTACACGCTTAGTGCTTTCTCTACAAAGGAAACAAGACAGGAAAAGAGGTTCATCCTGTTCCAGAGTAGCAAGGACAATGCTGAATTTGTATAAAATACAGCAGATCTCACAAGGGTACAAACTGTCCAAGCATCATATCTGAGTTTAGACTGCTCTGTGCAGATGGGAGCAGAATTCTGCTGAGGAAGAGAACAGTTATTTTCATGGGAAAGATGACTTACTAACAGGGACAGTCTGACGTAATATGAACAGAAAAGGGATAGTCTTTATTGATCAGAATTTAATTTGTTGCTGTTTCTAACTGTAATTATACTGTACCCCACCATTGCTAGACTTCTCCCAAATCAGAAATCTGCACTCCTGGTTGTTCTTTGCCAGTCTGCTAAGGCGACTATGTCTGGCATTGCCTCAGATGTTGGCAGTAGACACATGCTGGATTACAATTATGTCAGCCAGTTTCTCTTGGGAGGCTAAAGCTGTTCTATTTGTATTATATGTGGGCTGGACTGGAAGATACAGGGCTAAGACATTTTTAATTCCAAATAGAGGTTCAAGAGATGTTTTATGCTGCAGCACCTTCCTATTTGAAAATTAATGTTCTACGTCATACTGTCAGATTTCAGTGTTCAGTTAAAGCAGTTATTTTGCTCTCTTCCTAAGTAAATGTGCCACCAAATTAGGAACTCCACCCATTTCAGAACAATGCAAGTCTGAAGAACATAGGAAGTAATTTTCACCATGTCAGTCCATTTCCTAATGTTTGTGATGCTTTTCCCTTTATTTTGGAGACATTTAGCACCTATGAGCAAAATGTATCTGTGATCTGCAAGACTTTCTGTGTTACGACAGAAGTGTCTTTCTTGGAGCCAGTGTATGTCCAAGAGAGCTTCTATTCTTTTCACAAACATTATTTGCTCTAGTAAACTGTAAGACTGTGTTGCCTAGAAAGAGTTTTCCTATATTTTGTGGCTTATCCTGTTCTTTCCCAGTCCTCCTAAAGTTGTTTTTATAACCTTTTTGAAGTGGTCTCCACTGGCTCTTGTACAGCCCTGTTTAGATAATACTGGAGAGTTATCTCATTTCTCCCAAGAGAAGAGAAGAGAGAAGCATGCTTTAATTTTATAGCAGGATCGTTTTTCCTTAGCAGCTTGTATTTTCAGACCAGAGTTTTAAAATGTGTCTAAATTTTAGTCAGGTCATAATGAGACTTACTGACTTATAACACAGCGATACCTTCCAAATATAACTTGCTTAAAATTAAGGACAAGGATTGCTACTATTGTCTTACGCTGAAGAATATCCATTAAAGGGCTGAGAAATATGCTCGGGGAGGAGAAAATACCAGCAGAATGAGGAGGTTGGGAATTAATATCACTACTGCAAACTCTTCTTCCTATTCCCTTTCTACCCAGTGAAACATATGCTCTCCTGGTTCCCCATTCTCCATGGAGTCACTTTCTGGCCCAGTTAAAATTAATAATTCATAATAGCAGAGTAAAGGGTTTTTTCCACATGCTTCTTGGACTGTTCTTCAATTTACTGTATAAACATGGAAACCTTTTGCATGCATCCATGGAAACCACAGCAGTTTCCCATTCCTGTAAAACTCTATGCTAGTACTTCAGTCAGGTTTTGGCTTTATTTTCTCCCTAGCCCATAAATGTCTTTGCAGGTGAGTCATCTCAATGCCGCTTTAAATGGCCTTGGAAAAATATGACCATGCAAGCAAAACCTCTTGTCTGTGGTACTTGAAGATTATTTCATAATGACACTCCTTCCCACTGCATGTCTGGAAGTTCTGAAATAACAGCAATATTTTACTGACAGATCTGATAGGTAGAAACTGCCTGCCCTGATTTGAGTGAAGTTAGAGTGTTTTTCTGTCAAACTTGTGTGGTACAGACAATGATTTTACTCAATCCTTTGTTGCCCAAGCAGGCTGGTAGGAAGAACCAGCAAAGCTCTGGTCTCACCTAGTTCCCACAGGGAGGCTCAAGTATCAACCATCTACACAGTATTTTTGTAAAGTAGCAGTATTACTAAACAGAAGTTTTGGCTCACTTTGTCAGTACAATTTCATTCTTTAAAAAACAACAACCAACCAACAAACCATGACTTTAGAGAGTTGTTCAGCTTATCTTGGAGCAGCTTACATATGTTTGATTAAATGCCAAATTCTGAGAATTCCATTGCCTGTATTGACTAAAACTATTGATGGCAATGCTTATCAAAAATGCATGGCCTCAAGCTGTTGTTCCACCAGGGTGCAGGTGTTCTGTAGGTCCTATATCAAATTTATCATACCCGTGGATGTTTTGAATATCCTAGAGCATCTCAGGTGTCTACAGCTGCAAAAGTATGGAAAATTGGATCTCTGCTGACTTCACTGAAAACCTATACATTTATCTCATACCTGAGCATTTGAATTTTATGTGTCTGAATATGGGTGTCTGAATGTGGGCTTGAATTTTCCCTCACCTGGTTTTATAAAACAATGAGTCAGTCATATCACTTTGTAAGTGAGTTTTATTGAGGGCGTCTCTTGCCTTCCTCTTTCTTTCTTGGGCAGAATACTATGAACTTCACCTGGACACTGTGGTTCCCAGGCAGCTAATCACCTACCATGCAGACTGTCACATGTAATAACACTTTATCCAGATGCATGATCTGGCCCACTTTTTTACAACTATCAGGTGGCCACACAGTTTGAGGCAAGCTGTTGTCTGGAATGTGCTCTGCGTGTGTGTCATGATTGTTGCTGGTTTCTCCTATGAGTTTGACACTAATGAATGCAATTCCACTAAATGGTGTAATTTCCTTGGAACAGTGTTCTCCAACGGAAAAGCATTGCATTGAAATATTTTTGGCTAGCATTACTTGAGAAGAATGAGGCAAACAGAGGTCTTTCAGTCTTTTTTTATAAATAAAAAGTTTTTAAACATGTCTATGCCGTCCCAGGTCATTAGGGATTTTTTTCATTTCAAAGTGAGCAGCTGCTGAAGTATTATGGGCTTCAACAGGAGATATTTAATGCTACTATAAAAAGTAGCACAAGAGATGGAGGGAAACTGTTGAGAATATTACTCCTGAAAACCATGTTCTAACTGAAATAGCTTTGCTTTGGAACATATAATTAACTTGAAAAAAAAAACAAATTTGACTTCTTCATAAAGAGTAAAGCATTGTCAATTGAAAAATTTTGTTCCTGAGAATCTTTGAAGTCCAGTGCTGTTTGTTCCTTCATCCTTGTGGTAGTGTTCTGAATGTTAAACAGTTTTCAACTTGTTTTTATCAGTTTGTTGTCAACTGGTGAAAAGGAGATGCAAAATGCTGCCAAATCAAGATTGCAGTAATTTGCATGCATTTAGCATTCTGGGGAAACTAACTGCATGAGATACAAGGCAAAAGGGACCCCAACATAAAGCTTCTCCAGTAGAATCTGTGTTGCATCCCAAAATGTCGGGTATCTCCATATGGCTTCTCCATCACTGTACTGCCTGATCATCCCAAATTATCCTCACATTTCTGTATAGCAGGACAGTACTATGTCTCATACAAGGAACCAAGCTGAAGACAGGCCCCACAGGAAAGTCAGTAGCAGCAGAAGGACTATATTTCTGTAGTTTAGTGATCTGTGAATCCTCCTACTCATGAAAAGACAATCACTACAACAGAGACTTGAACCACTTCTCTTACCAGGCAAGAAGATATTCTTACTGCTGCTAACAAAGAAGAAGAAAGCAGTTCTTGATCAGAGCACCACAGGGGGGGTGATTTTTCTGATAGAGAAAGTAATTGTCTTCCATTAAATAACTTGTAATCCCAAACTTCAACATTGCTTTCCTTAGCAGCTATTTTAGGTTTCAAGAACATTGGAAAGTTACATTTAATTCCAGTGTCTAATTATTTCTTTAATCTTCATTTAAAAAGCTGTTGAAATAAAGGTCACAAAATGCTAACTATAAATTTCCCAGGTCACTGCCTTTCTAGAATTCCTCTGCTGTTACTGGAGTAAGCAAATATGTTATGACTGCAAAATGGATTAAATATGCTAATATATTTTTACTCCTACTATCCTAGCAAACATGAAGATCACAAGACATAATGATTTAGCAGACATTTTTCCATGCCTTGATCAACTACTGAGTTAATAAATGAATCCCTTTCAAATACAATGTAATAGGAATGTTGAACATTTCTTTGTATCAGCTTATGATTTAATTTCAGGGGACACCGGTAGACATAGTGGCTATCTTTTTTCACAGTGCAGCACAACACAAGCCATTTTCAGAAATTCAAACCTTTAAAATGCTGAACATATAAAAAACTGGCTTTGTCTGTCTTGGAGACAGACACTTCCTTAATTCTGTGAAAACAGAGCACAGGGATTAAGTGCCTTCCCAGCTTAGACTTGTCTTAGTCAGACTTCATCATCTGTCAGATTTCCCTACAAGCACTCTCGCACTTGGCTTACACTACACCCCTAACAGCAGCAAGATTTGGAAAATCACTAGTAAGAGAACAAATGTAAGTGCTTTGGGGATGAACTTTTTGGTTCGTTTTTGTATTGTGCCCATTGTGGTTAATGTTGACCCTAAGTATTTGACAGCTGATATCACAAACCACGACATCTCCTATGGAAAGGAACAGCATTGGCACACTCATTCATTATGCAAGAAATCTAGCTGAAGGAAATTTTGGCACCTGCACTCATAGGTCCAAATGGAAAAGACAGATCCCCATAGAGACTGTTCAGACTGACCTTGGGTAATAAAATACCATTTCATGTTCATGGACATAAATCCATCATGGAATTGTCTTGTTAGCAATGCTAGTAGCACTGCTTCAGCTTATGCAGGCTTGACAAGCAGAAATGTTAAGTGGGAAAATAAATGTAGCATAAAACAATGTGTTGCAAGTACTTAGATGAAGCAACAGCCATAGAAAATCAAATAAAAGAGCAAAATTTGTCTGTAGCTGTAAAAAGGTTTGGGCCTGGGCAAGGCCATGGGTGAGCAGTGAATTAGGAGGCATCAGAGCCATAGCTATGGCAGGGCAGATGGCATTGGCAATAAAGGTGCTACCTAGGAATTAGGGAGCCAGGTCTGTGGCAGAGAGCTGGGAAGGAGGTGGAAACAGGGCAACCTTAGAGAATCTGGCAGGAATCAAAATCCCACAGAAATAGCTGTCTTTTCCTGCCTCAGGCTTTCTTTCTGAAAATGGGCTAGCTGCTGATAGTGTAGATCCTTTGCTGATAATATATAGAAACTATGTTTTAGCTGCTAATTTGCCAGAGATGTCACTCAGAAAACCCTGAAATCTGTAACAAAATTAAATGAGAAACTCTATTTAACATGAGCTGAATGGTGATTAGTTGCTACAGTTCAGTTTGCTGAGTCAGAGAAGAATACATCTCACTTGGTTGATATCAACAGTGCTTGCTCACCACAGAAGAGGCTGAAGTCAGTGGGAGATGGGTGTAGGCAGTGCCTACACAATTATTTAACAGAATAAATTGCTTTGACCATCTTTGGATTTGTTTTTTAAATGAAGTTATACTTTTCCTCCTCCCTCTCTTTTGCATTGGTTTTGTCAGCTGCTGTTGTTTACAGGAAGCATTAGGAGAGAAGCAAAGCTACAGACCCAGCTGAGTTCCTCAAGGTCAGCTATTATGAGGCTGTTGTCTATAAACAGCATTGTGCACATGCTGTCAAGGTCCACAGGCTTTTCATTCCTAGCAACTGCAATTTTCTGTTAGTGGTAATTGGGAGGTAAATCAGGGCCTTGTGACATGAAGCCACTGAATCTGTGTTTCACTTCTGTTCTCTTTGGTTTGCGTGAGCACTGAGAAGCAGTTAGTATGACTTTCATATTAGCTCATCTTAATGCTTAAGAGTACTTGGATATCACAAAGGATCACCGGAATTCAAGGACAGAAAAACTACACCACAGACAAAGAAATGCATGTTTTTTGAGGCTTTAAACACAGTAACAATAAAACCAAATAAGAGAAATTTATATGAAATACTGTGGCCTGTTGGTGACCCTTTCAAGAGAACAAATTAACAAAGATTAAACTCAAAGTCATTTGTAACAGCAAGCTCAGACCCATGCTGGTATAATTTGCAATAACATTTTGGAGAGGTAGGGCTGCCCTTTCCTGTACTCTAGTCTAGAGATGAGCAGAGCTGGTCACAGGGCAACCCCAGGCTTAATTTTGATGCAACAACCTCACTTGGAAATGCTAGATTGCTGCCTCACTATGATGACACAGGAGACAATAGAAACTACAAAAGTCAACAGATGTCCATCTGTCTGGGTCTCTAAGCATGCTTAGTGTGTAATTTACCCATAGAGAAAGATCTGAGTGCTCTGTCTTAGCTTCTGGCTCTGCAGATGGGCCTTTGCTTTTTTTTCACCATCACACTCCTTTGGCAGTATGTGACCTAGGGCTAGCAATGACAACACTTTCCTGGCATATGCTATCTGTAACACATGAGATAAAAATGCATGGTTGTTCTGGCTTTTGGATGCAGTACTCCCAGCTCATTCCAGTACCTCCATTCCTACCTGCATTTATATCCATGTCAGTGCTTCCTCTTTGACACTAACAGAAGTGCATACTGTCCTGGATTTCTTTCCCAAATTGCAAAATGTCAGAAGAGACTTTCCTCTCAAACCATAGTTACCTTGAGCAGATACAAAGCAACCATGGAAAGTTCAAGCTGTTAAGGAATGTAATAAGTGAGGAGTGTCTTCAGCTAAGAAACTTAAATAACTTTTTCCAGTCTTGATTGCCTCTTGCTACCCATAAAAGCCATGATGAAACAGTTGTCTTTAAACCCAGATTTGTGTTCTGGACTCATGCTGGGAGTTCAGCTTGTTAGATATGAGAAGATATTCTTCCAAGAGGATTACAGATTTTGCAGAGGTAAAAACTGGGACAGGTTCATACCTGATGTCATTCCTTAAATATACACTAGTGTGAAAAGTACTCGCTGAAAGATCAATCAAAAAATCTGATTTTACATTCTTTTCATATCAGTGTCAACCTACGGGTAGTCTGCATTGTGCCCTATAGGGTCGTCTCCGGCTACAAAAGACTAATGAAGAAGCCTGCCTTTAGTTCAGGAAATGCATGTATCATTTATAGTTTCAGTGACAAAAATGGCTAAAAATTTAACCTGTTTCTTCAGTCCTCACTGTGAAAGTATTTTGTGGGGAGAGAGCTCCTTGGGGCTGGCTTGGGGTTACAGTATTAAGAAACGGTGTTTTTTCCACTTTTTAATGTTTTAAATGTGTGGTGGAGTATTTAGTATCCCTCAAATAGTTTCTGTCAAGCAGATGTGGCAGCTAAACCAACATGAATGGGCTGGCAGCTGTCAGTGGAGAGATGTTATATATAAAGCCTTCACAGGTAGCATTTTGCTGTCAGCTGCACCAGAGGTGAAGTGGCCTCCAGAGTGAATTTTCCTCCCTAAGCTAACTGGAGTGCTCAGCAGCATGGCTAAAATGAAATTTTGAAATCCTAAGCATGAAGTATTGTAAGCAGAGACCTACCTGGTTGCTCATGTTGTGAGAAGCAAAGGTGTCAGAAAGGAAAGAAATGGGACCTAGAGCTGGGAGAAGGGACTGGAGAGACCATTTTGCCTCTCTTGCTACTGCTGAGTGAAAAAAAGACAACAGCAACTGATGGGTCTTGGATTCCCTCACTCTTCTATGTTAAAAATAGACTGGTCTTCCTAAATGTCCAATACCTTGCAGTCTTTCTTAGGGTAGAACCACCTCTGCACCATTTGTGCATCAATTGGTGACTGCATTAATGATGCAAAGGTTTAGTCAGAAATGTCACCTTGGAAATAACGTCACTAAGCTTATTGCAATCAGGTCCTACCTTATTTTGTGGGGCTAAGGTAACTTGAGATGACTTTAAACCCACCTGAGAGCTGTAGTGAAAGTATCCTGCTTTATTAAGTCATAGGTGAAAGAAAAATAGTACATTCTTGAGGACATTGGAAGTTCCTAATGCCATTCTCAGTTTAATAACATTTGCAAACATGATTTGCAGCATGTGGCTACTCCACCACACTTTGCTCTCTTCTTTCCTCTGAAACAAAAAAACTATAAAAACTGGGTTTATGGTACTTTTGTGGGCAGCCTTGGTGTGTTAGGAAAGCATGTCCCAGTGAAAAAGGTAGAGAGGTTTTGGGCTAGCACATTTGTTCTCTGAAATTAGGTGTGGTGGGAGGCACAGAGCTGTCCAAGGACAAGAGGCCAATTTCAGTGACAGGTTTTTATATATGCCTTAGCATAAAAAATTCCACTGTCATTATCAAAACAGCTCTGTCCCTTGGAAATACTAAACTTCATAACAGCTGCAAGCTTACAAGTGCAAGCTTTAAGAAGGGGAGCAAAGGAAATCTTGCTTGAAGCTTTCGTTAATGTGCAGAGCTGTTTAATTAATCAGTGCTGGTATCTATTTATCAACCTGACAGCTGCTTCCCTCATCTCCATCCCACTGTTTGTTGACACTCCATTTGCTTCTTCATTTTTGGAGAATGGAACATTAAGGCAGTAAAACTGGTGTAAAATGTGACTGGTATGGGGATAGTGTAAATTAAATCTTTCATTGATTTTTCTTGAAAGGGAAGGTGACCTTACCTTGTGTGAAGCTGTAACCATGGCAGCAGATCTAGTCACTGGGAAAAAAATGATGCTGCTTGTACAGTGGGAGGTGAAAATGGACATTCTGAGCTGAATGTTTTCTAGCCCATTATTGGGAGGTGGAGACCTTTTCATTTAATAGGCTTTGACTTTCAAAATAGATTATGCTACTCTGTTTCTTGCAGAAAGATGTCAGTGGGAAAAGATCGCATTTGATAATTGGGCTACACCAACACACAGTACTGAGGGACCCTTGCATCAGAAGAAAGCCAAATCCCTGATGATAGTTTCCAGTAACAGGTGTCAGGGGCACAACAGTGTCCCAGATACATAGGGATCAACTGTTACTTAGATAAAGGATCTTTACATCATTATCTGCATAAAGGCACCTTTAAGCATTGAAAAAGGACCTGGAAGCATTGAAAAAGGACCTGTATGTAACCAGGAATTCAGGCCATAGCACCTATGGGGCCCTGTAAGTCTCTGAAGTCCTTTACAAAGAGATAATTCTCCTTATTGCCTGGGAAAGGGGGCAGCATGGATACTGAACCATCAAGGCCAGCTTGCTTGCCTAAAGCTGAAGAGAAAAATCTGGGCCAAAACTAGTGCTGGGAAGCATGATCTTCAAGTCTGTGCTCAGAGCATTGCTGATCCTACAGCATTTGCCCCCACAGCTGCCAGAGTGCTGTCCCAACTGTGCACTACATGGTTAATTAGAGACCTCTGTCCCTCTTTCTAGTCACATCAAGAAAAGTCAGCTTGGACTCCAGAAACAGAAACTTGTTCCACAGGAGCATTTTGATTCAAAGCTAGTTTTGTAATCCCTGCTGTGCTACAGAACCATGGTAAAATTAAAAACACTTGTTCTTCTAATGCCAGTTAAGAGAGAAACAGAGAGAGAGATTTATATACAAACTGCTGCTTCTGCTTTTTTTGGATGGCTGTTGCTCCATAGACAAATTCTCTGCAGTAATACACATCCAATTGGAACTCAGAGGAAATAAAAGAAAACAATAAGCAACTTCAAATGTAGCATTGAAAATCTGCCAGTATCAGAAATTCTGCCCATTGACAGAGCTGGACATGCTGTGTGCTTTACCCAGTATGCTTTTTGTATACAGTATCTCAGGGCTCCCTTTTGAAATCCAAATATCTGATCCCTAACTTCCTTACCAGTTGTAAAAAAGGCTGTGGCCTTGTTTGCGCCTCCTGGAGACACATCAGGCATAAGACTTGCTGCAGAGGCCAGTCACATTTCCATTGGAGCTGTTAAGAAATCTGTTTCTCAGGTGGTGACTCTTTTTGCTCCAATAGAGGCATCCCCTGGGGTTTTTGTATCTACAGCACTGTCCCCCTGGCCAAGCTAAATGGGAAGGCAACTGTAAGCAGCCAATAAGGGGAAAGGGAATTTGCTTCAGTAGGCACAGAGGAATGTTAGAGTCTTCAAAAAAGAGTGATTTGAGGATGAAGATCAAAGCAGAGAAGCAGAGGTCAGAAAAAAAGGCAAGTGTGAAGGCTAGAGAATCAGAGGATGGGAGAAAAAGAAATTAAAAAATATAGCAAGCACTTTCATGATCTTGCTTGAAGATTTCAAAGGACGAGAAGGATCAGACTTCCTTCAGTGCTGGGTCATTGCTGAAAGGCTTCTCTCAGATCCTCAGAAGATGCATTTTCCATCTTGACAGCTAACAAATGATTGTTCAGGCTGACTGGCAAACCTTTTTTTTAATAGACTAATCTGTTGTTGGGATTTCTCTGGCACCATTTTTTTTTTTTTTGAACAGCAGTTGGAAGAGAAACAGAAAGAGACAAATAAAGCAGATCTCTGTGCTTCCCTTTCATATGCATCCCTGCTTTTTCCACCTCATAACTAATTCTAATGCTGTTTAGAAAGTGTATATATATATATATATATGTATCTCCATAATAGTAAATGGCAAAGGGTAAAGGGAGAACTGGCCACAGAAAGACAGAAAAAGAGAAGATAACAGAACAGAACATTCAGTGGCAGGAGAACATCTACACAATAGAGCACATTAGAGGACATGAGAAGAAAATGAGAACAATATGGTTTTTAGGGGAAAATGCCGATGCAGATGGACAGATTTAGGATAGAAAGTAGCAGATACAGATATAAGCAGTTAGTGGGTGCATAAGGTGAAGCAAGATTTTGTCCCAAACTTCTATTTGGGCAGCAGATAAAACTTCAAATATTGTCTCATTTTTAGCAAATAATTTTTAAAAAACCCTGTAACAAATACCTTTCAAATAAAAGCTTTCATGAATGCCTGTTGGTTATTTTTTGCATAACCTAAGCAAAACTAGGCATAACTAAGCATATTTTTAAATGACTAAAAAAAAGATTGTTAAAAGCCTTTTGCAAGGTTAATTTTGCATGACACAGATTAGCATATTGAAAAGCCATAATCATACTCCCAGCAGGAGATGAAAATGTCCAGTTTTGCAGAAATATTTGATTTTTGCTGTATTGTGATCAGTTGCATATTGTAGCCACATTATGTTCAGTGGTTTTTAATTGTGAAGCCACATAATATGAAATACCTTCCAGTGGCTTCTGATACCAGCATATTATTTATAAAATCCTCATTTTGCGTGGGAAAGGTGATATTAGTAACACACTTGAGGAGTTGCTTCAATGCTGAGAGCTCAGAATAGTCCACAAAATGCTCTAATGTGCACTGATTTGGATAATCATATTACTAATGATTCTGATAATCATTCTCATTCTTTAGGCTTTGATATGGCTCACTTTCAACGTAGGTAATATCAGTGCATATGCACATCTAAGTGTGTGTTTATGTGCAGGACAAAAGGAAAAACACAGGTACATGTGCAGAAAGCAAAGGAAAACTGCTGGTGTAGAACATAGGCCTTCATTAAAGAGCCGTGGCTGTTTTTGTATTACTTATATAAAAACTCATGGTTTGGATCCTGAAAATGCTGATCGCTGCTTCTGATAAATACACGTGTTCTTTGGATCAAAAATGCATTAAACTCCTAAAAGCTCTTAGGAGATGACTGCATCTCCCTCCCTAACAGCTGTGTGGTCACAAACTGAGCCAACAGAGGTTGAACAAACTAAAGAGGAAGGCTTTTGAGGGAGGTGACAGCTGAACACCCACTTAGGCAGAACCTGAAGCAGGTCCCTGTTAGTCTGAGTTTACAGAAAGCACCTGCTTCAAAGGCAAAGAATACCAACACTGAGAATAACAAGTTTTTCGAAACTGGCCTTTGTTACAAACCTTATCTCCTCGCCTTCTTTCTCCTTCTCTCCACCACCCTACATGTTGTATTTATTTGGATAGGGCATGCATGCCAGTGCTTGAGCAGTGGTTTGTTTCACCATACTGAGTAGGAAATCAGATCACAGGGAGCAGAGACTTTTTCTAATGTTAATTAACAGATACTTTCACGTATTAACAGGCTGCTTTCATGATTGTGATTCATGTTGAAGATCTCAGATGCTAACTTATACTACAGAAAAACAAATCCTGCCCTGTCTAAAGTAGAGGGTGAAGAATGCCATCAATATGGGTAGGTGCTTGAAGAAATCCATGGGTTCAGTTTTTGGGGGTGTGAGACCCCTCCCTATTCATTGGTTAGGCTAACTAAATTAAATTAGATGAATATTAAAATACAAGTGTCAGGATAACAAATAACATTGCATTATCAAAATCATACAGATCACAGTCTTGTTTTTTTATTAGATATATGCTTTTTCTTCTATTTAACTCAACCAGTGTGATCTTTGCCAAGGCTGTATCGTATCAAACACTCTGTTGAATTCATAATTTTGGCTCAGGAACAGTAATTCCTCAGGGAAACCTTTCTTGGTCACCACCTTGTTTGCATGGATATGCAACTTAAATGTTGATGATCTTTTCTTGTCATTACCTTTATTCTTGTTCAGAGTAGAAAAGCATGCAAATGTCAGAGACATAAAACCATTTCCAAACAAGAAGCTCAGCAGTGAGCATTGTTCAGGGTCTGCTGGTTTCCTTCTGCAGTGTCTTTCACCTCACAGTGAAGTCTTTCAAAAATGAAAGGCTGCTTCTAGAGATATCATGCATAGGAAGAGGAAGGCTTCACTTAGTGATGGGGTAGGGACAAAAGTAATCAACTGACATGATGCAACATGTATTTCTAAAATGCTGAGGAGGTCTAGTTCATGTTCTTTTAATGCTCGAGGATTCCTGTCGCCTGCTCCTTTGTTATTATCACTCTACCACTAGCAAACATATCAAACATTGCACGGGGGTGAGATCTGACACCCTTTGTTTTGTATAATCTTTAAAGGTGAATTGTGCAGTTTTTCAGTATTTCTCTCTTGAGAGCATGGCTTCCATGTCGTGCTTATAGGCTACATAATCCATCACATTGTATTGTTTCATGGACTGAAGAAGAGCATGTAATTGAATAAATACTCTCAGACAAAGATTTGTGTCCATCAGCATGTATTTAAAATTACATAGTAAGACTGTGCCTGTGGAAGGGAGTCCAGTGTTGACACTGCCTGCTCTTCTGGCCAGCTCTGACCATGGGCCAGAGGAGCACCTTGGAATAAGGAAGATAGAAAAGCTCAAAAGAGGGCTGAAGCACAGACTGACAATGATTTCTCATGCTTGTGTCATCTTCAGCAGCCTGATCAATTTATATTTACATGACTTTACTTTAAATTTTATCCCTGGAGGAACAACCTTCATAAAGAAGGCTCCATGAAGAAGGAGCTTCCTTGTGTCCAAGAGTTAACATGATGATAGGCTCCCAGGATGTCCCTTGCACTGGGACTGGGCCCTTCCAGACAGTGACTCATCCAGTGCAATATGTGGAGTGCTGACATCACCAGCCACCTTTTCCCTCCTCTAGGATCTCATTTAGGGTACCTTGCAGCTCCAACACAGAAACACTGCACTCCCCACTCCTGTATGAACAGAAGGGCAAGGTCATGAAAGGGCAAGAAAGCCAATATTATTTGGAAACACCTTCAGATTTCTCCCTTAATTCAGCTGTTCTGGGACCCCTGAACCAGAGTGCATAAAGGCCCCCAGCACCTAAGTCAGGAGGCTTACTGGCTGCTTTCCTTGAAAACATTGATGCAGCTGAAAACCTGTTCCCTCTTCCCTTACCTGCCTTCCCCCTTCTTTTCTGGTTCAGTGTTAGGGAATCAAAATGCCCGGCAGAATATTCAGCAGCTAATAGGTACAAGGATGAGCAAAATAAAATAACTAGGATCAGTGGGAGCAAGCTAACCTTATTCTGTCAGGAAAGATGTGAGTAGATGTATTAGTAGACAAAATAATGTTTGCTTTTGGATTAGGTGTACTGCCCTGAATTCACTGCAGTCATTTAGGTGAAAAACAATATAAAAGTTAAAAGACAGGCCAATGGCAGAAAGGAAGTTTTATTTTTCCCCAGGGCAAACTAGAAAATTCACACATACTTTCCTATAACTTACTCTGTAAGTTCTATAACTTCCCTTCTGTGACTGGGAGAACATCCAAATGGAAATGTTTTCATGGCAAGTATAATAAAAAAGTGGCTACTACCTAAGTTTCATCAGATGCCTCTGGGTACTAGTGGAGATCAATCAATAAAAATTACTTGTTCAAAGAAAAGTCCTAAATTAATTAGATTGTTCTACTAGATGTCTGCCATTCTTGATTTAAAAAGTACACTCCCCAAGATATCATGGCTAGAAAGTGGGAACCACACAAAAATTTCACTATGCAACAAAATACCTTGGAATCCATTCTATGAGGTCAGTAAAAATGACCTCATTAATCTCCTTCTGAAGCAAATACGTGTTTCAGCAATTAAACAGATAGACATCTCTAGTTCTGTTGGCTCAGAAAGGATGTTTACTTTCCTACCTGCATCTGGCCTCCTACATCAGACAAGACAGATGACTGCAGTGTATAAGCTTTTTCCTGCACAGTCTCTGAAACAGATTGAGATCTCTAGACAGTGATGCACCTTGGGAACCAGAGGAGCTGCCCAACAGATGGCTTGGGAGACTCCAAGCCAGTTCTCAAAAGCAGTTTAGGAATTAAGGAGGTGATGGGACTTGCGTTTATTTGAGAAATGGAATTTTAAAATCCCCTGGATCACCACACTGCTTCCAAATGTTGGCCTCAAACCTAGTTCTATTGAGGATACAGAGTGAGCTAAGAATATTCAGTGGAACTGTGTGGGTGTAAAACCATTTCCAGTTTTTACAGCTGTTTAGATTACTGGGGATGGTGCTGTATGTCTGACTGTTTGACTGGTACATAGAGCTCATGGATCTCAAGTCAAGTACAGCATTTTGAGTTCAGAGCTGCTGAACCAGATAAGCAGAAGGATTTGGTGACAGACAAAGCCTGTAAAGACATTGCAAAGCAAGCTAGTTTGGCGAAAATGCAGAGAGGTTTCAGAAGAAAATCCTCAGAAATTTTCAGGAGTTTTCAGATTGCTCTGAAAAAGCATTGGCTGGAATGCTGACTGCTTTTATTTGGAATTTTATTTCCAAGCACAGGAAGACCAGAATACTAGATGAGAAGATTAAAAGGCAAACTGAGGGAAAAAGGGTAGGATACATCTGAACCAAAGCAAAACATCTAAACCAAAATGCTGACAGCAGTTAGTTGTGTTTGAACTGGGGACAGAGCAAATGTGACCCACAGTCACTTGACATGAATAAAAACAATCTCCTAGATAGAGATACTTTTTAAAAAAGTATCTTTCTGTCCCGGAAAGTATGTAAGATTATCACTAAACAGGAGTAGTGTCAGACTAAGAACTCAGACAATTTTCAGAAAATACCTCAGTGAGGACAGTCCCTTCCCAGTGGGGAGCAGCACCATGCCAGAGGTATCCACAGAAATATTACCAAGGGCAACACACAGACAAACATGCTCAGAAATGACACAGGGCAGCAGCACCATACTGCTGAATATCCCAGCAGGGGAATGGTGCTGAGGACACGCTGCTGGAGAGTTGTGGCATTTCCTCAGAGGAACAGGTAGCTTTGCTAGGCTGTTATTCTGGGGTTGCTTGAGGAAGGGATGGTGATGCTGCTGGGGATGGAGAGTAAGTCCTGAGTTCATGTGGCAGACGCTATATAGATCCAGGATTGGATGGGCCCTTTATAGCATTACCTGACTTATCCTCTCATCCAGGAAATGAAGCACTTTCATTTCCAGAAGACTTTATGCCTGCAGCAAAGAACCTTGCTTAGAAGTTGACCTCACATTAATAAAAAAAAGGTCTGGAGGACACAATGATAGGTAGCCTGAAGTCTTATCAGCAAGAAGCTTCTTTGGATCACAGTAAACTCATCCTGTAACTTATTAAGCATTAAATAAACGTAACCCCCTCACTTTTATAATTTTATTATTTTTCTACTACTTTGAATCTAAGTAATAAAAATAAGTGCAAGGATTTTTCACATGCCATTACTCCAGGTGATACTGGGTCTGCTTGAAAACAGTTATGTTTGTTTCCAATTTACACTTAAGCTCTTTTATACCGTATAGAGGGGCTTTAAAGGGTGTCATTTATACTCACACACACTTCAAAGGCCCTTTACATTGCCAGTGTACCAAACAAAGCCATGGCAGCCTCCATGAAAGAGGAAATTGAGCATGGTTCCTCTGAAACTGAACTTCATGGCAGATCTGCAATCAGCACTGAGAGGTGGAAGGGCACCTGGGCAGTTGAGGATTAGAAGTACTGTGTAGAGCAGTGTCCATGAAGCTTTTTCTTTAGCACACGGCTGTCCTCTCTTTCCCTCTCCCTTTCCTCTCCTGCTCATGCATCTGTTGCAGCACAGAGATCTCACAGCTAAGTAAAAGAAAGAGAGGAGGGAAAATGATTTTATCATGATGATTTCACGTGATCCCCTGAGTAGGTAAAAATAAAGTTGTTAAACTGGTGACCATGCATGAATCTCACAGAAGTGACAGCACCAACTCCTCTGTGCTTTTCTTATATAGCAGAGCTAAAAATAGGCAGTATGATATTGGCATGAGATTTTATAAGACTCTGTATTTTCCTGATGACAAAGAAATGACCTGGCACCACCCATCCCAGTGCCAGATCAGGATATGGCATGGAAGAAATTACATCAACAAGAAGAAATGATAGGGAGCCTTTCAACAAAATCTTTTGGGGAGATTTCATTGGGGAGAGCAGGAGACTGAGTGGTTAGTGTGAGGCTAGGAGCAGCAGGAGACAGGATGCAATCAGTGTTCTATAGTGGGAGCAGGCATGCCCCCTTCTTCCTCCCCTTCTTCCCCTCCATGTGACAGAGCCAAGCTATTTTTTAAAAATCTGAGTCCTGAATCTGATATCCAAGAGACTACTCTGATTTCAAGGTCAATGACTATACTCTCACAACACTAATGATCACTCTCACTATCTTGTGTTTCTTCCTGCTCCACCACAACACTCCAAACGTATCTTGAGACATATCTTTTCTTCTGGTTTCACTCTAGAATCAAAATCTCTGTATTCATCATCAAACAGAATTATCACATTCTGGCCAATGCCAGTGAGAATAAAAAAGGTGGTGAACAAGATCTGTGTAACCTCAGTGTAAAATTATTTTTCAACAAACACTTCAGTAGTATGAGGACTGAGAGAGGTAGTAAAAACTACTCACAGTCAAGAAAGAAAGGGGTTCTGTCTGAGCACAATTATTACATCTCTGCACCCTTTTAGCTTTCAGAAGAGTTTCACAAGATGGGCTGGGAGAAGTTCTGACCCAAGCAGACTTTCCATAAGTGAAATCTGCTAACAGAAGTGTCTAATAGATCGATCATGCAAAAGCACTTCATGATTGCTATTGCTTTTCTAGCCCACAGTTATGAGTAATTTCTAATTTCCTTCCTCATTTCTTCCACAGGATGTTACAAGGCAGAGCAGATTGCCAAGAGAGCAAATGAAGGGATGGCACCAAAAGCAGCTGTCAAGTTTGGATTCTTAGACAGGAACAGTCTGATCACCAGCAAAGCCCACAGAAATATTGGGCTTTGAGTCATTTTCTCGAGCACCATGGGGAACAGAAAAAGGGAGAGGGATAGTAGCGAGGGAGATTATTTTACTGCCTGTTTAATTTTGCTGTACATGGACATCTTTAATTTGGAGTTGAGTTTTTCATGCACATAACATAAAGAAGTCTAATGTGATAAATATGAATAGATATTTCCCAAATGCTCAAAGGATATTGTTCAATTTGAAAATATCATGCATCATGACAAAGCTGTAAATATTTTTTGTAGTTTGAATGCACAGTTAACTCAAAAGGAGAGTTATTCCCATGCCACATTAAGGTATGGGCATACAAAGACTCAAGCAGCCTGTTCACTATGGAAATTTTGCTACTTGGGTCAGGACTGCCTTCCTAATTTATTTCTGTGAGCTTCACCTGTATGATTTGGTAATTTCTTTCAGCTTTTACCTTTGATATCTGTTTTGTATTTCTAAAGGGTCTCAAGAGATCAGTATGGTCTCATGGTTGCTGTTGTATTTCAAAAGGGCCTCAAGAGATCAGTGTGCCATGGTAACTCACACACAGTTAAGTACAGACAGAAGAGACACTTTCAGTGATCTTTCTAACAGCAATATAAGTTGTTTCAATGCTGGTATGATACCAAGAATGTGGAGTGGCAACTTTCCAGTTTTTGTAGGAGCTGGCAGCTAGTGTATCTCCTTAATAGAACAGCAACATATTTCTCTTTCAGATTTGCTGTTTCAAAATGTCACTCTTGTATTGTTGATTTATAGAGATCTTTTCTTGTCAGACCCAACCAGAGCAGTAGATATATATGAAACAGATATTTTATACCCCAAAAATAATGCTCTTCCCCTTGATTGAATCAAAAATTATGGGAAAGTATTGTAAAATTTGTCTCCTTTAGGCCATTTTATAAAGTAAATCAAATCGTTGGATCTCTTTGAAAGACAAGTCTTCTAATTTTATGCAGAACATTGCACAGTGCACTGAAGATTAAGGACGAATGGTTGCTAATTTACAAACACTCCTGACCACATATTTAATTCCTGGAATACATTGTCATTTCACCGCCTAATTTGATAAATTTGAATGAATAATGAATCTGTACTGTTCACTGAAAGGTATGTTCAGATTTCTCTTCTAATATTTCACTTGAACACTCTAATACTCTTCAAACCTACATAAAGTGGGAAAAAAAAAAAATCTAATAATAAAACTACTTCAAGTAAGATTTTAATTGGACAGAGCCAGGAAAGACAGTCACTCAGCACACTTACCCCTATTATCTCTCATGAAGAAAGAGACAGAATTTGGTGGTCACTCTTAAAAAATCAGTATTTGAGGGCAAAGTTCCAATTTAGAGAAAAGCAGTATTGTGGTTTCTGCATACGCAACACAGAAGTGGTGCCTAATGTTGGTGCTAACATAAAGAGTTTTGGAGTCTTCCCAGGCTCCTGGGCTGCAGGTGTCACTGTGGTCAGTGTCACCCAAGTTGCACTGGGCTGTGTTATAAATAGCCCCCAGTTCTCTGCTTGGCTTGTTCAGTTAAAATAGCTGCCAGTGATGCTCAGAAGATCTGTAGTTTTCATGATCTTTCAGGTTCCAGTTGACCTGACACCCTCACCTTTGCCCCAACACCATCTCTTTTGCCAGAGCTGCTGCAGTTGCATCACGTTTATTTGCCCTGCCCACTGGTGGGGTTTCAGCTCCTCAGGGGAACAGAAAGCTGAGTTTGTTGCAGTTAAGATTTCTGCTGTCTCCTGACTTGACCTACTCGGATAATGAAGAAAAAAATATCCCTTAATGCAGGTGTAAAGACTAAGCCATGGAAATTGCAGCAGCATCTGAACTTTGCTGCCTTGATAGAAACATGCCCAGAAGGGCTGTTAGGACACTTGTAAGATTGCTCTGTCCTACAGGTACAACAGTCCTTCACAAATGTAATTTGGTCATTCACAGACAGATACCATCTTCATGCAATGGACAGACTGGGCTGTAGTTTGAGATTATCTTGTTTGAAATTAACTCATTGCAATGAATTCTTTAGATAAAGGTTTTTCTTTTCCCATCAAGGAAAGCTGATTTTTTTTTCTGTATTGAAAAAGAGGTTTGAATTTTTCAGAGAAGAATTGTGTGGAAATGGCTGTGAAGTTGCTCAGCTTGGCTCAATTGTCTTGGAATGTTTCGGACATCAGCTACTTGTTTTAATGCACCGTGTGCCCATTCTGTGCACAGCAGCCTTGAGTGCAAACAGAGAAAATAGCCACTTAGACATTTGTGCCCTCAGACTTTGTTCCACAGACAGAGATCTTGTCCACAGCTAGACCTGACTCCTTTCCAAGCAAATGAAATGGAGAAGGCAGGAGTCTCTCTCATGATGTGACCCGTCATTTGTGTCCAACATGTTGAAAAGTATTTCTACTTTCTACAGAATATCTACATCAAAAGATTAAAAGATGAGGCTTTCATTGAATGGCTGTGTGGTAAAGACCAAATATTTATTGCAGTGTATTAAATGGCTTTGTAAGGCCAGAAAAATATTTTTACAAGTATTATATCTTTTAGCCATAATTCAGATTATTGAACAATTCTTGGATGAAATTCTGTAGGTATTATTGAAGTTTTGCAATAAGCGATCCGATTTAAGGGGAGCAGAATGGTTGCTGAGGCCTAAAGGTGATTAATTTAGATGCAGAGCTTAGTCCAAGGTTGAATTTAAAGATGTAAACAGGTTAATTGCCAGTGTGACATAAACCCACACATAATTAACAGATACGACATTTTAGGATGTACTTGTGGATAATAAGTATTTTTTCAGAAAAGTAGCAATACAGAGCAGCAGTGAATGTCTTTCCCCTCTGGTGCACTATGATGCTATTATAATTTCCTGCAGTTTTTTAATGAAGTTCAACTGCATTATCTACACTAACTATTTGTGTGTGTTTGATTAAACTTGTAAATAGACTATCAGAAAACAAAATTACAGGATATAATGGGGAACACAACAAAATTGAAAAGATGAAAGGTCTTTTAGAATGAATAAGAATATGTTGTAGTGGAAGAAGTAAAAATAAAAGTGAAAATAAGGAATTGGTAGTAGAACTCCTCCTCAGAGGCACTTGATTACCATTTCTCCTTCTAAATGGCTGCTGAGTAAAAAGGCTCAGATGGTAGGTTTGCCATAGTACAGGTTTGTTTATTTTTCTCTGTATTTTGGTTAGTTGTAATACTTGTAATGAAATTTATTCTGGCAATAACAATGTATTTAACGTGCTTTTTCAGATGGGAACCTCTATCCCTTGTTAGCTTTTGTAGTTCTCGGGCCAACTGGCAACAGAAGCAGAGACATGACCACTGTTCCACAGCAATCAGAAAGGGGAGTTAGGAACTAATAAAATGTTGATCCATCTCCAGTTCTTGTGAACTACTATTTACTATCTGTGCACATTTTGGGTAGAACACCCAAATAGGAAGTAATGAAACTTCTCCAGTATGTTAATAAGAAGTAACTGTAATTAAGTGAAATGAAAGGAAATGTAGCAGCTTGTCAGAAGATTGTCAGAAGCAGATTGGATCCGATGGTTTCTTTTCAGTCCAGAGGGAAAAAAATAAAAATTTCAAAAAGATTGAAAAGATTGTTTGCTTTACTGTGTTGGATGTTTTTCTTCCTTCTTTTTCTTGCATAATTTTTGTTCATGTCAAGTGGCCAATCCAGGAAAGCCTAATCCAAAACTGAAAAGGAAACATCAGAAAACCTATTTTGTTTCAAGAAGGAAAAAAAAGGAATTGAGATTTTTGACTGATGATTGTCAGAATTACTGTGACTACTATCAATTTCACGGGTTTTTTTGGTTTGGTTTGGTTTTTTTAAATTGATGGAAATCTCTGCCATATTTTCTGCTTAACTTTTCTGGTAATAGATGCTCAACTGGAAACACAAATTTGTCATAATGTAACCATTGGAGTTTCCTTAGACCCAGCTGCAATTGGTCTATATTGAACTGCCATGTTCCTGCTGCTGGGAGAAAGGAAGTTCTCCTTCACACTGAGACGCAGCAAAAATATCCTGACAAAACTCCCATGTATTTGCACTCTGTGATGCAAACCAGCACATAGTAGAGTGGGGACAGCTGGGGGAACTCACTTCCCTACTGCTCTGAACTAAATTACAGATGATGGCATGCTTTAACAACTTCTCTGAGGTCTCCTCTCACCTTGTCATGGAATTTCTGTTCATGGTAGCTTATTCTGCAGTTTAATAGAAGACAAACCACAAACACAGCATTTATCATCTGTTTTGGGTGATAACCTATGTTGCTAACAATTCTTTCTCATCTGATCTAGCAACATAAAGGGCATTTTAGTGGCTTGGCTGTAATACTTTTGGAAGGTGTTTGGTCAGAACTCTGGGTTCTCACAGGTCTCAGGAAAGTTTGCACATTACACACGTTACTGGTAAGTCCCTGAAGATAGAAGGATCACCTCTTGTGAAAAGGGATAGTTCACATTTCTGGTGCATCAAATTGTGACTTGTCAATACTGCACAAAAACATGTTTAATTTATCGCAAGGATCTTACTATATATTTTTTGTGTTTTTTGGGAAATAAATGCACACATTAATTGTATGAATGACTGAAAAGCTAGCAGATTAAAATTACCTATTGTCCCATGCAACAGACTGATACTGATGATCTAGGTGTGACAGCTTCTAGATACCAACTTCTTTGCCATCTGATCTCCCAGAAAAGTAAAAAAACCCTTGCATTTGGTTTGAAAACAGCTATGCCATATGACAGCATACTACCCATTTAAATTCTGATGGCTGAAGCATATCCTTTAGTTTTCATGAGTAATGCCTTGCAGATATCTGTCATTGGAATAACATCTGTAATACTCATGTAAAAGTGTCTTTTTTTTTCAATATTCTGATCCTCCTCTTTTCTAACAGATACCTTTTTCTTATTCATTCACCAAACACACATAAGATTATATGTTCTCATGAATATATTTGACCTTTATATTGCTAAACACTATGCAGGTTTAGTGACTAATGCATCATGATTCCTTTGTAAAGTGTTTTGATTTGGCCTGTAGTCAGAGCACTGGAAATAATTCTAGCACCTTAACTTGATGAGAAGTAATTGTGTTAGTTTTAGTAATTGTGTCAGTTTTTGAAAATACACTCTAAGTCCAAGTAATGCTCAAATTTCAAGCAGCGCAGTCCCCAGCTGACACCACCTTAGACAGAATGCCAGCTACTAATCAACACTAAATATCAAACTGTAATTTTCCAGACTGCTAAATTAATATGGTTCTAGTCTTGATGAATTGTAACAATAAATTTTTGCATGATCTGTAAATTGTCTGTAATGCATCTGTAAGAAAATTTCACTTCTCTTTCTGCATAGGCATAGTCAAAGACAAAAGTATGTGGGTGTGAAGCAAGGAGAAAAAAGTGCAGCAAATCTCAGCCTTAACTAGTGACTTTAAAGAAGGCATTTCCAAACATCTTGTAGCAACACTGTTTACCTTTGATGTCTCTTGCTGGCCTTCTAACCTCAATGTCAAAACCAGGTCGAGTTAGCTCCCAGAAGTGCAGAACAATCTCTGCTCCTGTTGTGATGAAACAGTCAAGTGTGGCACCCATGCTCCATCAAGAAGTAGCCTGCCTGCAGGCAAATGACAGAAAATGTGCTAGTGTGAGAATAATTAAACAAACAAATCTGGTTTAGACAAAAGCAGAAACATTCCCAACAGTAATCTATTCCAGATTGCAAGGAAGTGTTCAACGGCTTTCTTTGAATTCTCAGGGGATCGCTGTAAAATCAGAACCAACAAATGGCAGAGAAATAGAGGGTATTCTTTTGCACTGGGTTAACATTAGCTGCCAGGTTCAAAGACCTCATGATCACATCGACATGGAGTCAGATGTAAGACACAGAACTTTGCTGGGAGTGGTGTCACAATGAAGAATTGCTTTAGTGGCTGTGGTCAAGCAGGTAATATATGAGCAGTTCTGAGCTATACCACATACAGTGAAGTTTCTTTTAACTCTTACATTCAAAACACTGGGAACACATGCAAATTTCTTTTGTCCAAACTCACATTTCAATGGCATGCTTGGCTGCTCTCATAGGGAAGTGATGGGGAGCTAGAAGTTAAAATGTGACTGCTGCTTTCCCTGTGAGCCAGCAGATGCCATGCTGAGGTTACCCAGAGGGAAGGACTGCAACAAGGCACATGCACAGCATGTGGAGGAAATGTCTCTGAGGAGCCTGGACCTACCAAAGACAGCTGCCACAAGCCCAGGTGTGACCAGACCTCCAGTCTCTCCAGCAAAACAGCTGTTTTCAGCCTGACTTGAATTCCTGAGATAAAACAATTTTTCAGCATGGGTCAATCCAGGCCAGGCATCATTGGCTATGCTTGGAATGCTGCCTTTTCCTCTTTACTTAAATCATGTTTTAGATGGCGAATCTGCCAAACTCTTTTAACTGTATGCCTTGTCAACTGCAGTAGTCTGTAGAAAGGGTTTACTTTCTTGACAAAAAATCACTTATTTTCTTTAGCCTAAACTACAGGCTAAGCTAATCATCCTAGACAGCAGTATATACCATTCCAGAGCTAAAGGTAAACTATTGTTAAAACAGAAGACAATTTCAGCTAATGGCTGGATCTTAATTTTATTTTGCAATTACACAAGTCATCATTAATACAGGTAAGTGGAGTTGTGCCAATATTATCTGTTTCTCCCTCACAATCCTTGACTTTTTTTGAAAGCTGTTTTTTCCTTTTGGGAGAGAAGGCAGCCAAGCTAAGGGGTTTTGTGTGCTTGAATTTACCAGGCCTAATAACCTGTCTCAATATACCTGTTTTTTTAATTACCTGGCCAGCTAAAAACACCTCTTTTTGATCACACAGATCTGTTTTGTCAACTTTGATTTCTATTTTCTCCCCTTCTCACCTATCAATCTGTTACTAGCTGCTAGCTGTCATCTGTGAAATACCACTGAAACAAGATGCAGTTGTGGTTTACCAGCACATTCTGGTAGCATCTTCTCTGGAAGAAAAGAGCAGGCAGATACCCAGGCCCAGAACAGGGAATTTATCTGACACATAGCTTGGTGTGTCAGATAAAGGGCCCAGCCAAGTAATGGAGCACATTTGGTGATGGGAGTGCTCTGCTGGGGACACTTGTGTGGTTAAGAATTTATGAACAACCATCATAGATCAGACCAGTATCCTTCTCCCAATGTGGCCAGCAACAGATGCAGAGGAAAACCAGGCAAAGGTGAAACTTTCCTAGAAATATTTCCCTAGTTCACCATGATTTGCAGCTTGTTGAATTTCCAGGATCAGAGAACATGGTTTTGGTACTTAATAGCCCCTGATGTATTTTTCTATGTATTTGCATCAGTTGTTCCACAGGCATGAAACTTAGCACCCCGTGTCTCCAATATTAGGAGAAGATTTATTCCCCATTTTCATTAGTAATTAATCTGCAAAGGCCAAGTTGTCTTTTGGGGAGAGCTAAGAACTTCACCCCTTCCTTTAAGTGTTCAATCCACACAAATCTACCCCTCCACTCTCAGGCCTGACTGACAGGTCCCTGTAAACCAAAACGGGCCTCTTCCTATATCCTTAGCAGATGTCTATCCAGTCAGGGTGGGCATGAAGTCCCTGAATTTGCTGCTGCAGTATTACAGATGAGAATATATATGGTTATATAGGGTATATATATCCCTTTAAGATATGCACAGATTTATGAAGAGATATGTACAGTGATATAGTATAGATTAAGGCAACATCTGGGTACCTTAAGAACTGCAGAGAAATCACTTCTGGGCACACTATGGGGAAATTTGCATTTGTGCATTCCCACCACTGATATGGCCTCCAGCACTCAGCAAGCATTTGTTCAGGAAGCCTACAGGGCTGATGCAAATGTAGAACTCTCTGTAACTGCTTCTGGCACAGCACATCTGGTCCAGATTTCAATTTGGTAGTCTGTGCCTCTTTTAACAAAAGCTTTGGAGACAGATCCAGGCAAAGAAATCGTTTCACCTGTATATGAATGCAGAACTGTAATTTGCCTTCATAGTGCTGCACAACCAGTAACTCTTTTCTTGGATAACAGCATAATATATTTTTTACGAATATACAGAAACAGTTCCTGAGCCATTATCTGTCACATCTGAGGTAGCTATTTATCCCAGCTGCAGAGTTGTCTGTTTCATTTTCCCAATACATTTTCAATATAAATTT
Source organism: Illadopsis cleaveri (assembly GCA_013399915.1). Taxonomy (NCBI): domain Eukaryota; kingdom Metazoa; phylum Chordata; class Aves; order Passeriformes; family Timaliidae; genus Illadopsis; species Illadopsis cleaveri. The sequence goes on from VXBB01015537.1 coordinate 121,735, forward strand.
CCAATCCAATCTAAGCAGACCAGTAATAATAAAGTCTTATTTAATTATGGTATCAACTCACTATAATTTTTCTAAATTATTTTCCTAAATTGTCTAGCTTTTTACCATGAATTCTATTATCTTCCAGAAAATCTTCCAGATTTTCATTTAGCTTCAACAGTAATTCACCCTCTCCTAAAAATGCAATGCTGGAATGCACACGAGAGCCTAACATATCCCACAAAAGAAGTTTAAATATATGCAAAATTTTTTTGAATATTTTGTAATCAAAATGTCTTTAGTTAAGTGTTTACAGTTTACTGTCAGTCAGACTTATAATTGTTTCAAACAAGACTGCAATCACTTATGGCAGTGTGTTACAGAAATAGATTAGGAGACATCATGGCTCAAACAAGGTGTCAATTAAATGTATCAGGCGATGACAACTGGCAAAGGCAAACAGCTCAGCAAGCTGCAATCACTTCTTTATGATAAATTAGCGACAGAGGCAAGACAACAGTCAAGGTCTCTGGGGCCTCACTTTTTGCCCTTGTTTCTTGATCACTTTGCTCCATCCTGCATATGTAAATTTTGGTCCTGGCCATGCAGCCTTTCTTTCCAGTGAACAAACAACGTTTGGTTCACTTTGAACGACAAACTTTCTTATACTTAATCAGTCAGTTTATTAGAGCATGAAGGAAAATTGGTCATGACTTCAATTCCTGTACTGCTGGAATTAACAAGCTGGCTGATGCCAGCACTAAACTTGGAAGTGCCAATAGTAATTAAAATCTATTTTCAAATACATCTGACAGTTTTAAGGTGAAGTACTTGTTATCCATATGAATTTCCAGACTGTGTATATAAAGAAGTGCTATTTTCTTCACAAAGGTGTCAGGTGTGGGAACAACATAATTAGTTATTAATTAATTATTAATTCTCTTTGATACAGCATTTTTTCTCTTTTAGTGAGTATATGGCTGTATGTGTCCTCCAAAGTCTTTGAGTAAGGAAAGCTTGAAACCAAAATTTACAAGCATTGCTATTTTTAGTTACTCTGTTTTACACATACACACACACACACACACACACACACAAACATACATATATACATGTATATATCCCAGAAAGATATGACAAAATAGTGCTAACATTGAAGCTGACATAAACTATCTGTAGCTTTATTATTGTTTGATAAAAGTCCATGTAGCCTAACCAGTCAACTTTATCTCAGATGCATTTGGGTAATATACATCATATTAACAAAGTACTCTAACACCTAGCTCAAATGGGACTCTGTTCTTCCAAAAGGTAATCTTAATTATTCAACATATTCATACCATGCAGGATGGAAAATCAGGGGAGGATAATCATACTTTGTTTTCCACTTCGTTTTCTAAGCCTGCTTCCTGGCTAATTTAATCTATTGGATCAGTAGGAGGGACATGGGATAGATTAAAAAAATGTTGACTGTCAGATCACCAGGGGATTTGAATTAATGTTGTTCTGCACAGAGTGGAGGCATATGGGCCACAGAGTGCAGTCCTCCTTGGAAAATTACTGTCAAAACAGTACCATCTCAATTAGCACAGCTGCTGACTTGTGAAGCAGGAATCAGGTTTTACTTGAGTTAACCTTCAAAAAGCAGTTTCAGAGTAACTGCTTACAAATAACCTCTTGCTACACCAACAATACTGCCTAATAATAGCTTATGCAAGTCACACCTGTACAACTCCACAAGTGCTACTGTAGCATGTAACATTCTATAGACCCTATGACAATATGAAGAAAGTTATATTCAGCCACCCTGACAATTGCTATCAAGATCCCATTTTCCTCCTGTAAAATGGGAAAGCACTTTTGAACAAATACCTTTCATATAAATAAGGGGAATTTCACAGTATGGGCTTACTGCTTAATTTGCCTGCATTTCAGCTGATTTCCAAGGCTGAAGTTTTCTTTGTAACTAATCAGATACAGACATTTCTTTTCGACATTTCTCCCACAGATGTTCTAGCTGGCTTCCCCACCAATTTCCATGAAAAATAGGGAGGATCTCTTATGTGTAATTTCTTTATGTGCAAGCTATGAAATGTTTTATGTGAAGAGAGCATTAACATCTGAAAGTTAAGCTCTAAGTATAATAAGAGACTGCAGCTAAAGCTTTATCTACACATGAATTAAGACTGCAGCCCAGTAAGCGACTTCTTCTGCAGAAGCCCCTTTTAGCTTTTACCTTTCTCAGCATGCACCAGAAAGGGGTCATGAGGAATTCTGCTCAAAGTACTATCCACTTACACCATTAAAAAATGACAAATTTTGGTCTTCTTAACCATACTAAAGAAAAAGAGACATTCCAGCTATTAAAAATACATGTGACAGTTGCATGAATTTATTGCATCAATTTATTAATGTGTCAAAAGAAATAGAATTTTAAAAAAATCCTCAAAATGATGGTAGTGCACCAAGAGAAACTTATCTTTCTGATGCTTTCACTAGTACAATATGTAGGCCTCTGACCTCATTCATCATGCATAAAGATTGAAACAAGTCTCCTACACAAATGTAACTAGTGCAGATTTTTATAATGAAGAACATCAGGATACCAGTGGAATGTGCACCTTCAAATACATAATTAGTTGGTTCTTTATTGTGTCTATTACACCTCAAGATCCCTGCAGCATATGATTTTATTTTCCATATGCATCAGTATTATGTAATGCATTTTTGGAGTCACTAGAGATTCTGAGTGCTAAATATAAGAAATATCTAAGTAACCTGTTTTACAGAGAGTAGCTCTTAAAAATGTTATTCAAAGGTGTATTGACTGGGATTTTTCTTTTTGCCTCTGTATGTGCACGTAAATGTTTGGGCTTGTGAGTTGAGTGCACATAAATATGCACTGAAGCAAGAAAATTGCTTGAGTGGTTTGGTTTCAGTCTGAGTAAAGGGTTTGTCCTAAATTCAGGGTAATCCTATTCCATAAAGCTGCTATCACCAGGACATGCATTCTGCATCTGTCTTTGGCAAAGATATGAGGAATACTGCATATATTTTGAGGTTCCCTGTGTTTGCTATGTATTTCTGCAGTCCTTTTGAAGTAGATGACTCATTCTTCTCAGATAAAAAAAGCAAACCATTTGCTCATAATTTACTCTCTTTTAACATTTACTTTCTCTATACAATGTTATGAAAAATGTTGGAGTTCCCCCTTGCTGTTAAATGTAAAAGCCTCATGGTTTCTTTGAAAAAGACAACTGATGAGCTCAGTTTAGCACACCTAATTGTTTTCTTTACTATCACAGGAGACAATACAATGCAAGTAACGCACACACAAAAAACTTACTTAATAAGGACAAAGTACATTGTATCATAGATGGCAATTCAGCATCCTCACACAAAACCTGAATGAAACATTTATTATTGTATTTTTGCTTAGCCTGCTTTTTTAATAATTGTATTTATAAACTTTAAAGCAAATCATTGTTAAATGCTGAGCTTCGCCAGAAGTCACCTGAGAATCCAGTCATGAGTCTTTGGACAACAGGCTACAGAGTAAAAATCAAGGCAAAAATGTTACTTTTCTTGATTCTTCTTTTCTCTTTCTCTTTCACCTCTTGCACTTTGTGCTGAAGGGCCAGTCTCAGTGCAATGTGAAAATTTTCTGCAGATGAGACACATTTCAATGGGTATTTCAGCCTTTTAAAAGCAAAGTAGTCAGTGTTATAGTTTTGCAGTCCATGCTAAGGAAGGAACACTAACTTTCAGACACTTCAGTTCCTAATTACCAGAGGATAAATGGGCACAAAGTTATTAAGCAAAATAATTTGAACAGCATCAAAAGCAATAAATGTTCCATTGGAAATGAATTTGGTACATTTTAAGGGCATTATAACTATTCACCATAACTTGTTCAAGAACTATAACTTATTTGGTACTCCATTAAATTATTTTAATCCTTTTTTTAATGAATAAAGTTATTCAATTCCATTTAACTATGGAGTCATTTTTTTTAAGCAATTTGCAAGATCTAAACCCTCAAATATCTTTTTGTTTGTCTCCTTCAGTTTATTTCTGTTATCCAGCTTTTTATGAGTCACTTGAATTACTTCTGAATCGCAAACACATTTGGGTGATTTAGAAAACAACTGTAAAAAGAGGGGCTCATCCTGGATTATAAAAATGACAACTGTAAATCTAGTTTTTTTTAAAAGCCTTTTTATAACTTGTTTATGCATGGCTTTCTCAAATCATGACTGCAGGACTGGTACTGACCTGCAAAGGGAAGGTACCCTTCAGCTCCTGTTGCTGCTTCAGAATTTGTATTCTGAAAAATGATGCCAAATTGCTGAAAAATTTGCCTTTTCAAAATGATTTAGCTATTAACAAGTCAAGAATGTATTTTTCATAAGGAAATTACTTCTTACCTAAAAAAATCACTATTCTGTCATGAATACAGTAACTTAAAATGCTGATTTTTGTGGAAGGTTTTTGAGGTTAGAAATGCCTTTTGGCTTGCATTTGCTTTCTTTGCCAATAGGAAGGGAAAAATAGAGGTGTGGAAATGTCTGTAAACAACATAAGTAGGTCTGTGAAAGCGATACAGAACATAGCTCTGGGGGAAGAAAACATGCTTTTTGCAACAGAAAAATGTGTAACAGATAATGGAAGATCAGCTGCAAAGGAAAATGAGCCACTGCCTGGACATCAGGATGGGGTGAGCAGAAGTATTGCACAGAAGAGCCTCTTCAGTCTTCTGCTGAAGCTGGGTATATCCAACTCTGCCTTGGAGAATAAAGCCACATGGGATTATTTTTGCTTCACACACTCACAGCACACACAAAATGTCTTGCTGATTAATATAAAACTGTGTGCAAGCGGCTTATGCCACCAGTTTTTTGACTGATCCACCTCTAGTGGAAGATGTAGACAAGTTGGAGCTATAAAACTATCCTAGACAAAGAAGGAAATCAGTACCATGTCTGCCTCAAAAAACTAAGTCAAAAGAATATCCACTGCCTTATCCAATTTCCTGATTTACAAAGAGGCTGTCAGGATTTTCACAGTCACAGAAGGCAAGCGAGAATGCAGATGGCAGAGAAAAGCTTTCCAGTGGGGGAGCAGAAAGACCTCTCAATACTCTGACCATGGAAATCACATGGAAATCGTCCTTCTAAAACAGCAGAATGTCTAAACTGGGCCAGAGTGGTATAAGGACATGGTCACACCTCCTGATAACATGCCCTTTGGCTCTGGGCTGTGGGGGCTCAGGGGTTTCCTTTCCATTCATGTTACGACCTCAGTGGGGTTGAGAAGCAATGAGAAAAGTTCACAGTTAAAATTACAGTCAAAATACTGTAATTCCATCTCACAAGGTAGCATTACAACCAGGAAAGGAAATCCTGTACGTGAGGTAGCTGGAAGTCACTGCAGTCCTGAGGAAGAGGGCTGCCTCAGGAGACACCAGGGTTCTGAGGCAGCATGGCAAGTCCACTTGGCCATACTCCTTCCCAGTCACACCACCAGGAATTCCACCAAGTGGTTGAAGCTATTTTGCCTTGAAGCCCTGCTCTGTATTACACACTAGGGGTTTCACTTTCGCCTTGGATGTAACTAAAGGTGAGGCAAACATGAAAATTCTTCTATTTGGCATATGCCTATTTCAACTAGATTTTACTAAAATACCTTGTCAGTTTCTACCTCTGTCAAAAGCTGTGTACATCAGACCTCATATGGGATGTTCTTCCGAGTATTGGTTCCAAAATGGGTCTGCTCTCCTCTCACTATCACCTGGCACTCAATTCCAAATCTTCTTGTGTTTTTCCTATGGGAATAAGTTGACAAGTTGTTGAGTTTCCTATTTCAAAACTTCCCTTTTCTTCTGGCAATTGTTCAACTTCCTCAACTCCTTTCATTTTTTCACTTTGTTTAATAGAAACAGAACCACTGAGAAACAACATTTCCAATTACTGTTTTGGTATAAACTTAAGTGCTTTTGGATCATGGGTGCTATTCTAACTGCACTTTGACTCTGCATAACTGAAATTCAAGGCAGTGGCATCTTTTCTAGAACCTGGCAGGAAAAAACAAATATTTAAGGTGCATACATCTCTGTGATCCAAGACAGGTATATGGGAAAATCTTTCTCTATGGCAAGGGGGATAAATCTATTCAAAAATTCAAACAGAACAGAATATGCAAAAAAAAAAAAAAAAAAAAAAGTGAAAGAGTGCCACATCTGAATTCTAAAATAAATTAAAAGTCTCAAAGAGTTAATGACATAGAGACCAAGTACAGGCCTCAAACAGTGCATAGCTAAAATGTTACTGTGAAAACAAAAGAAAAAATAATCCCCACTGTAAATGTTGAGTGATTGCCTTGCCAAACACCCCACTGACCTGCTGGAATGTACAAAACTGTCTAACTCCAATTTTATAATCAAACTCCACCTTTATAATCTTCTGTGTTATTCAAAGGCCAAAGTGCTCAACAAGCAGACTAATACTGAGAATGAGAAAAAGGGTGCCAGGGCTACTCCATGAGGGAGTATGAGCAAGAACTGAGGGAGGCCAGGGGTCAAAGAGCAGGGCACAGTTCCACTGCCTCTGGAGTCAGCAGGTGAAGACAGTCAGTGCAGATGGGTAGAGCCCATTCGTCAGAGCCCCAAACATGGTGACAAACTGGTCCACAGTACTTCCAGGGATTCTAGTCAGGAGCGTGTAGACAGAGCTGGAGGCAGTGCTGGAGACAGGGTTGCAATGCAGTTTCAAGACCCACACAGGAGACAGGTACACCTGCTGACACTGCCCAGGGCAGGACTGGGGCTGCTCAGGGTAACTGAGGCCAATCAGTGCTCTCATGGCCCTGAAACAGTAACATCTACACACAACGTGCTCTATTACAACTTAGGTGCACTTTTGTTAAATGAAGTGCTGGTGATACATGATGCCTTATCAAGGACAGTAGGGCTGTTTCTGGATTTTGGTCAGTTTATTACCGTTGTTTCAGCTTTTTTGCAACGTGTGCTTCTTTTTGATAATGTGAAATAATCTGAACAATTATGAGGCTATTAATTAAAAGGAAAAGCAAGCCTGCCAACCATATAAATAAGAAAGTGTTATATCCTTTGAACTCCAGAAAGTATGCAGGAGTAAGCCACAGGCCTTGTCCTATGAACCACAGAAAGAGAAGCAGCACGCCCCGACGCCAGGACATCTTAATGCTAGGCATTACGAGGGGCAAAAGGCAGAGATACCAGACAAAGTATTGGGATGTGCATACTTTGTTAAAAGTCACAAAAATAGCGGTGTGCAGGAAACAACTGAAGGCAAGGTCTCTGTAGAACGCTATGGATACAACCAGGAGCAAAAGCAGCTGGGGAAGGAAAGCTGCGAGCCCAAGGGCAAAACTCCATTTGCTCTCTGCTGTCAAGTACAACATGTAGAAATAGGGAGAGAAGTTATGACGGATATCCCTCCTAGTCAGGTGATAGAGGTAGGCATGTTCCAAAAACTCCCAGCCATAGAGGTGATAAAATGTCACAGTCAAGGCAGCCAGCACTGATCCGGCAACTGTTCCAAAGAGTAGCACGTCGCGGTTCAGCATCTTTACAAAAAGGTGCCAGAGGCGCGCCATAAACGTGAACTTTGCCGGGCTTTTTTTGCCACGCGGCGCATCCAGCGCCCCTTCCCCGCGGCCTGGCCTGGCGCTCAGGCGGAGCGCTATGGGCAGCGCGTAGGTCAAGGGATATATTTTCATGTGCACGGCCAGCCCATAGCACACGGCGGCCTTGCCCACGCTGCCCGCCTCCACGCAGTACAGGCTGGCGAGCACCAGCAGCGCCATCAGCGCCTCCGCGTTGCCCCGGCTGGACACGGCCATGGGCAGCGGGTTGAGGAGCCAGGCGGCGGCGCAGCACCCACAGGCGCGGCGGGCTGCGGTACCCCGGCGCCGCAGGGCCCGGTAGGCGACGACGGCAGCCGCCAGGTCCCCGGCCACGAAGAGCAGCTTCCCGAAGGCCTCGGCGAGGAGCACGTTGGGCGTCAGGAGCCAGGCCAGGAGCGGCGTGTAGCGGTACGTGGCCCGCTGGTAGGGCGAGCGCCCCTCGGTCACCAGCCGCGCCGCGTCCGTGAACACCCGGTAGTCGACGTCGGTGTAGCGCACACGCAGGGCGCGGTCCTGGTGCAGCCCGTACAGCACCAGCGCCAGCCTGGCCAGCAGCCCCGCGAGCAGGGCCGCGNGCTGCGGGCCGGGAGCCTGGCAGGGCGTGGGCGCTGGTGTCCAGGGAGAGCTGCGGGACGTCAGCTGCCGCTGGCACCGTCGCTGCCCATTGCCCCCTCAAGCTGCCCGGAGTTGCAGGGCTTCACGGGCAGAGAGGCGGCAGGTGCAGTAGTAGTTAAGTAAGAAGAAGGAAAAACAGCATCTGTTATTTACCTTCCGCAAGTGCCTGTGTTTTGCCTAGACGTATGAGCTCTCTCTAGAACACTTAGGTGAGCTTCCTGCCACAGCACATTTCTCATTTAATTAGATCAGAAACTGTATCGTGAAAATTGGAGCTTAGAGAGAGTTACAACAAAGGAATTCATTCCACTCTATTTTGAGGGCCTATTTTGTATGCTTTTCAGATAGTTTTCCTGTCTGGATATTTGCCATCGCACATTTGAATTGCGGCTGATTGAAAAACAGGCGTTTATTACTTATCACTATTGCGGGTTTCATATTAGAACTTAGAAGAGATTTTCTTAGAGATGCTCTAGTCATCAAAAATACGTGTTTGCTTGTTTAGTAGTTAATTGCAGCCACACTCTTTTTGCTGAATGGTTTCATTTGGGAACATTTTGGGAGCTGTAGTGTTGCTGGCTCACATCGCTTACAGAAAATAATCTGCTTTTTCTCAGTTCTGGGGACACTTATCAAAGAACTAGGAATCTTTTGCATTTGGCAGAGGCATCTTGGAGGGTGGCCTAACTGGTAGGATATTCAGGGAACAAAAGATATTTTTGTTTGTGTGCACACAGCTATTAATTTTTATCTGTTATTCAGTGTATAGCAGTACAATGGGGTATAGTCTGAGGTATCCAATGGGAGAAGCATAGTAACCAACTAACCTGGAGAGTTGGTTTTTCCTCTGTCAGATACTTGCACATTTTTTATTAAACTGGACATCTTCAATAGGAAATCTCAAGGGAATTCTCCATTAACTTGCCATATGATATCATTAACTCCTAAAACTGATTGTTGGGATGTTTCTGGGAGAGGGAATGAGGGTGGTTGTTGATCCTTGGTAAATAATTGCTTACTCACTACTGCTGTTCTACTTTAGAACAGAAATTATTGGAAACATTTTATTTTCTTCCCTCTTTTATGTATATTGTATTATAATGGTTGGGATACTTTTAAAAATGCTTCCATCGCCATATCTATTGTTGTGCCAAGCTTTTCTGTGGAAAACCTAGGTGATAGATACTGAATAAAATCCCTGGGACTGAAATAACTTGGAAGTATACGTGTAGATAGTACTAATTTTTTAGTTTGGAAAGATTTGCAAAGAGCTATTCTTCCTATCTGCCAACTTTCTCCCAAGATTCTTTGCCATTTTGTTGCCTTCCTGGATGGAACATGTTTTCTTGTTTCAGACCCTTTGAGGAAGCTGTTCATAGTCAGATCAGAGCACACTGCAGTTTATTTGCTGAAGTGTCCAGGTTTAATGATATTGGTGGAATAATAGGAGTTTAATAAATAAACTTAGGAGTGCACTGGTGTCTCATGGTTTTCTTGTCTGTTTCTGACAGTCTGTCTTTAGACAAGTCTTTTATTCTTATCTGAAGTTAACAGAAGTTGTTAAGCTGTCAGTAGTGACTATCTATCAGAGTTCTAAAGAGGAAGAAAGTAGGTAATTTAATTCTAAGGGGTCATGAAGTAAATAAAACAGAAAATCTGCCTTAGCTCTTGCATATACTGTGACTGTATGACATTGCCTGAGCTGGAAAAAGAATTGATTTTCCTTATCAATAGTTTAACATCTTCAAAATATGCTTGAAGCTCTTCAGAGAGTTAAGATTTGGCTCAAAAATGCATTTGGCTTCAGATTTGATACCAGCTTGCTTAATGTGATTTGTCATGTACTGTGGACTTTAATGCAGGAAGGAGGGCAGCCTTATTAAAGTTATAAATCTGTTGTTTCTGTAAAAAACTGCTTTTATTTATATAAGTCACCAGGAGCCACTTTTAGAAAATGCTGGGAAATAAAAACTAATAGGACTGCTGGGACTGAAGCTGATTGATTCCATGCACATGAAGGTACAAACAGCATGAAGAAAAGTGTGGAGTCTCCATGACATAAATAGGAATACATATATACATGTATATTCACTTGGGCATATAGATCTTATTTGGCTACCTGCCAGGCATTTTGTTTACATGGTCTCAAAGATGGACCACGTTATGAGGTCCACATTTGGAAGTGACTGAGGTCACTTCCAAGTGTGCTTTTATTGCCTACTTGTGATGGGGAATTATAAACCTGAACTCAAATATTAACTTCTCGCTTCACCTTCTGTAATGGAGACTACTTGAGCAGCACCAGGACATATATTCCATAAACTCATACAAACTGCCACTACTTATGAGTTACACAGCAGTGGTAGCATTAAAAGGACATTGAACTCGGGACCTTGTTATGCCAAGGATTCTAAAGCCTAATGGAACTTTTGACCATCTGAAAACCAAGGTACAACTGGAGGGTGGCAGCTGGAGTGAAGGAGACAGTGCCGTGCTGGTTTCTTCTCAGCCAGGGGCAATCCTCACATTTGGTCAGGTGTAGGAGAAGGGAATACAGGTAACTTGTCCCTGATAAGTGACAGCTGTGTTAATTACCCAGTACAGCCTCGCCCTTGATGAGTCACAGCTGTAGCCAATAAAGATAAGTGTGATAAAAGGGAATGGGTTAGTTGGTGAGGGGAGGATTATGGAGATCCTTGAGGAAGAAGGAATGAGAGGGGCTGAAGAAGGAGAATCCTGGGGAGAGAGAATCACTGCTGTGAGGTCAGTCTGGGGCTGCAGTCAGAGCCTGTTGTTGGAACCTGCAGTCACAGTCCAGCTGGGTAAAAGCCTGCAGTCAGGGGCTGCAAGGGAAACCTACAGTAGGGGCTTGCTGCAGGCAGAGTCAGTGAATGGTTGGAGTCAGGATGGCTGAGCTATAAAGAGGAATAAACCAGGACCCTTTTCATGCTGTGATAAACAAGAAGTCTGTGTCTTGGCTCCCTTCTACCCTCTAATGAGGGGGTTGCTGCAACAGTTGGGTTCTTGCCTTTCAGGGGTTTACTATCCACACTAAGGTGGAAAGTCATGATTTGAGAAAAGTTAAGCTGGGGCTGCTGCCATCAACAAGGATAAACATATGTCTGAATCCTAGATCTGATGGGTACAGTAGGGCTGTTGGAGAGACTAACAGATTAAATCTGAGAACTTTGAGGAGAATGAAGAGGCTAGTGAAGGTTGATGATTAGAAGATGGTTCTGTTGGAATAATGTAAGGGAGGTGTTGTGACTGGCAGCAGTGCAAGAAAAGCAAGAACCGATGCTGGGTTGTGTTGGTGAGAGCCTTACTAAGATTCAGGTGGCCTAGGGGGCTAGACAAGCTGGAATATCTGAAAAATTATGGAAGAAAGAGCAGCAAAAGGCTTTGTAGGAGGAAGGCAGTTGGAGGGTACTTCCACGTGCTGTATTTTAGAACATTCTACAGAGACCTCAGGGTGAGGCATTTCTCATGCAAGTCTCTTCTTATAATCTAATTAATTAGTTAATGGCTAGCTATACTTTTAGATTTTGTCGTTGTGAGATAAAATTTGATCATAAGGATTGTATTTTTTCTGTAAGTTGTCATACTGTATGTATGGAGTGACACAAGTCTATATGTATAGAAGGTGGTAGAAAAGTTGAGTATTTAAGGAAGACCCTGGGCAACAGCTGGTATTTGGTCTTCAGACTTTTGAAAGGGGAGACTTCTGTGCTGTAATGTGTTACAGTTCCCTTTTAACTTTCTTGGGTTTTGAAGTCAGAACCTTTCCTTACATGAGAAATACTCCTGCCTAATGTATTTGTAAACTGACAGTAGGTTTTTGATAATATGATAAGTACAATCTATTTCTTGCACAACATGAAATTCTGTAGAAAAAGTGACTAACACTTTCCTTAGATGTTTTGGGTTTGATAACATAAATTGGTTTTGCAAATAGGATTGGTGCCTTTCAAATATTTGTAGTGTGTTGAATTTTAGATATTATTAGCAAAAGAGAAATATAGTTAAGATTATATAAGATTATGTAGGGAAGTGTTTGTTTCTGCTTTAATACTGGAATGAGTAATACAGGAGGCTTTGCAAAAACTAACTGAAAAGCACATTAGAACTCTTCACAGAAGAAAATCATTGTTATAAATAAAAGGCCACCACACTCTAGAGAGAGGTGGCCCTTTATCTCCTTAAGCTTTTTTCTGTTATTGTGTATTCTTAAAACTGCCTGATAAATCTCTACCCTTATTCACACACTGTGCTATAAATGTGGCTATCTGGAGAATGTGATTGGAATTGTTTTTTTTCACCACATTATGATTTTGCACAGTATGCTTTCAGGTGGTGTTGGCAGAGTTCTGCTTGCAATGGTTGAGCTGCTTGTATGCCAGTGTATTAGGTAAAATTCTAGCCTTTCAGGGAAAATAAGTACTGGATAAAAATTAGTCCGTAGGGAAACCTGTTAAAATTACCATTAGAAAGAAAATAAAATATTATGTCTGAGAAAACAGGTGGTGTCAAGAATAAGTCTACTGAAGTATGATGCTGGCCTAGGGGGCAATTGCAGAAATATGGCCTGTTTTGCCTATAAGGCCGTGGTGAATCTGAGGTGTGATATGGTAAACAGGAGCTGCCTGCATCAAAGATGCCTGATTCCCACTGCCTGACTTGCAATACCAAAACAAAGCACTCTTCCCCTTTGTGTACTACTTCTGTAGCTTTAGGTGATGGTGCAGGCAGCCCAGTGGTTTAGGACTCCAGAAGCAGGAACATACAACCAAGGATCGTGTTGAATTTCCTTTACTTTTTAATTGTTTTCCTATTCACTTCTGCTACTAAAAGAACTCAGAAAGAGAACTGATGAACCCAGGTGAAAAAGAGCAAAATGACAAATTATGGGTTTAGGAGGCAGAGGGTTCCTGGCACCAGACTGATGGTTTCTGACCATTGTGCAGAACCCAGTGACACTTCCAGAAAGCACCTGTGAAAGGCTAAATCTAATTGTGTTCAGCATCACTTCTTGCCAGCTTTTGAATGTGTAAGGGAAACATTTTGTGCATTTTTAGTTTATAACCGTTTAATTTTTTTCCAATTTTTTGGAAGGGGAAATGAGACAAAACTTGAAACATAACTTTGCTGTTCTCAGGCTGTGTTGTATTTGCACTTACTCACCGAGATAAGAATAAATAACTGTAATTACAGATACAGTCTCAAACTAAATCTTGCAGACTTGGCTGATAAGAACACTAGGTACTATTCTCATCACCTTATGCTTTTGTGCCTCAGATGGATCTCCAAGGTACTTTATTTACAATAGATGGAAATATGAGTTCTAAGTCTCTAGTGCAGATGGAGCAGTTATTTTACATTATACAGCATTAAAAGGTTTATAAATTTACACAGTAAAATCAGTGATGCAGTTTCCTGCTTTTGACTTCACGGCCCAAACTGATCAGTTGATCAGAGAAGTTAATATCTTAATTTCTTTTATAGTTTATGGCCAAAAACATGGCTTATGAAGTGCTGCCTTTCCTTCTTGCAGTAAACATCATACTGTTTCTCCCCTCATGACAGTGTTGCATGTACTTTGAATACCAGGTGCAAACATTGAAAATCATGAAGAGAAGGTCTCTTAACTTTCTCACTTCTTGATGGCATTTTGATGTGGTCACAATGAAAAGAAAGAGAAGATAGTTGAATAGGGATGGGAATATAGTTGAAAGGGGGTATGGGGATCAGTGGGAGCACATGCTTCCCTTTGGATGATTTTCACTTTCATTGAGGAAATCTCATATGCTCGGGCAAGGGATTGTTGTCCTAGCCCCTGCTTTATTTGGGCTGACAGAATGTCTTAGCTGTTCACACAGACAGAAGACTGAAGCAGTATGCTATCAGAGATTCACACCTGCAAGTGCTGTATTGGACAATAAATATAAGTAAGAGTAGATGCCTTTTGGATTTATTATTTTTTTTTTTTTTACTTCTCAATAATATGGTTCAGCCTAACTATTTTTCCAGCAGTGACTGTTCAGCAGTTTAGAAGCAGCTGTTAGAAAAGGCAGAGCTCAGCTGCTAGGGCTGACTGTGCTGGAAGGGCTCCAGAGATGCTGTTTTTGAGGAGCTACAGCACGTGTCTGTGTATAGAGACCCTGGAGTGGTGAAAGAGAAGAGCAAATAGCTTGCTGTTGTTTAGTTTCCTGTTCTTGACTGGGGGTGTCTAGGAGGAAAGCCCCTCCTCCCCTGCCCCCACCCTGCACTATCTCCTTTGGGTGGAATGAAGGAGCATCCTGTAGGGGAGAGGAGCAGCTGTTGGGGAGCTATAGTCTGTAGAGACAGGAGTAGTCCTTTGGTCTACCCAAAGCTGATTTTGCCTTTTCCTTTCAAGTATGTTTAAGATCTGTCTACCTAAATAGATGTTGGGATTAAAAAAACCCCCATAAACCCATGTTAGCTTTTCTCACAAAAGTGTGCTCTGAGTAGTGGTTGGTACTGCTAGCAGGTATACAGCGTGTTTGGAAAAATGAAGATTATCTGGGTTTCTGCAGCCTCCAAAAGTTTTGAAAAACCAGTTCTTTGTTACATTAAGCTTCAAATACTCCCTCTGGAAAGGGAAGGAAACATTCTTTTTGCTGAGTTTGATGCTTTTGCCCTTAACCAATAAAGGGCTTCCCTTCTTCTCTCATGAATTCTTTGCAACTGGTTAAATAACTGTTTAAATGTCTTTTGAACTCTTACTATTGTTAATTTTTTTCCCTTCACTATTTTCTAGGGGATGGTGTGGTCTTCTAAATACTTTTTGGAAAAGAATCCTCAATTTTTCTAAAACCTTTTAAGTGCATTTGTGGGAAAATGAGGATCTGTCTTTTTAATGCCATCGCCTTCCACTTTTTGATAGCTTGTCAGAGAGATCATCTTGAAAAGTGTCCCTGAGTAGTAATCGTATCTTATTATTCCTTTTGCAGTATCCTGTTGTATTCTGCATAGTGGTTAAGATGCCTTTGTACTTTGCACTACAGAATTGTAGCTGAAGAGGGATGTCCTATAGAATCAGCTGTACAAGATGTTTCCTTCACTAGCTGTCTGTGGAAATTCACCTTTTTTCTTCCCAGTACATAGGGTTTATTATCTCCTAAATATTTAGCTGCTCTTCATTCAGTCTCTGGCAGTTACTTGGCTGGATCTATTGCTTATGCACTGTCTGTCTGAGCTCTGCCCTTTGCTGTGTTAATGATCCCAGGTGGTGGTGCTTTTGCAGAGTATAATTACCTGGTAGCAAGGTTGTTCTGTCTTTGGCAGTCACAGTTCTGTCCCTTCTTCTTTCAGCCCCTCAGAATATAGAATGATACTGTCCCCTAACCTTATGTACATGTGTCTCTTAACTCAGACTTCAGAGCTTATTCATTCCCTGCTGATCCAAAGTGACAGCTGTGCCATCAATCTGTTTGTCAGTTTTTTCCCCATTTGGGGTGTTGGAGATGCTCTGCTCCACACATAGGCTCAGGAATGCTGTCTGACCCCTTGTGCCCTGCAGGTCTGCTGCACCTGAATCAGAAGGTGGAATCGGACTCCATTGGTGTGAGCATTTGCAGTTTCAGTGGTAGAACTCCTATCATAGGAGGGAAAACCCAAGGAAGAGGACTGAAGCCACGTTTGCAGACTTGGGACAATTCATACATAGTGTTCTATATCTGCAGTGCAACTAGCAACAGACATGTCACTTGTTTCAGTATTGCTTGTCTTTCTTCATTCTGGGTACTGTTGAATTTCAATATTTGTCCTTGCTGGCTGTCACATTGCTGAGTTTGACAGGTTGTTGCCAGAATTTGAGTCAACTGACATAAACTTCCCATATATTTTAGTAGAGATTCAACCAGTGGTTATCCTGTGTCAGAATCGATCCTGCTTTGGTTGTGTATAGTAGAAGATTAGGAGAGGGTGCATTTTGAGAGAAAGAGGACAGCTATATCTCATATTTATTTGATGAATCTTTCAAAGAGGCGATTGTGCCAAAAAATACAGTATGAAAATATCCCCTGGATAAGATGTATGTTGGGTTGAATACCGATACAATGAAAAGTAACTGTAGTTTTGCCTTATTTTGATTACTGTGTATTGGTACAAATTGTAATGTAATTGTTTCTGTAAAAAGAACAGATTAGTCAGAACTTGATACCAAGAAGCCATGCTGTTTAAGGGTGATAGAAATTGTCAGAGTTCCTTGAATGACCAAGACTGGAATCATGCAAAATTAACATTATGTTGAACTATATGTCATGCTTCTACAGAATGCATAAATTACCTGCAATGAATCTTACTACTCAAGTGCTTTCTGGGGTTACTGTTTTATTCTTGAAAATTAGATGAAAAGATACATTTTCTACTTCCAGTAAAAATCCTGCTGTAGTAATTTTTAGCTAGGATAGTCAGGAGACAGTTGAAAAAATGAAATTTCTGCATCAGTGAACCTGTGGACTTTTTCAGGAGGACAGCTCTGTCAGGTTTTAATTCCTGTTAAAATTGTTAGAATTTTTAAAAGATGGGACAGTTCTTTGTACAAAATGACTGGAATAATATTTTTTGTTTGTTCTGTATTTTTTTTTTCCATTGAATTGATGTATAAAGACAATTTCCCTTTCTGAGAGCCAGGCTATTTATAGAATTGCATAGGAAAAAATGGAGCAAAACTTGCCTGAGGGAATATTGCTATGCTCCTCCCTTAGCGCCATCGACACCAGAAAGATTAATTTATTCAGTGTCCCTTTTGATTTTCCTCTGAATTTCAGAGTTCAGACTTCGATGTAGTGGGAGTATCTCGAGCGAAAAGAGATACCATATTGAGATTTGAGTTCCCCATATCCTTTGATGTCCTAGTGCAAAACTTGGTATATATTTTCTGTTTGAAATAAATGAACATATCTACCTGATTCCTTGGAGAATTCTTAAAAACTAAAAAAGTTCATAATAGGAATTTATCTCTAAGCCCAAGTCTATAATGTTGCATCTGTTTTTCCTTGCACCTCACAGACTTGTCATAGTTGTGGCTTTTCATGTGACCATAGTAATCACAGGGGCACCACATATTTTTGTTTGGATGGATTTAAAAAGAAAACTAAGAAAGTTTTCACATAAAGTTGGGAAAGTTTTAGTAGAAAAGTCTAGCCTAGGTTGTTTGTTTTAATTTTTAGGCAAATATTAACACGCTCTCTGTACTGTTTCTCCAACCCTAACAACTTACAATAAACACTGATGAAACAAATGGTATAAAAGATTTTTATCACCAGAGTAATTTGACAGTTTTGTTTTGTGTGTCTTTAGAATTTCTTGCCATGTTTCTCCAGTTCTGGAGATCTATTTTAAAAATAAAAGAAATGTTGGGCCACTCTATTTGGAGAGGGGAGAAAACAAAACAAGTTTTCTTGGATGTTCTTCAAACCAGGAAAAATCTACTTGTGTTGTAGTATTTGCCACATTTTCTGTGGGTTGAACAAAACCCTGTCACCAAAACTTTGAATTCTGTGCAGATACTTGAAAAACTTTAGATACTGCCATCAATCTGGGAGTTGTGAAATCAGTGGGTAAGCAGGAGCCTAGAGTGCTTTCAGCACTCTTTTACTCTGGTCAGAACACTTGCTGTTGATATGGAAGGGATGGTGTAATCACAGAACCATTTAGGTTGGAAAAGACACTTAAGGTCAGATCTAACTGAAATGGCACAGGTTCATTTCCTTCCTGCCTTTTGTAGGCCCGGGATGTCTGCCCATGCTGTAGATACCACTATTCTGATGAGAGAGGTGGATAAGAAATATAACTACAAAGAAGAGTTTCCTGCAGGTGGTGGTGCTGGTGAAGTCAAGTATTTTCCAGGTGTATGTTTCATACTAGCTACAGTGGTACCAAGAGGATCAGACACCATATGGATTTGTCAGGTTATTTAAGAAAAATCATCATGCTATGTATGGAAATGGGAATGTGCTTCCAGTAGCATCTGTAATATCCTCAGGAACAGATCAGTATGTGTTCTCACTTGGTCTTCAGGATGCTGCTTTTGGGGTTACTAAAAAGCAGTGGAGAAGGTGACAGAATAAGCCATTTCCTATAAAATGGGAAATAAAGTTCAGAACAGAAACATATTCTTCAATAAATAAATCCTTCAAATAAATAAATAAAAATTAAGCCAAATATGAGATATTAATGTGATAGATTTGTTCCCTGTAGCATTCTTGTCCACATTTGATTTTTGGATATGAAGAAGTTTACTGGCAGGTTAGGGGTGGCAAATGATGTCTGGCTTCGATTGCAGCATAATCCTTGTAGAGGTGGCAGCAAATGGGCCTGCATGCTTGGAACAAATCATAAAGCAGAAGTGCACAGTCAGTACATTTGTGTGAGGTGTTTACTTTGAGATAATATTTACTTATACAGTGGATCATGCTCCTATTGTACGATGAAAGTACAGCCAGTAATGCTGCTCTGAAGAGTTCCTTGTTTTCTAAAAATAAATATATTGTTCTACGTGTGGGAAGGAGAAGAAAAGATTAATGTCTAGGAAACACGTGTGCAACAGTTCAAGGCTCTTGATTATCAGTCTTTCCCCTGAGTTTTGATTACATTGATTATTATTTTTTTTTAAATCTACTCCAGGTACATCATAATTTATATTTTATTGCACATCAGCATATGTGGTGATGTTGCTGCTGTAATTGTCTGGCAATCCAACAATTATGACAAGAATTACTCATTTTTTTCCGTATTGCTTTTTGCTTAATGTAGAGGCATAAAAAATTGAATGTAATCCAGTTTAATTTGGCAGACAGTTGCTAGTTTGAATTGTTTCAAAGAAAATGACTGGGGAGAAGATGAAAAAACTAGTAAATTTAGAAGGTTTTTTTTTTTTTTTCAAGTTCTCATGAAAAGACTTTGGCTTGGCATTAACTGTTCCATGTGACAGTCAGTTTGGTTTGAATGTCACTGAGGAATGTCTCCAGCTTCTGTTTCCCAGTGGTCCAGATGAATCTTTTTGGAGGTGTACTGAATTAAAGATTAATAGCAATAGAGAAAGGGAATATGGGAGGGTTAACTCTAAGACAGGCTTGACTTACTACCTTTTAGAGTTTAATTTTTAACAAAGATTTTTATGAAGTATTGAATTTCATAAACTAGTTAAGTCTGTTCCTATGTAAACTTAAGCCTTCATTCTTTCAACCTAAGTTTAAAAGTTTGAATATGTATAAGTAAAGAAACACTAAGCCAAGACTTTGGTTCATAGTAACAAAATACAGTTCACCTATGTATTCTCTTTGAATGAGATAATATAGTATATCAAGTTTTTTTTGTGTGTGTGTATATGGTCTGTAGTGGTATCCAAGTCAGAGGTGCAGAATTGTGCTAGTTGACCTTAGGAGAATTTAAGAACTGAGTGACTTTCAGTGTGCTTTTTGCTTTAGGAAGATGTTAGAAACTCTTATTTAGTATAGAACTGAATGGAAGGAACCTAGGGTTATGTTACAGAGTCTTTGCAGCCTGAAAATTCAATGTCTAGCCTGTGCTAGCTCTCTACCTTTCCTCTAAGATTAATGGAAAGAAGTAGATATCCACAGAGCTGGAGCAGGTGAGTCTGCCAAAATGATTTACAGAGAAAGGTAAACAAGAAAAATACTTTGTTTCTTTGTGTCTTTCATATATTCTTACAGTAAACATTAAGTGTGAAAATATGAGATAATGTAATAAGCTAAATTTACTCCTTTGTAATTAGTGAAAATGAAGGTTTAAAAGGGGAAAAATAGATCTTAACACAAGGTTAGTATACTATTACATTCTGTTTCAAATTTTTGCTGACCGAAGGGCCTGCATTTAAAGGTTGTACTTAACGAAGAAAGTGTTGGCTTTTGTAGTAATAAAGTTTATGCTATTCTAGTTCAGACTGCCAATCCACAGATAAAACCCTATAATTTTCCCCGCTTAGTCCCAATCCATTTTTTTTTCCATGTGGCCAATCTTGAGTATATATAGAAGAGATATAAAGAAATGCTAACCAGTAAGTTATTTGTTATTAGTTCACAGCAATGTCTGATATGATTTGATTTTCCATATAATTAGCTCTAAGACTTCTGTGCGTCTTAAATTTTTGTTTCAGTGATATGTGTGATGTAATAAAGCAGCTCTTCCTGTTCAAAGAGGGAAGACAGCCTTTAGACTTTGCCTTTTGTTTTGAGGAAGAAAGTATTTCTTCTTCAGATAAATGGTTCTGTTTATTTTCTTAGATTACATTTTTTTTCATCTCTTGTCCTCTTCAGCTTGCGAGCTTAGAGCTTGCTGGGAAACATTAGATGATATCTTTCACCAAAATACCCTAGAAGAGGAGTGGGAATCTGCAACAGTTTGAGTTTGCTTCTTAACCCAGAAAGTCCAAACATGTAAAAATCACACACCACCATCTTCCTTGTTCTTAGACTTGTCATAATTTGTCCATATGCCTAAATTGATTGTTCTGCTGAGAAAGGTACCTTTGTGGACAAGTGACTCCAGGATTATTCAGCAGTGTAAAGCAGTATCTGTCCTCCTTCAGATTCCTGTACAATCTGTGTCTCTGCCTACGCACCAGCTCTCACTTCTAGCTTCTTTCCCTGTTCCAGTATCTACTGCCTCATATTCTCAGTTCATGTCCTTTTGTTAGAACCCAGTATTGCTTTCTCCTTGAGTTTTTGAGGTGGCCTTTTCAGGAGGAAGGTTCTTTGCTCTTCATCCAAATCTATTCCTCTCCATTTCTTGTGGAACCTTCATATGAAATACACAATTTGCTTCTCCCTAAAGGGTAGTGGTTGAAAATGTAGGATCTCTAACCTCCAGCTTGGCTGATAGCAGCCCAAAACAGCAAGGACAAGGAAATGCCCAAGCACTGCAGCCTTCACCATCTTCTTCAAGTCTTTAGGAAAATTCAGGCTAGGACCAATGCTTTTTGTGGGAATAAATTTAGCCCAACAGGCTTTGTAAATTTCTAAGCAATTTCAACACCTTTAAGAGAAGTGCTAGACAGCTTTAATAGATAACTTGATGATATGACCAGCCTTTTTTATGCTTGCTTATTCATTCCCTTACCATTGCATATTTTAGCTTGGCAAGTGAATCTTGTCAGCACAATTACATCATCCTGTATAAGTCAGGTGGTTTGCTCACACATTAAAATTCATCCAAAACAGAACTGAACCTTGGTTAATGGAACGGAGAAATTATAGCCTGAAACAAATAACTCTTGCAGCAAGAACAACCAAGAACTATTTTTATAAGATGATGAACATGTACATTTCTAGAGAGTCAAGGACTATTCAACATGACAGCATTTGTCATAAAATCAGTAGGAGGGATACCTGCTTAAATTTGGAAATGAGAAAAAATAACTTTTTCAGTTTAATACAGATACTCTAAGGGTGTAGCTCTTGCCTTTGTGATTTTTTTCTCAGTGTTAGAGGTGTTAATTTCACAAACTGTTCTAGTTCAGCTTCTTTCTCTCTCCCTCTCCTCCCATCTTTTTTTGAAAGAGTGGGAAGGAGTCACACATCTTTAGTGCATCTTTAATGTGATAATCTGAAAATATTTCTAAGTATAATACTCACAGTAACTGCGATGAGTAAAGATGCTGTTATCTTAAGCCTTGTTACTTTTGCACTGCACCATCACAAATATGATGTCACTCTTAGAAAAATTTGAGAGTGCAGTGTTTTAAAAAAGACCTTGATTACAGCTCCACCAGACAATTGTTTGGCAGTCTGCATGATGCAATAGTATTTCTTCTTGTGCACTAACTGGAATATGGATGTGTGAGGGAGAAATAATCAGTTTGGGCCTTAAGGCTATCTCTTAATGGTAGGAAACTGAGCAGGGCTAGGGATTGTTTCAGCACTGCCCTGTGATTCCATGTTCAGTGAATTTCCTGGTGTGATTTTCACCTGAGGCAATTTTTTTTTTCTGACAATACCTTGTGATGGATATCATGGACTATCAACTATTTGCAATAAGGAAGAACCCTCCCTTGTTTTGAGGGAGTACAGATTAGCCAGATGGATGCAAACTGTTGTGCCACACTTCCCAAAAGTAAGTGAATGGAGAGTAGCCTCTTTCATTTCCCATAGAAATGCAGTTCTATGGCCCAGTAAGACAAGGACTTGATCATAGGACTGAGGTCTTAAAAGGATGCAATAATGAAGAGAATTGGAGTTATTTTCAGTAATTGAAGTAGTAGAAGAAATAGAAGTATCTTGGAGGAGATGGCTGTTAACTTGAGTCTGTAGCAGTGTGCAAATGTTGTAGGTAACAAATGTGGTTAGAGTTGTCTAAGAGTAAAAATGTCTGTGTTTTTAAAAAGAAATCTGAAGTTTAATTTTATTTTATAAATAAAAGCTAAACCACCTGCACATATAGAATGGAGTGTTGTCTGTAGGTTTTGAATCCAGAAACCTCAGCAAATTCTGGAAATTTTACCTGAAGTTGTGGAAACAACTTGAAAAGCAGTTATATGTATAAAACTGCCTTCACTTAGCACTGATGTTCAAGTACTGATCATTGTTCAGAAGTAACAGAAAATAACTGATTCCTTAGTGTTCTAGTTTTCCCCAAAAAGTAGACTAATTATCTGCACTCGAAATTAGTTAGAGCATCAGGATCTACCTTTCAGTCTTACTTAAATCCAAAATTAAATGATGAAGGTATTTGTTAGATTAAAATACCAGACATCCTTTCCTTAAACACTCTCCTTTTACTGAAACTGTGCTCACAAATCCTGTGATAGGGTTTGTATTGAACACTGATTTTTGAAAAGCTAATATTATTTTCCTGTAGAAATAGTATTTTCCTAAAAACCTACAGAAAATCCAGGTCTGCATAATTTGTGAAATGTATGAAGGTCCTTGCCTTACATGCTACGTATTTCAAAATACAAAGCAAATGCAATTTTTTGCTTCTGAAAAATTACATCTTCTGCTTGAAATTGCACAGGTTTACCTGTATTTGGTTTTTTTTTTACAAGCCATTCTTTCTAGTCTCTTTCCCTCAAGCAAAACATACTGCCATGATCCTAGGAATACCACACCTATTTTTTTTGAAAAATGAATGTCTTCTGGGAAAAATGCCTGTTTCCATGCTTTTTTTTTCCTTCTTCTTTCTCTTACTGTGTTCCCACCTCCCTCTTTGACAAAAAAATCCTATTTTATGCCCTTTTATTCTGTTGCTTATCTAATTACACTTGACTTACTATGGGCCAGAAAGATTTTGTACTATTGTATCTTTCCTTTAAATTCATGGCCCTAACTTTATCTCTCATTGTTCATCTGCTTGCTTCATACCTGCAAATTTCTCAGTTTTATTTTACTCCCTGTGCCAGAGTGACTGTCTTAGTGCTGTTTGCCAAGTAACACATTTTAAATGACCTGCTTCTGTTTGTGACTTGGTGTAATTGCACTTTTCCCTCCCACAGTTATCTCCTGTATTCATATTAAACATCTCTATTGTGTTATGTGTCAGATACAAGCTCCCTGGGTCCTTATGATGCTGCTGGGATGAGGTTTCAAAGAAGCCTTCTCAGGTGGGATTCCACAGGGTCTGGAGACCAAAGCCCCTTTTCTTACTGTACCTCAGGGAGTTGTGGTTTCTCAGGTAATTGCCATGAAATGGCATTTTGAAAGCTGTGGAATTACTAAGCCTGTCCTTGCCTATAGGGTCTTGGTGTTCAAGTCGGGAAGCTGTGGTTGTCCTGAGAAACACTTCTGGACTTCTCTGCACTTTGAGAAGGTGTGTCTTGATTGGAGCCCTGTGCTGATCCTCTGAGTGCTCCTGAGCTCCTGCCTGCCTTGGTAGTCTGGAAAGTCAGTATACTAATACAGAAAGTATTAAAAAAAAAAAAGTTCAGGACTGAGAGAAAGAGAACTGGACAGAAGAAGGAAAGGGAGTGGTTGCTGTTTCAGCACCAATCATTCAATCTGAGCACTGTAGCTAAAGGGTGAAATTCAGGCCCCAGTGAGTGAGTTGGACTTTGAGTTCCCAACACAAGAGATGAGCCTTTCACGTCAGTTAGCACT
The DNA here is from genome assembly GCA_013399915.1 of Illadopsis cleaveri. NCBI lineage: Eukaryota > Metazoa > Chordata > Aves > Passeriformes > Timaliidae > Illadopsis > Illadopsis cleaveri. The sequence goes on from VXBB01015537.1 coordinate 146,070, forward strand.
CACTTTGTGAAGTTAGTGTGTTCTTAATGAGGGAAACAACACAGGAAAGGAAGAAGGTAGTTTCTCAGCAACCCGTAACTGACTTGTGCTGCCAGCAGCATAACTAGGAGTTAGAGTCCTCCAATGGGCTGTAATGGAGATATTTCTCTGATAATCATACTTTCAATCTTTTCCCCATCTCTTTGACAAATAAATTGGGAAGATTCTACAGTTTGTATGCTTGTCCGGGATATAACTTGATTTGCAGAAAGTGAAATTCTTTGTTTAGATCAAGAGACAGCCAAACAAGATCCGGGACCCAAACCTTTGTATTATATCCCACTGGTATAAGTTGTAAGAACTGCATAAATTGGTACCTAAAGGTGGATGCAGTAAATAATGTTTGCCTACAAAGTGTATGGTGAAGATCCTTGATTTTTTTTTTTTTCTAAGTCATCTAATTTAATTTTCAGAGGCAATTAAAATTGTTACAAAGTGTTTGGTGACCTGAGCAACATGAATCTGTGTGAGTAATGCAAATATGTTTCTTTTAATTAAACACATTTTTAATAAGTTAAAGATCTGAAAAAAAATTAATCATGCATTGTGTCCCACTTTTGATGCCCTAGAAAACTCTTTTTTCAATTCCCTTTTTTGCTGCTTCACATGTTTAATTGTAATGTTTTAGACACTGTTCCAAGAAAATCTTCAAAAATATTTTATCAATGTTAAGTGAAGCCAGTTGAATTTTACCATGTCGACAGTTTTTTTTTGTTAGGGGCCTTATTGGCTCAGACATCAGTGTTGCATTTGTTTAAGTGATTATTTATTTTTAAAGGAAGAGATACCTCCTTTTAAATGACCTATTGGAACTTTTGAAGGTCAAACCTGATTTCTTGCCTCTTATTTAAGGTGCTTTTTTTTTTCCTAGAGAGGATTTTTGCTGCTTTAAACAGTTTTGGCTTCCACTATGAGAATAATAATGTCTTTTTTGGCAAGAGAGCTGGGCAAAGAAGGCTCTTGGAACATTGCAGAAAAATTAGTATATTGAAATAGCAAAACTCCTCACCTCCTTGTGCTGATGGATGAAGCTATGAAGTAAAAACTGTGACAACATTTTCACTATAAGGAAGGATGACAATAGTGGTTTGAGAAGGAAGGAGGGGCCTGTGAGGTGGAGATGCCTCTGTAACAGTCTGTAGCAAAAGCTGAATAAAGCATCTAATTTCTCTGGAGTTGTAGGACTTACTCTTCGAGGATTTTTATCCCAGAATGAAAACTGCAGTGTAAGTCTGGCTGCTCAGACATGGAGTCATTGCCTCAAAGTACTCTCCTGTCTGCATCCATAGACTGCCCTACTAACTGTAGAGTAGCAATTCCTTGCTTTTCTGCAGGAGTCAGGATCAGCACTGTGGAGGAGGAAGTGTGCCTTCTGTCCTGTTCATTTCCCTCTGAGTTGCTGGCATGGACAGGTTATCCAGGTAGTATTGCCCATGTACTGGGTTGTGAAATGGAGAGAGGCCAGAGTGAAGAGGATGGAATGGAAAGCAGCACTTGCAGCCTGTGATGATGCCATTATTACCTGGTGATATTTAGAATTGAAACATTTTCATATTACAGTTAATCATCATCCGTTTGAGTTCATGACTTTATTCTCTTCCTACTCTAATTAACAAATACTGACCTTCACAGATGCCTGTATACAAGTTATTGGGATATTGTATTTAGCCTTGCGGGGGATGAGACTAGAAAGGCCAATCAATAGCTGTGTTGTGACTGGAAAAGCACTCTTACAATATTTAGAACATTAGTAACAATATACTGGAACATGCTTCTCCAAAACAAAATGATATTTAGTTGGCCAAAATGTAGTTAGGTTGGCATGTGTACTTACACTTCTGTATCTGCTGTTTGCTTCCTGGATGTGAGTTTCATGTCTGATGAAGCTTGCTGTGGAAGTGATTGTTGAAAGTGACTGCTGCTTTGCAAAGGAATATCAGTCCAAATTGTAGGGTTGGTTCCATATTTCAAGGTCCTTCCTCTTATGTGTTTGCAAATTTTGATGTTTTAAGAGAATGAAAAATGTTTCTGATGATAACTGAAATGGTAATATGGCTGTAGAAATAATCTCCAAACAACTCAGAAAGGAAACATGAAATCCACTGGGAGGAGCTGTGGCTGACTGTGGACCTAATCATTGCCCCCCCGAATGTCTGCTGTGTGCCACAGGAAGTACCTTGATTGCTGCTTTTTGCTTTATGAGCTTTTGGTCTGAGGTGAACTGAGCTGAAGCCAGATTTCACTTCTGTTTATTCTTCCACTATCAAATATGAAACCATTTTCTGTGATGAACTTATGCTAGACATAAGTGCATCATAATGACATAAAATGACATCTATTACATATACTACATATCCAGACTGGTGAATGTAGAACAAATAGTATCGTGAGGTCAAATGCACAGGGTAGAACCTTTGCATTACCGTCCTGTAGCACTATCAGGTGACAAGATGCTGTATAAGAGAGGGTGTGTGAAAGAACTATGAACAGTGCTTTGAGTTTGTGACTGTAAATTTCAGTTCCCTCTGACACATAAAAGCCATTTACTTACATTTTTAGCTACCCTGTTGTGGCTTTTTCTGCCTTTAGGGAACTCCCTGAAATCTCTTGTGGCTCAGACTAATAAATTAGGTTTTCATATTGTGCAACCAGTTTTGTACCAGTTTAGCTAGTAGTAGCTAAACTTATTCCTAGATACAAAGCCATGCTCTCTCCATCTGAAAGTTGCTCAGAACTTGTTCCCTTAGTATTTGTAGTCAGGAAATAGATGTTATAAATTAAATTTAAAGACTGGTTGTCCTTGTCCAGTACCAGTGGACTCTTTCTGCTCTGTACCTATATTGCTCTTTGTTTTCTTTTTTGTCCAGTCTCCCTGAGTCTTACCTTCATTCTCTTTTCTTTGTTGACGTGAATAGCCAGGTGCATTCTTTTCTATAGCATTCAATTTTTTCTGGTGTTCTTGGATTTAGTTTTAGTTTTTATTTCATTAATTTTATCCTGAAAATCTAACCAATTTGCAGAGAAAATGGTAACAATGCTTGCTTTCCGAATTGTCTTCCTTGCTTCCTCTCTTTCATCTTAATCCATTCTCTTACTTTACCACTGGAAGCTGCATAAGTTTCATTTGGCATACAGTCATTGAGATAGTGAAATCTGATTTCACTCTGCTTCCTAATTAAATAAGTAGTACTGTCCTTCCCCACTGTGGCTCATTTTTCAGTCTGGGTGTATTCAAGCTACCTTTCTGCCTTCACTAACATGACCTCTTTATTAATTTTCCCCTCTCTCTCTCTCTCCTGTTATCCACAGGCTAAATCTATCCATGGCTAAATATCTTTCTTTCCTCCCATGAAAGTCTTTATACTGTAAAAATCTCATGCTGGACAACTGATAGCCTTGCATAAAATTTTAGTTCCCAATCTAACACAGTAAAGCTCTGCTTTCTTTAGTACCAGATTATTTTCCTGCTCCCATCTGTCTGTTCTCCAGTAAAAAATAAAGTTTAAACCATTTCTGTATTGGGGGGAAAATAATTGTTTTATGCTAAGCATGTTATCTGTCACATACCTCATCAGACGTCAGTGCCTGCTTCTTGTAGTTGAAGTAAGACCTAGTGACAAAGCCAAATGCATGTATTCTTGTGTTAAGCAGTTATCTAAGTAGAGAGTGATATTGTGCACAGTACCAAAATCCAGACATTTTGGGGAGAGAGTACACAAAATAAGATTTCTTTCCCTATATGTCTTGCATCTTTTAATTTCCTTCTTGTTTTTCCTCACTGCCTGGGTATTTCAGGCTATGAGGTCAAGGCTACTTTGTTTTCCTTGCTTGCAAAGTGGCTTGATATTGTAGTATAGTATAGTTCAGTAAAGATGCAGTTTTTACTCACTGACTCTCAAATATTGAAAGCTGAGGCAAGTATTATGATACAGGGTTTTTGTGAGACTTTTCTTGACTGTAAGCTATTCTGACTGACTACTTTGAAATACTAAACCCATATCTAGTTTAGATATACTGTTTTTCAAAAATAAATAGCTTATGATTTTAGATAATACAGCCAAGGGTTTGATTTTCTAAAAATAAATATAATTTGTTTTCTCAGATAATTGTTTTGAACTGTACATCTACATTTTGGAATTTAAGGAAGTTTGTATAGAAGTTGAATGTTTGCTAATAATCTTGTAGGCTGGAGTAAAACAATCTTTGTGGTAAGGAGTACATTCTGGGAAGGAGCTGAGTTTATACTGTGGTTTGAAAAAAACCCCAGCAAACCCACATCCCTATTTTGTGGTTCTGTAACNCTTTTTTGGGTTTTTAAATTTTTTTTGTTTTTTTTTTTTTTTTTTTGGTTAAATGAGACTATTTAACCATCATAGACACCTGCTTATTTCCCTTTTGTAATTTTTAGTCCTTTGAGTTTCTGAAGAATGTGATTTAAAAAATAAAGCTCTCCTTTTAGCCTGAATGCTATATAGAGTTTAAAAGAATGAAAACTCCATTCATTTCCTGTGAGAGAATGACTATATTTATTGTGTGTTCTTGGATATAAATGGATGTAGATTGGTTCAGTTTGTGATGCACAATCAGCAAATTGATTCTGGCTGATTTAAACCTTTAGAAAAACAAAGCAACCTTTGGGGGAAAAAAGCTGTTTTATTCGATTGTCTGTGGATATGCGGCAGGGAATTCATGAATGATAGAGGGATCTGCAAAATGAAAGGTGGGGGAAGGAAAGAAAAATTACGAGCGAAGCCTGTTAAACTGCTGAGCTCTCTTTTTCTCCAGTGCATTCAGCTCAGTGAATTAATGAGATTAAGTCACATCAACTCTGATTGCTGGAGGGAATGAGCAAAGTGGGCAATTTCAGTAGTAGCTTGCATAGGCAAGTTTAGTACTTGCAGGCTACCTATGATGGTGTGCTGCTAACGTTTGAAGCTATTTCCTGACTTGATAGCTACTGCAGTTTTTATTATTTTTGTGGTATGTGTAAGCTTATCTTGCAGTCTAAAAGGTATGTTGTAGAAAAATTGTTTCATAGTAAGAGAATGCCTGTGAGAACTGACAAAAACTGCAGAAGTCAGCCAGTATTCTGTATTTTTGGCATTTACCTATTTAACAGGAGTTTCTAAAAATTCTGTCTCTGTGTATAGAGGATGAGATCAGATACAATAAGGGACAACTTTTTAAAATTTCTCTATTTGTCCTTCATCTCTCCTTATGAACACTTTCAAGATATCTTGCCCCAAAACCATTTCAATAGCTTGTAAGAACCACCTCCTGCTAACTGTGACCACCGTGACGGTTTCTGGATTTTGTTTTTCTCATTGTTTTATTCTGCTGCAATATTCTTGTTTATCAGCTCAGTTCTTTGCCACACAAATTATTCCTCCAGCTAGTTCTCAGTGTTTCCTGTTAATTCTGTTAGGAGGTCTTTTGACAATTAATCTGTTCTGGTCTGTAACCATGGCATTCTCATACATGATGCTCTTTCCTCTCTCCCTTTATAGGGCTTCTGAGTCCTCCTTTCTCTGGTCCTTTTATGCCAAAGGATTCTAAATCAATGTCTTCCTAACTAATCCTCAATAAGTGGCTTATTCTATTTTGATCTGAGCAAGTGCTGTCATATGAATCAGGCCTGCCTGAGAGATTTTCTTGAGGAATGAAGGGGAAGAGCCTTTTCCTTGGTTTGCTGGAGTTTTTTGTTGGTTTAGCCACAAAAAAAATATATATGGGTATTTTTTTCTAACCTGAGACTGCTGTCAGATTGAATTAAGCTAATAGCTTGGGCTGAAAGCATTGTAGCTAAACTTAAAAAACCACAATCACTGTGTTTTCTTTCCTTACTTTGTATGAAGTTGCTCAGTAACACTCCTATGTGTGAAGTATGTGACATCTGAAGATGCAGATATTAACCTATAAACTGCTCATCCTTGCCTCTGGGGAGACTGTTGTAAATACTAAGTGATAAGAGATGCTGAGAGCAACACACCCTTATTTTAATTATTTTATCTGAAGCAGAGACAAAATGTCCCATTTTGTGAATACAGGGTTTGTTCTGCGTCAATAACTTTTTTACACAAAATGGAAAACATCCCCAAGAGCTGTTTTGGACGTGGAGAGAACAGGATTCAGAACAGTGCTTGAGTCAAGGCTGTTGGTATGATGGGATCCAAATTTGACTCAAACCTCCACTTTTAATTTTTTTTTCCCCTACAGGTTTGTTCTATCACTCCATGCTTGATTGATTTCTCCAGCTTGTAACTTATTGTAAGATCAGGACTTATTAATCACAGGTCTTCCAGGCAATTTTAAAGGAACGTGGTGTGATGTTTAATTTCTGTAAACACTCTCACTTTTTGGTGGAATGATGGTGTATAGTTAGTTGTGGTAACTCTTTTAGGTGGAAAAAATAATCCTAGCAGTGTGTCAGCCAGGTATCGTAGCCTCTCTTTGCCTGAGAAAGCCTGCCCTCTCCTGGGTAAAGTCAGAACCGGATAAATTGTCAGGACTGCAGTGGAACTGCTTGAGGTTGCTCTGCTTTCTCTGGAGAAGCTGCTGAATTTCCATGGATAGCTTTGGTGGGCCATTATATTGATATCAAATTCTATGTAGCTGTGGATTTTCTGTTACAATAAAAGTAAGGGATAAAATTTGTTGCATAGTAGTTTGAAATATATGCAAATTGTACTATCTTCTCTGTGGGGGGATGTGTGTCTCATACTTTAAAAAAAGATTATGGAAATACGGGCTTTCCTTATTTCTAATAATTTTTCATTCCTGTGAAATTGTCTGTCCACGACTCATTTTTTTTCCTATCAGATCAGAATTATTTTTATTAAATCCAGATGTCTTTTTAGTCACCTCCTTCTTTTATGTTTTAAACATTTTTTGTTTTTTTAACTCCTTCCCTAACTGATGGAATACCAGTAGCTTTGATCGTCAGCATCATAAATTGACAAAGGCAATTAACGTTTCAGTAGTGTTGTAAGGTAGGTGACAAACCAAATTCCTAGAGTGTAAAAAAATGCCATGAAGGAAGTGATGAAGTTTTGAAGTCAGTCCTGGTTCAATTCTAGAATCATATACTGTAACCTGTAATCATTACAATGACATTTGAAGACCTACATTAAACAGGTTGATTGCAATTCACTCCTGAAGGAGCAGGTGTTCAGATCTCATCAGAAAGGCCAAAGACTGGGCCTGGAATCACTGGGTACCTGCTCAGAGCTTGCCAGGGAAACACTTGTGGTTCCATAGGGTCACGATTACACAAGTTAAATTAAAATAGGCAGATTGTGCTTAACCAGCTAGTGAAAACAAGTCTGGGTCTTACACTTTAAGGTAGCACAGTATTAACTTGTGTTGATGTTTAGCGCCCAGTTAGCATGTTTACATTTTTTTAGTAAATTTGAATGTGGTGTTTGTAGTGCTCTAAAGCTTTTAAAACTTGGTCATAGAAAAAGATGGTGCTGTGCTAAGAGCTTGCACAGCATGTCTTTACTCCAAGGAACATTTAGTCTAGGCAAAAGACAAGATAAATTGATGGATATGTGTGGCATAGTGACATAATGCTACAGCATTGGCCAGCAGGACAGACAGCAAAATTTCTGATCATATCCAGACAGATTGTTGTACACATCCTGACATAATATTTTTACTTAAAAATGCCACGTGCATGTGATGTTATTGGAATACTTGAGTTATGCTGACAGTGAAAGCTAAACACAGAAAATGTAGTCACCACCTTGCTCAATCATGTGTACTTTATTGCCTTGTTAGATAAAGCTGCCCCTTGGCAGCCTTTCCCCATCATCTTTGTTTTATTAATGAGTAGTTTTGCCTTGCATTTTGAAAAGGCCATTCCTCTTCTGGCAGACTATGCCTTCTGGGGAGGCTAATGCTGGTTGTATATGAGATAAGTGATGACTTTCAACATGGGAAAGATGTGTAAGTAATTTATGAATTAAAGCCTTTTATAGGCTATTGGACAAATACACCCAAGTACTATAGAATGAGATTATCCTGTTACATATTTTTAAAATAAATTGTTTTCTTTCTACTTGCATTTATGGAAGTAGTCCAGCCCAGAGTCTCTTTCACCACAAGGTGATGGCAAAAAGGAAATTCTGTTGGGTTGTTTCTGATCTTCTCTTCTGTTTAACCCAATTTAGAGTTAGGGTTTAAAGTTCTACTTCATTTAGACAGTGAACATGTTGGTGAAAAAATTTTGGTGTGCTTCAGTGTAGCAGGTCTGTAGTTGTGAGATACATCACTGAGTTGTTTAAGGTATTCCTCTGACTTTGAGGACGAGATTAAAAACTATGTGGAATACAGTTCCTTTCAATGTTACTGCAGAAATACCTATTAGCGTCCATGGGTCCAAGTAATTACTCCGCTTTAGAACTGCACTTATATGATTAAAATTAGATTATTTTTGAAGAGAATATATGAACTTTGCCTATTAGTACAGGATCTTGTATTTTACTTTACTTGTAATATAATCAGAATGGTTAAAACAAAGTAAAGGCAAAATTGGAGGCAGCATAGCTGAAATCTATCTCAACTGGGGATGTTTCTGCCCTTAGTTTTAAGGACATTCTCAGAAAATAAAAGCTTGGAAAATGTTGCTGCCTAAATTAGTCAGCTTTGTTGGGGAGCTTTCCAAAGACACATAGCTGCTACCAAAATCTATTCTCAGAATACCTTATAGAAAGTAAGTAGTTTGAAGTCAGCTTTTAAGTAACTTCATGTTGGTAGTCCAAGAATTGTAGTACAAAACAGTTTCATTTTGTGTTTTCTTTTGTCCCTTATATTAGCAACAAAATGAAGCAAAGCAAGAAAACAAATATTTGCTCTCATTGGAAACTTGCTAACGTTTGATTTTTATGCCCTGTAACACAATGACTATGTTAAGTGGATGGCAGAACAAGTGGAAAGAATATGTGTCTTATCAATATTTTTAAGGATTTTCCTTCTGTCCTTCCTTAAGGGTAAAATTATATTTGGTGCAGTTCCCATTTTTACTCTGCAAAAGAAATTTAAACACAGTCTGATAAATAAGATTTTATTTTGATGCCATACAACCGCAAGGGTGTCACTTGCATTCTTAGCAGACCTTGGGAGGCATTTCCCTTGTCTTCTAATGCACCTGTCAGACTTACAAAGTCAAATTGCTGAGCTCTGAACACTGCAGTGCTGCTTGTCTGAGATCTGTGTGAAAGGCTAGGGAAATTATAGACTGAGATCTCTATTGGTGGTTCCCATTTCTTAACAGTGGACTGGGCTGAATCAGAGAATCTGTTTGAAGATTAATATTTTGATTCTGACTTTATTAGCCTCACCAAGATGTTATTGTATGTCAAGTGAATTTTAGTGGTAAACAGGTCTTAGTTCTCTGTTTACTCTTTGGTTTAATGAATTCCTCTGCCAACTACTTTCAGCATTGATATTTCTTCACTTTATGCTTGTGCTGTTGAATTCTATCCCTTGTTCACTTCCACCTTAACTCCAGAGTGCTCTCTTCTCTACACCATTTGTTTTCACATTTCCTTTGCTTTGTGACGTGCTAAATTATTCTCCTCTATCAAAGTTGAGAGACACAATGTCTGTCTGCTACAGAGATCCTTTTTTTTGCTGCCAATGTATCTCACTGAACAGAATTAGTTGATGGTTCTTATCATGTCATTTCACCTTTTACAACTTCTGTCTCTGAAAAACATTCCTATTTGTGATGGAGATCATCTTTCTTTACTCTGGTGTTCATTCTGGGACCATTATCAAACTTATGTCTTCCTTTCCTCATCTCTCCAAGAAGTTCAGATCAGTTCTGTCCTTTTTCCTTCATTTTGTGGTGGCCACTGTGACTCCCTGTTGTTGCCTGAGCTAATTAACCACATCCTCTGTTAAAGTATCTCAAGCTATCTGCAAAGTTTGGAAGAGTAGTTAAAAGTGGCTGCAGTGGAGGATAATAACAAACTTCTTGCAGGGTAGTGTTAGTTTGAGGCTGTCTGAGATGTGAGAAAGGTAGAACGAGTAAGGGTGAAGGTGACCCAGTATGCATGGAAACGTCTCTGCTTGAATTGCGTGATTTACCAGCACACACTCCAAAAGGTGCAGTGCACAGTAGAGGATTCTTTTGCGAGATCATTCTTGTAATAAGAGTCACTGTTTCCAGAAAAGACACTTCTGAATGGAAATATACCAAAGCTTAACCACTTAAGTATCTTGTGCTCTTGTGGATGTTGAGTTCTGGGCATTTCAACCCCCTTGCAAAAGCGGTATTGCAGAAGTATTCTTGTCTCTGTGTGATGGGGAAGTAAGACTGACAGACCTGATCTTTTTCCTTTATCGTAGCCAATGTGAGGCCTTCACAAATTAGGCAGTTGCCTAGGACATAGCAAAACAGTCCCGAGGGTGTCTTGAGGTGTCCTCAGGGTTTCTTCCTATCTGCCTGAAACACTCACTCTCTGCTCTCTCTGTTCCACTGCTCAGGGAAGTCTGCAGTGCCAACAGAGCACAGGCTCTCCTTAGTTTTCACAGAAGAAAATACATGAGGCGTCCAGCGTAAGACAGAGGAAGAGGCAGATTCCCTGTTGCTGTCGGTAAAGAAAGATGAAGGAGGCCACGCAGTTTCCCCAACAACTCCTCCTTTCCTTCCCTATCCCATTAGCCCACATTCTCTTCCTGCCCAGCCCTCCAGTGATGCCTAATCTCATTTACAGGGGCTGCTGCCAGATCTGCTGCAGTTTCTTGGCCGCTGTTTTCGGTGAGGGAGCCGAGAGCGCCGAGGAGGAGAAGGAAGGAGGACGAAGGCTGCTGCTGTGTGGCGGAGCAGCGGCAGCACCTTTGACGTGCCCGTCCCCCACGTGACGTCCGCCCCATTGCGGGGAGGGAGCTGAGGCGCCGCCGCTCCGGCAGAGCACGGGAGAGCCGCAGCCTCGGCGGCGGCAGCGGCGCCTCCGCCCGCAGTGCGTGTGTGTGCGTGTGTGATGAGCGATCGCCGCGTCCCTCCGCCCGCTGCCGGCTGACACCCACCGCGCGGGGCGCGCCAGGAGCAGCAGGAGCAGGCGAGGAGCCGCGGGCAGCGCGCAGTGACCTTGGCCCAGGAGGTAACCAAGCGGGCGGGCTCCGCGCCC
>VXBB01015537.1:157755-173029 GCA_013399915.1 Illadopsis cleaveri
GCTGCCAGCGGGAGAGCCGGGCTGCCCGCAGGAGAGCCAGTCCCCCCGGCCTTTGGCCGCCCGGAGCCAGGCACCCCCGGCGGGCCGTGCGGGGGCAGCCAAGCCCGAACGCGAGGGGTCTCGGAGGCTGGGGAGGGCTCGGGAGGTTAGTGCTCGGAGTCGGGCTCGGCGGCTCTCCGGGCTCTCCGCATCCACCGGTGTGGTCTGTAGATGGAGCACATTCTTACACCTGCGTGCAAAGCCGGAGCTACGGCATGATCCGAGCTCTTGCTTAGTGCAGCTCCCGTGTGACCCGGGGGAGGGCGAGGAGGAGACGGGGCTGGCAGGGAGCCGGTGTTTGGCGGTAAAGTGCGATGAAAGTAGGTGAAAGCAACCGGAACAGTGTTCTGGCTTGTTTCTTCATTTTCCCTCGCCACCTGCTCCCCTGCCCCGGCGTATGTACGAGCACAGATGTGCTGGTGAATTACAGGAAGGTTCAAAGCATCTGGTTTGCTTTTTGTGTGGTTGAATGTTGTGAAAGTTGCTACGACCCGAGCTATGAGTGGAGAGCACTGCTGAATACACGTCATGGGCCGAGTCAATCTTCCCAAAACTGGCCTGGAAGGTGCAGAGCGTCCCTGGGTGAAGCCCGTGTGGGGAGGAAGAAGCGTGTTGTGAGGAAGCATCTGTGTGGTGTGGTGGTTAGCGGTGTGTCAGGGAGCTGTTCCGAGTGACAATTCATTAACGCTTAAATTAGATCAACACGTCACGTCCATTATTTACCGGCAAAAGAGAGTAATGACAGTAAATGGCAAATTAGCAGCTTTGCTCCAGTGTAAATATCTGTTGGAGTAAGAGCATACACTGATTTTGATAACATGTTGGTGGAAAGTCAGGTTCATTAATCATCAGGGAAGCAAGGAGACCTGAGGCGATGCCCTATTGAAACCACTCTTACCTTTTACAGTGCCACATCCAAAAGCGGATCAAATTTGTGGGACATGGCACAAGGAAACAATTATGGGCAAAGCAGCAATGGGGTGGCTGATGAATCCCCAAACATGCTGGTGTACAGAAAGGTAAGACTTTCTATTTTTCAGAAGCTGAGGAAGGTGAAGTCCTGGACTCTTTTGCTTAGCAAGTGAAGCCATTATTTTTGCAGCCTCTCTCCAATTTCTTGAATAGAGAAATGACTGCATCTGTTGTTTGAAATGGTAAAATCTGCACTCGTCAATTTTGCATCTTGTTCAGAAGCAGCTGCTTTTCAATTTATGATACTTGATGTATTTCACTCGCTTTCTGCATTGATACATATGATGTGTGATGGTAGTGATGTGCCAGAGCCTGGGCCATGTTTTGAGGTCAAGTGTTCACTTTTAAAGTTTATTTGTAAAATGAATTCATATGTATTAGAGCTAAATATCAACTGTATAATACAGTATTGCTGTCTTGTGCAGAGAAGTTGGAATCATTAAATTATTTCATATGGGGGAAAAACTTATTAAGGATCTCACTTATCTGTGACTGCCACAAGTCAAAAACCCCCCAAAAACATACACTTTAGAATTTTTCTCTGGGAAGACTTCTAATGTAGTTATCCTAACATCAATACACGAAATTTCCAGGTATTGAACTTTAATAGTCTTATTTAGTGGTTATACTTTAATTTAAGTGAGAGTAAGTGCTTGGAGATTTTGAGATGCCTTTATACATTTTTTTTTAAAAAGCCTTAATTGCATTTATGAAAAAAGAATAACAACATACATTCTAATAATAATGGAGAAAAAATAATTTTGCTGTTGCAAACTGAAATAAGTAATTATGCAACTGCTTATTTGTTCTTAGAACACAGTGCTTCTTAACTTGTTTGGGGTTGTTTTTATCAGGTGGAAAAAAATCAATACTTTACTTTGTTAGAGGCATTGACTTTTCCCCTTACAAGTTAACTGTAATAGAAAGCATCTGATATATACTCAGTTTAGTCTTTGAGGTGAACTGAAGCATAAACAGTAACTGTGGTAAGTGTTCTTTTCCCAGAAATTAAAAAATAGGCTCAAATTAAAGTCTGATGCATGCTTTTTTTGTCTTCCTGTTTGCACATATATTGCTGATTTCATTTTGTTGTATCTGCTATTTTGTGAAGTTAGGCTCCTTTTACATAAGTGAGTGAATTTATGAACCTAACTGTGGTTATCCTTCTACAAATGCACATCTAGAAAAATACAGGATTACCTTGCAATTAACACCAGAAGTGTCTTTCAAAAGGCAATGCACACATGAAAATATGCTGCATATATGAAAAGCAATATACTAGATCTTATATTGTTTGTTGTAGGTTTTTGATTTTTCCAAACAGAATCTTTCTACATTTGCATTTACTTCAATGCTGGCAAGAAGGTCTTTTCTCAGCTTATTTAGTACACAGAGGGACAACACAGAGAAACTGTTTCTCTTTTCCTTTGGTGAGTTTGGTAAAATTTGTGACCTATGGTATTTAGTTATGACCTCATGTCAAAATTTATCGTTGCCTCTGGGAAGCATCCTGATTGAATGAAACAGGTAAGGCAAGTGATGAGAGTCCTGGTGATGCATGGGAGATTTGAGAATGAGGAGTGGGAATAGGACATACCACTTCAGGTGTATACTCAGCAAATCAAGACAGCAAACAACTCTTATGTTCTCTGAAATACATCTGTAAAGGGATGGTATGAATTTGTGTCCTTCAGTGCAGCAGTGGTCCTTTCCTTGTTGTCATTAAACAAATGGTGCTCTGAGTATTAAGCTTTGAAAAATACTGACCTTCTACAGCATTACCTGCCCTATTTGTTCATTTTTTTTTCCTACTTATTTTTGTAGCACAGTGAATTTAAAGATAATTTCAGGTTATGCACCCTCTGTTAGAGTACAGAGAGAAAATTAAGTAGCCCTTCCTTTGGCAATACTCAAGGAACAGACAACAAAATAATAGATAATTTTCCAAGAAGTCACTTGCCTTTTCTTGAAATAGGATATTGGTGTAAGCAAATATTCTAAATTCGGGGTCTGGAACATAAGAGAAGGATAGTCAAGTGGAAATCATTTCACTTTAGAGTATATAGTCTCTGAGTATAATTCTTTAATGGGAACAACTAAACCATAAGATTCCTTGTAATACATTTGAAAACACAATACTTCTCACTCTGTCTGTCATTGTGTTGGGAATGAAAGGACTGTATGAACAAAGAACTAGATCCGACAGCTTCGTGAAAGACTCTCTGTTTTGGCCAACTGGGAAAGTATTAGCAGTTTTTAGAAAAAAAAATATAAACATGCTACTGGTTTCAGTCTGAACTGAATTTCAAGTCTTATATTTTGAATAATGTTCCTGAAATGCACAAAGGTGGGAAACTACTGGCTTTCTTCCAGTAGTGTATATGTCAACAGATGGAAAAACACACATTTTATGATATCTGTGCCTGCAAAGAATAGATGGGACATTTCTTACTTACGTTAATGAAGAGTTAAAATTTGGCTGTGCTGTGAAGGCTGTTATTTTGGCTATAAACCGTGATTTTGTAATCTGGTAATTCTGCAAGTCTAACTTCCAGACACAATCTGAACTAAGTATGTTCTGAACTACATGGAATTACAGCTCTGTATTGTCTAAATCCTGATTCTATCAGGAGCATTTTATAAAAAATTCTATACAGAATGAAGTCCTAGTGTTTTCAGATCTGGTTTTTAAGGTTTAATTGTTTCAAACTCTTGACAAAAAAGGCTGATTTTCTATTTTTTAAAATGTATTTGTTTTTTGATTAGTTGCTTATTTTGAAGAATTGTACAATTGACAATCAAACTGTAATCTCAATTAATATAGAGTGTAGATAGTCTCTTATTCTCACAGTAGCTTTTAGTCCTAGCTGAACAAGGGTTTCATTGCATTTTGCTTTCAAAAAAGAATTCTTTAAAAAAATCAGCATAGGATAATTCAATATTCAATGCACACATAACTAAGAATTACTTATTTGAATCTGGAAAAGACAGAAGCACAGATAAAGAGTTCCCTATGTAATTCTTACCCTGCCTTTTGGGATGCTCATGTCAGTGTTTCTATGCCTTGGGGAATAATTTTTATTTTAATAGAATGTCAGCTGCATTATTCTTTTTGTCTATCAGCCTAATTATAAAGTAATGACATGACACATCATTGGCACTGACATACCTTAGAAAAAGTTCTGAATTTTTCTGCTGGTAGCCTGAGGCAAGTATGAAAAATGTAAAACCCCTCCTTTCATTTCTTCTCTGACAAAGTCCATTTCAGTCAGCAATTAAAAGAGAGATAAGAGACTGAAATCCAGAGTACTTTAACATCACAAATTGTTCATGCAGAAATCTCATATTTTGGCAACACTAACTTGCTGCTGCAAGCTAGGTCTTAGAGAGGAAACCTGAGATGTAGTAGTGTAGTAGAAGGCCTATACTGTGAAGTGTTTCTAAGTTTGAGAGCCTGACCTGCCTTTTTTTAAAATTAATTTTAAATTTCTGCACACAATTAAAAGAATAAGTGCTTTCTGTTAGGAACTTCTATTTTACACCTACTGCTGGTTTCTTTATCTTTCTGGTCTGTGCTTTGCTTACTTTTTCAGTCAAACATATGCTGCAACTATTAGGAGTTCTGATTTGCAAGTTTAATGGTTATTATATTGCTGCCTGAACTACCTTCATTTGAGAGCTGATCGTTTTATTTTATAGCAATAAGCTTATCCTTGTCTGAAAGGTAATATTCTTGTGACTGAGATTTTGCCTCTCTACCTTCCTTCCTGCCCCAAGTATTAAAATGGCTTTTGCCAAGTGTGATTAAAATCACTGACAGTGGGGCTGTCAGTGCTCTAATAAAGATAATAAGGTATTTGTTCTGTTTCTGTGACAAGGGTGGAAGGTCATATATGTCAGTACTCATGTATAAGAAGGGCTGAATTTGTAATCTCAAACTCCTTAGTTTATTATGATCTGATATTCTTCACAAAAACCATGCTTTCAAAGCATGATACTTTCCAATGTTCTTGTAAACAAGCAGTAGCCATGCAGGGGCAACATCTGAGGAAACAGTGACACCATCTTCTAATAACCATTCTCTATCTCTGCTTCCACCAGAGATGATTTCCAGTGTAAACTGCAGATAATTCTGTGTCCTCATGTGGCCTTTATCAACTGCTCCCTAAAAAGATTGTTGGAAGAAAATGGTATAATGGATAAACGTGTTCCTTAGAGCCTGTGAGACTAAGGAAGGACATTTTAGGTGGATTTTTCTAAGTGCCCTCACTCACTTTGAGAAGGGAAGAGTCACTCTGATACTACACATTTCTGAATATGCCGTGACATTCTAGGAAGGCATCTTGTTTGTTACTGCATTGGAAAACTCAGGGTGCTCTAAGGTACTAGAGATAAGTAGTGTGGTGTGTTATTTTTGGTGTGGTTTTTCCTAGTGTGTTTATAACTTTTTTAAAAAAATATTTATTAAATTACACTATACCTCTAGATTATGCTGTTTCTTCTTCCAAGAAGAAGAAGAGTGGCACTGGTGTGAATCTGGTTGATAGTCTTGGTGTTATTCCAACAATCATCATTATAGAATTGTTGGGGAAGGATCTACATTTGTGCACCTTGGGAAGTCCTTCTGTAGGAAGAAAACAATTATCTCCCTATTCAATAAGCTATAAGGAAGCTGTAGTCCTGGAATAGCTGGTTGAATGTGAAGTAAGCTTTTGCACAGAGAAATTTAGGGAGCAGGAACTTAATAGATGGGCAGAACAGTTGCTGGATGCTGTGGAGTGCCTTTTGTTTTCCTGTGTGCTCTCACCCTCATGTTTTGTATCTGTCTTCTGTGCAGATCCACTTTGCTGTGTCCTCTCCTGGAATGGTTATAGTTAGTACTAGGTGTAGCACGTATTTAAATTTTGTCATCATTTGTGATAAAAGCAGTATAAAGGATTTGATTGTCTTCACAACTATATAGGACGACAGAAAATCCCAAGGAAACTCAATTGAAAAAAATGTCTGAGTCTGCAGGTGGCTAGGTCAGTGAGAGGGGCACTTGCCCTCTTTTGGTGATTCCTGCTGGTATTCTCCATCCTTTCTGTTCTCCTCTTCCTTCCACTAGGTGTAGAAATACATCAAGTGATACTGCAGTGAGAGGTTTACTGCTGCTTACTGTTCTGAGCTTGATGTGCTTGCATCACTGGCGTTACTGTCAAATGCAAACCCCACAGCATTCTGTGCCACCATGTTAATTCCTTTCTCCATCCCACGTGTGTCGTCTGAAAAATGTGTGTGCCTGTTTTGATTGTGCATTGTCATTTTCAGTTTCTCTGCTTCTTTCCTTTGAAGCAGTCTACATCTGTAGCTATGGAAACAATGATGCTATTGAGAGTGACGTGCAATGTCGAGGCAGAAATTGTTTGTTTTGGAGTTTTGTTTTCTTTCAGTTCAGGCTTAAAACATTCTTTATGGACTGCAGGAATTTTTACAGTTATCTCTATCATATCATAATATTTGACAGGTCCCCACCAAAGCTGATATGAACTATACTGGTAAGTACAATAAAACACTTTCATGTAAATATGAGTTTTAAAATATACTGTTTTCCCAATTCAGGAATCTCAAACCAATTGAAACTTCCAGTACAGGAATCACTGCACCAGCTTCTTCAAATCAGTTTGTAAAAGCTGCTAAAAGAGAAAAAAATTTGGCTTAATTTCCACCGTAAAATGGTCAGCTGCGAATTTTGACTTCTTGGTCTTGATTGCCACTAGCTATAAAAAATAAAATAAATCCCAGGTCCAGCCTAGGAAGAACAAACCAATGAAAACAGCAGAATACATATACTTTTTTTAACATGCTTTAAAACTTTTCTCACGGGGTTGTGGAAAGGTAAACAGTGCAGGTATATAGTAATATAGGATGTGAACAATAGGCAGTTTTCAACTATGACTCTAAAAAATAAAGCTTTTTGTGAAAGAGGTACATAGAATGATTCTCTGTGTTACAGATGAGTAAACTGAGATGCAACAGTGATATGTCAGAGCAGAGGAAAAGCTAAAAAATACTCCCTGGAATGGCATCCATTATTCCTGGTTTTTGTTATTTCCCCTTCTGCTTTTTTCCCCCCCTTCTTTTATGGAAACAGATTGCAGTAGTAGGGCAAGAAAAGTCTGGATTTTATTAGTATTAATATGAACCTTACCAAAATGTATAAGGAAAGAAAACTTTGAGGGTGGGCTTTAATACTAGTAGAGATGGACCACTTCAGAGAAATGCTTTCAGCTGAAACTTTGAGATGACGATACATTGAAGAAAAAGTACGTGTGCAGTTTCCCATGGTGAAGGGCTCAGCTGAGAATTTTGATTTTTGGCAAGAGATTGCCACTAGCTACAACTAAAAGCTGAAGATAAAAAGCTGAGTTACTGTTGGTTATAAGAGTAACTGGAGTAGATACAGTGGGAATGAGGCTGGCTGGGAAGCCACAGGGGACATTGGAGCTAAATTGTCTGAGAAGCTGAGTTGGGAACTGCAGTTTCATTTGGCATATAAGAACAGCCTGGGTTAGTGCAGGAGAGCAGGCTGGCCAAGAAATAGAGCTGTAGGAACAGGTATAGGAGCATCTCATAAATTCATTGCAACTGTCAGGGGAAGCTTTTACTAGGTAACACCTGGAATTCTTAACTGACAGGAATGAGGCCATGGCATTTGGACTATTTACCCTCCAGTACTTTGGTGCTGATTTTGTGCTTGTGCATGTATTTATCTGTTTGAAAGATTCCTTTTTCAGATGCTGCTGTGGATCTTTCTCAGTGTGTAATGCTCAGTGTGTTTTTGAGAAGACAGTTTTGTGGGCTTAGTTTCAGAGAAGCTGCCTTGTCTGGGCAACCAAAAGCCAGTCTTGCTTTCTCTTACTGTTATTGCCTTCTTACTGTTATTCCCTCAAATATACTTCTGGCTAAAAGTTTACTGCTGTTGATTAGAAACTGGAAAGATGAGACTGTAATGTGTATTTTATTCATATTTTTTCAATGAAGAGGCCTATTTTTCATGATTTTTATAGTTCTACTATTTCTGTTCAGTTGAGGACATCTCGATAGCTGTTAAGTGGAACTGAAGCCTATTAGATCCATGGTGTCATTCAAACAAGAAATCCTTTTGGGGGAAGCTTTAAGGATTTATCATGTAGTATTCATTTCAAACGTGCTGGTTTGAATCTGAAAAACCTCAATCAGGAGCCAAGTAAGCACCAAGAACCATCTGGATGGAAATTCATCTGTCGCAATGAAATGATCATTCTTCTGGCTTTCATGTACTGTTTTTACCAAAACTGGGTAAAATGGGAATTTTGAAGCTGTGTTAGCTCTTCTGTGTCACTTCTGCTGGAGTTGTGTGTTTGCTTTTTCTCTGACCTGTGCTGAATCCTGTTGATTAATGGAGTGTGAAGTTCTAGTGAGATGGTACCACAGAGAAAGAGGTAGCAAACACAGAGGATCTCTTCACAATGCAGTTTGGATGTACAAGGATTTTTTATCTGAAAGTGAAAACTACTCCCTGTAACATCAAAGGAATTTTTTTTTCTTTTCCACTTAATCTTGATGATGAAGATGGTTGTATAATGTGAATGTACACGTGTGTATATGCATATCCTTCTGGCCATGCTGAGTCCTGCTGGCCTAAGATCTATTGATTATTGGTTCATAATTGAATAGAGATGACTAAATGCTTGTATTAAAAAGATATACTATTTGTATTTAAATATATAATTTTTTTTACAGTATCCCATGTGTGTGATGTAACACTATTGTACATTGTCTTCCATGTTACGAAAATGAATTGCACTGAAATATTTCAATTAGCTGTTTAAAAGCACCCTTAATTCTGATGGAAAACCACAGTTTTTCTGATTTTCTTTTATATCAGAATGAATAAGCAGTTTACTGAATGCTTTTTGAAAGACATATTAGTGCTTCTTAACACTTACACTTCTCTGAACTAGAAACTGCAATTAATAATCTTTGAGCTAGATTCTGCCCTCAGATGTAGACTCATGGCATCTCGTGATATCAGCAGGAACCATACAATTGCATTTGATGTAAAATCAATATCAAAAAGAAGAAAGGCAAAGTTTAATAATAATCCTCAAAACTATAAAAACTTGAGTCAGATGTCTTACTGTAAGAATTCTCTTTATGTTGTATACTTCTGTCTGTATGGAGGAGAAAATACAGACCATTTTGTGGCTGTACTGCAAACCCCCTGATATTATCATATTTAGTGCTGCAGGCATAAGTTCAAAATTGTGAAACAGGATGGCTTCCTAGTAGCAAATGCAAAACTTAATGTATGAATAATGAATGCTATTGTATAGGGCTATACTAAAGTTTCTGTATGTCATGAGTAGTTTATTCTGGCTGTGTCATCTGCAAAATAGATGGTCTGTGGTATAATTAAACAAGTCTTAGTGAAATTCTGTAAAGATCTGCTTACTTCATGCAGAGTACCTTAAGTTCATCAAAGTACTACATTAGATGGTAAAGTACTACAGTTATAGATATGCAGTTTCAGATAACCAGAATACTATAAACAAGAGTTCCAAATAGCTGTTCACAGCATTACTGGTTTTCAAATGTCCCAGCAACAAAAATTCTCATTCAAGTCACTAGGAGCTAAAGGTTTTTAGTACCCTTTCATAAATCATGTCTGTGACTTGATGGAGTCATCACAGGACCTGCCTGAATTATTTAGATTCTGTCTCCTGTGTTCTGGAGGGTGTTATCAGTGTCCATCACAATACAGGAACCATACTAATGCCCAGTAAATGTTAGTTAAATTTGAAGTTAATGCATTGGTTTGGTTTCCAAAAGTGAGAAGAAATACCTTTGGCTTGTTTAAATTATGAATAACTGATACAGTGTTTTCTCTGTGCTCATTTCTTCAGAATCTGTACTGCAAGAATTGTACCTCTGCTACAGGAAAATCTTTTCCGGAGTTTAAGCAATGTGCTGCTCTACAGACAACTGTGCCCTGAAGCAATTAAGTTTATTTGGAATGGAAAAAAATAGTTCTGATCTTGCTTTCCCTTTACCATCAACTCCACTTCTGTAGCTTTATTTTTGGATGTTGATGTTCACATTCAGCAGTTTACTGAACACACTGTCCTGTTCTTATATTGAGGCAGTGTTTGAATCTAGTTTTGAGGTACATTCAGAAGAAAGAACTGTGGAAATGTTCTATTTATGTAGCTGTATTCGTATTTATCTGTGATGTATCTGTGCCTTTCATGCCATCAGCCTTTTAACAGACACTGGTGCACAGCTGGTGATGCAAGCCATAGCCAACACTTTTGTCTCTGGGATTCTTTTGCTTTACATTTGTTTTGCTCCACAAGTTGAGGGCTGACTTTGATTCCAAGATGCTGGACTTGACAACCATTTCTAGTTTCCTATTCCAAAGCTTAGAAATCTCAACTATAAAATACAGAAGATAAGACGTGCTGTTGTGTAGGGCAAAGCTCAGGGCTTTGACTTGCCATCTATATATAATATGTGTATAGATTTAATTTTAAATGTATTTGAATAATTATAATTCTTCATTCCCCTTCAAACAGGAATTCTACCTTTGTGTCCTGTGAAATAGTTTATTTCAACAGATCGTTATATGGGGTTTATTCTTGGTCACTTTTGGCAGTATTAAAGGATATGGAATATGTTCAAGGACAAAATGCTGAGTGTGAGGCATGGAGAGAAATATATTAACATGGCATCATTCTGTCACTTTAAATACACTGTATTTATGTCAGCTATACCACCAGCTTCTCTGGCTGGTGAACATGGCGAGACAATCAGGGATGACTGAGACCGCCAGAATTCTGCAGGTGACGGTGCTGGAGCTTCACTAGGTGGTGCTCTTCCTCCTGGGTAGGGAACACACATCCCGCAGGGATGCTGAGAGGGATTCTCTTGAGGAAACAATGAATGCTGGTCTCATCAAGAGGTCTTCCATGCTAGATGTTGATGTTGGTGCCACTGCCCTGGTCAAATTGTTGATTAAGTTTTTTGACAGTGGTTTTAATTCATTGATCCTTGTTCTGTGGTTTCCAGGGTGGAAAGTCCCCACTGTCACCATGTGTTCGTCAGTCAGTCTAAACACTGCTGTTAGTTGTCTGCACTCGTGTTACACACGGGAAGCTGCTGGGCTTAGCATTCTGTTGGCAAACTGAAAGGATAATTTTTGTGCATGAGATTTTCAATCTAAATATTAAATGAGAGATGTCAAAGTGATTTGGGGGGACCAGTCAGGAAAGGCTGGGACTAGGTAATTTTCATTTTTTCCTCAATGACTGGAATGGTCTTTGTATTGCCTTCAAAATAGTATTTGAGGATCACCAAAATAGAACTGTAATTTGCTACAAATTCAGTCTTTCACATGATTTGGTCCAAATGTCAGTGATTTTATTTTTTATCTTGACAGGTCTTAGTAAGAAATATGTTTCTGTATGTTCTCACTTTTCTCCCATTTCCCACCTTTCTGACCTTTGCATATGATCTATATAGATGTGGTAAATGAATTTTAGCTAAGTAGGCCATGGCTAATATGAATACGTTAGCATCAGTTGATGTTATAGCCATATGGTTGGTTGCATTGATACATTTTTGTCCTATTATTTTTCCAAGCTGTCTTGATTAGTGGACAAGATGGACTGTTTCTGTGCCTATGCATTAGCCACTTAGACTTCAGAATGTTACTAGAAATGCATTGTTGCTTATCCTGAGATCATCTTTAAATGTCTCAAACCTGTAGTAGATGCAGTTAAGGGTAAAGGTGCCTCCTCAATTTGGTTGGTTTTTTTTTTTTTTAAGGTAGGATCTTTCCCATTTACTTTGTAGAAATAGAGGTGCAATTTTGCCTTATTTATGTGTCCCTAAGTGCAGAGTAACTGCTGTTCTCACTTAAGTTATTAAGGTTAATTCCTTAAGAAGTAGTACCGCAAGCTTTCTGTGTTGGTGAAGTGCTACTACGGAAGTTACATGCTGGGGCTCTGGTGATGGTGTATTAGAGGTGTCAATTCCAGCTTTTCTTGTTTTCTGCTGAAGTAGGCTATGTTGTAGAATGAATTAGCTGAAACATTGAAAAATATATATTTTCCATTTTCCCTTCAAAGAAAATAAATTTATTGACTTTTGAATGACTTGGTCCTTCTGCAAGCTAAGTAAGTTTTTACAATTGATATATCAATTGTAACATGGACTGCTAATGCAGTGAATGTTATCTGACAAGTAGAATAAAGGACATAATAGTCATTAGCCAGCATAGAACCTTTTTCCTGGAGATGGGTGGTATCTTGAGGATGTAATCTGTGTTAGAACACAGTGGCAGAACAGTGGCAGAGAGCATGTTATACTAGAATTCAACAGTAGCCATACTCTCTGCCAAGGCTAGGATGACTTGTGATCAGTGCTCTGTTACATCACTGTCCTAATGTCAGATCTCAGCTCATTGCCTCCCTATAGGGCTGAAAGTGATCATGGAGGGGGAAACTGAAAGTGTGAGAAGTTGTCTGGGGTGTACTGCTGAGTGGTTTTGAATAAACCACTCCATATCAAGTGAGGTGAAAGGCATATTGTCAGTTTGTGCTTAACTCTGGATACAGGTAAAAAGGCGAGTGTTATTTTAAATAACACGTGAAACAGCATTGATCTTAAAAGTAAATGACCCCTTTCTACTTCCCTAAGAAGAAAGATTGGAACAACAGAAAATCTTGATTTTTGTAGTGCTTTAAAAACTGTAAACTCCTCATGACTGCAGAATTCTTGTAACGCTACCAGAATGCTGTTTGCTTAAAAGCAAGGAGTTAGTTTAAAATTTGGGTAGTGGAAATGTGGATATGAATAATTGTTCTTCATATTTGAAAAAAATGCTGGTTATTCTCTGCCTCTCTTTCCCATTTTCAATTTGGAGATAATTCAGGTGAGTTATGAAGGTAGACTGATGATAAGATTATTTTTTTGTTTTTGAACACTGTATGGTGTATTGATAGCGGTTTTGCAATAGCCATTATTTCCTTATTTTTCTGACACACATTTTTCCAGTTGTTTTTCACCATACCACTGTGATTCATTACAGATCAAAACTTTGATGAAGTGATTTTGTTTCCCTTTTGAGTTAGTTTTTATTAGCCTGGAAAACTTTGTCTGTCTCCCAGTGGAGTGTAAATGGAGACACAGTGGTAAAATTTCCACGTGGTGTACTGATAATATACTGTCTAGAGTCATTGCTTCTGTTCCTTTACCTGCTTCTAATTTTTCAGTAAGTGATGACAGAGGAAAGGAGATGTACATGACCTACAGTACAGGCCCATCTGTGAAGACCAGATGGCATATTTAACAAATTTTCCAATGATTTGGTTATTTTCCCTTCCATTTCCTGTAAATTGTCTAGGGGAAACTCGTGTGCTGAAAGAAGCAAGAATGATGGAAGTGCTGACCTTTATTGACAGAATGGCATTTTATGCTTTATAACCACTGCATCCTAACCTCACTCTGTAACACCTGTAAGTGCTGTGTTCAAGTGCTTGTGTTTCTATGGAAGCCAAACACATGGGGTGGGTTTGTTTGTGTTTTTTTTTTTTTTTTTTTAAATTCATGCCACTAAAAACCCAGAGGATATCTGTAACTGATGTGTGGAGCCATGTTTGTGAGATTTTGCTTTTCAGGAATTTAAAGCTAACCAGAACACTGAACAGATGTGGTGGAGAGTAACTCAAGGAACATTGATCCAGGCTGTATTTACTCCAAGGCTTAATTTTTGTAACACATACTTTAATTGTATCTTTCGGCAGCATATCCTAACATTCACGATGCTGAAGCAGGCTTTCAATTTACATTTGCATGGAAAGAGTGAGTCTAATATGGGTAGTGATGGTTTGAATGAACCTATGCAGCTTCATACACAGTATTCCCATGAAACATGATTATACCTGCAAATCAAGTGGCTTGTTTGTTTCTTTTGTTTGGCAGTTGTGATTGGTTTGTGGTTTTTTGGTGAGGTATTTTTGTTTGCCTGTTTGTTTTCACTAATGTTGGTATCATTGACTTCTGTGCCATTGCCAGCAGGATGCAATTCCCCAAGCTGTGTGTGTACATGTGTACCCATGTCAGGTATTCTGGTATTCTAGTTTTGCCTAAGTTGTGGTCTGGAATGATTAGCTTTGTCAATGATATAAAAGATTTTCCTCACTTTGGATTAGCGTCCAGTTTGTTTTTCACTTTTCATAAACTTATAACATTAAAAACACCTTGCTATGTTACTTTTAAAATCCATGATGCTAAACCAATATATTTGTCAAAAACATCCTGGAGGACATCAGGAGCTGTGAGGTTTTTTGATTATAAGTGGCAACTTATAATCAAAAACACTAAAATCAATCTCCCTTTAAATTGTTTTTTTAGAATGTTGCTGTGTGCTAATGAGGTTGAGTCATGGTCCTAGACACTGCATGATTTTGAGTCTGATGCTATGTTGGGTTTAGTGCAGTTTCTGGCTGTGTCCGAGAGACGTATGTGACAAATTACAGTTTGAGACTAACCAAAATTTTCCTTCTGCGATCACAAAAACTTTTATGAGCTATCAGACATCTATTTTTGCAACTTTAGTTCTATTTTCAGTGCTTCAGTTCAGTCTAGAAATCTAATAAATCCTTTAATTTGCGTGATTTTATTGCACTGAAATTTAAACCACATTCCCTGAGCAAGGGACCAAATTAAACACCACATACATAGCTGGTGTGGACTAAAGAGATGCAGCTTATATACAGAGTCAAGATTTATTTCTTAGTCTAATTAAAGTATTAGCATCCTAATCAGAGTTTTTATTTGTCCCATTATAATATTTTACATAGATAGACTCTCAAATCTCTATCCCTAATTATCCTATTATTGTTAATTTCAAAAGGTTATTGTTGTAGTTTTGGTTTGTTTTCCCGGCCAATGCACCATTTATGTGGTGGTTTCATGTTCGCCGATTGAGAGAGAGGATTTTTGGGAGGACAAAAAGGCGAAACAGGCTCAACTTAGAAGTAAAAAGATAGTTTATTAACACACAATAAGAAAAGGAAAAAAATGAAACTTTCAAAACCCCTCTCCTCTCCCACAAATACTCACTTTCTTACAAACCACATAGAGACAAAACTTATGACATTCAGTCAGTTTCATTATTTAAATATAGTCTTTCATCAATTCTTTAGGAGAGGAGTCTCTTGTTTTACTATGGATTTTT
>VXBB01015538.1:15876-26744 GCA_013399915.1 Illadopsis cleaveri
CACCCTCCCAGGGAACAATTCCTTCCCAACAGCCCAGGCCCAGCCCAGCAGAGCCCAGCTCACCTTGCAGACGTTGTGCTGGCACACGGTGGTGACGGGCCTGAACACGACCTCCTGACAGCAAATACACAGAAAGGCCTCCTCCACTTTATTCAGAAATTTCTGCAAAGAGAACGTTTCAATCAACTTAGTGCTGAAAGACACATCAATTAACACAAACCCCCACCGTGAAATGCCAAGGATTACTTTGATCATAGAAAGATTCTCAACAAAGCTGAATATGCAAAATCTGTCCCATTAAACCTGCTGGGGGTGTTTACACTAAAATAAGATGATTTTAGGTCTGAGGCTGTTGTTTAACTCAGCCAAGGGTTTGTGTCTGGGGACAGCACAACTACAGCTGGGGAGAAGCCCAATGTACCGGTCCATCTTTGAGAGCCTCTAGGACTTCATTCCACAGTTTTTCGTTGGCTTCATCACTTTTTATAAGGGATTTCTGCTGGGATGTCAGCTTGTATGGCTCAACTTTAGTTTTCTTTGGAGTCCCTGCTGGGGAGGTGACGAGTTTTTCCTCCCCACCTGGAAGAAAACACAAAGATTTTTTTAAAAACCAGCCAAAAAAACACCAGGAAAGAGTAACCAAGTAAAATGCACAAAAACCTTCAAGGCTTTCTATATCCACTTGCCTACTCCACAAACCTGCTGATTTCCTTTTCCTCTTGCCTTTCCCTGGGCTATCAAACTCCTCATCTTCGTTATTTTCTTTTTCCTTATCTTTGTTTGCAACAGCTTCCAAATATCCTTCAGGATACTGCAGGGAAATAAAACCAAGAGCATCCAATGCAAACACACCGGGTCAGAATTGCAGACCAAGACAGGTCCAAGAGTGACCTCTGGAGAACTGCTCCAGGGGCAGTTTTAATCTCTTTTAATCAACAGATCCCTGCTACAGGGAAGCACTTCAGAAATGCCATACAAAAAAAAAAGTGAGTTTTGTCCTTTTAGCCTCCTGATGTATAAAAACAACCAATTCAGCAGACTGGAAGCACTCATGTCCCCCCTTAGTATCAATTTTTAGCTAAGGATCATCCTCAGTAAGAATATGGAACAGAAAAACCCCTGCTCTCCAATCTCAGAGCCCAGGTGATGTCCCAAGGCAGTACCTGCATTGTCAGGCCAAGCTTTTTCATCCTGTCCTTTCCCTCCTTGGTCCAAGGAGCAGGTTCTTCATCGTCCCTCCTGAGCAGGTAACGCCACACGAGGAACCCGGATTTCCCCGTCTCGGGCCAGTACTTCACAACCTGAACCAGCCACAGCAAGTCCATCACACTGTGCAAAAGCCCCCCTGGCCATCAGCACATCCCCTTTTCCCTGGCTGAGGAGGGAACCCCCAGCCCTGCTCACCTTGTAGATGCCGTCGTATCTGTTGCCCTCCAGGGGCGCGTACTTGCTGTGCTTGCCGCCCTTGACGTTCCGGACCACGCGCACCGGCTTCCCCGCCCGCCAGTCCTTGGCCTCAGCCCCGTGCTTCTCGTTGATGGGGGCACTGCAGTTCAGGGCCAGGGCTCTGCAGGGAAGGCACAGCTCAGGGTTTTGTCTGGGCACAGCACTGCTGTGTGCCCTGTGTGATGCTGACAGCCCTGCACCCAGCCACGGGGGCACGTTTTAGACAGCTGATGGATTGTTATCCTCACTTTAGCTGATGGATTGTTATCCTCACTTTTCTAGCTCGTGAATGTTTGGACTTTGCAGTCCTGTTTTCTCACGCAGCTCAACATAAACTATGTATATTTTTAGATTGTTTTTCATATTTCTCCTCTGAGAGGAGAATTGATTGATGGTGGTGTTCACCATCCAGGTTGAAGAGGTGGTGATCTAAAGGACCAATCTCTTGCCTTTGTACAAACTGTATATATAGAGTCGAATTGTTGATAGAGAATAGAGAAGATTGTAGAATAAAGTATCATTAGCTTTCCCTTCACCTGCTGCCTGCCTCGTTCCTTCTGTGGGTCCCATCCTCCTACATATGGACCCGAGTGTGACATCCTGCTACAATTGATTGTTCGTGGCATTACCCCAATGCACACATCACCTCCTCCATTCAAGTCCAGGCTTGGCTGTGAGAGTAACAGCTCAGAAATACAAATGGTCTGGGCTCCCAAGGTGACCAGTGGCTGCAAAGGTCTCCAAGAGAGAGCAGAAGAACTCCTACACCAATTTACTGCTCTGTGGAGTCCTCCTGTTTCGAGAAGGCTGAAATCTGATCTTATTCTCCTTATGTTATCACCTGCCTTGATCCAAACCCTAAAACTCCTCCCCTATAACACCCTATAAACCCCACAACCCTGCCCCTGCTTGCACTCTTTGTCTTCTCCTCTCTCCCCGGCCCTGGGGGAGATAAAAATGGATTCCCAAGCTTAACACAACAGACTTGTCTGGTCTGTTTCCCTGCTGGGGGCTGTACCTCCCTGGACACAAATTTCACTGTAGCCACGTGCTGCTACACTGCTCTGTTCCTTAAGTTTCAGCCAGTATTGCCTGTGACACCAACACCACTCACAGTTCTGTCCCATTACAGTGCACTGAAAGGAACGTTCCCATTGTGCAACTGATCTGCAGCCTAAACCACAGCCCAGACCCAATTCTGACCCTTTTTTTTTCTGCTGAGCCAGCTTCCCTGGATGCAAACAGCCCCAAGAACCCCTGGTGCTGACAGAGTGCCAGGTGCTGAGGGCAGGATGGAGCAGCAAGGTTCCCACCTGTTCATGTTGGTGAGTTTCTGGTCACAGGATTGTTCTGCCGTGCGCTTGTTCCCAGACAGGTCTCGCCCTCCACTCCCCGTGTAGGTGAAGGAATTCCCATGATCCTGAAACGAGCACGGATGGTTTTGACACAGTCACACAAAGAATTCAACAGAAGCGGGAAAGTCTTTTAACCAGGGAGGTTTAGCAAGACATTCTCAAAAAGGAAAGGTGCTTCCTGAATTTAAGCTCCCAGACTGGGCCAGTCTCTGGCTGTCCCTCATCAGGCTGCCAGGAGAGGGTGACAATGTTGTCTTGTCACAGCCCTGAGCAGTGCAAGGACCCCTGAGCAGCCCAGGCTCACCCAGGATCTGCTGGAAGTGAAGAGCTGGCAGCACAGCCCATGGGACTGTTCAAACTGTGGGTGCAATGCACATCTTGGGAAGTCTGAACTCTTGGATCAAAAGGTGTCACAGGGATATTAAAGTGGGCTTGGATGATCCTGTGGCTCAGGCTGGCACAGATTACTGCACTTTTTCCTTGCCTCATTTGCTTCTGAAGGAAAGAGGGGTGAAGCTGGGCAAGTGTTGGGTGTAGAGTGTAAAAAGCGACGAAGGCCAAGCCTTTGTTTTAATAAGTTGGTTTGGTTCTGTGCATAAATAATCAGAATCCACTCACGATGTCATCTTCATATCCTCCTGCCAGCACCAAGGAATAGGCCCCATCGTTGCTCCTGCCGTGGATCCCTGCCACATGGGGCCTGTGCACCCCAGACTCGCTCACCTGGAGACAAAAAAAACAGTTTTGGAGGCACCTGCTCTCATCTCAGCAGCCCCACACAGCCCTGGGTTTGCAGCTGAACAAACTGTGCTACCTCACATTTGCTTTCCATTTATCACAGGGAGAAGCTGCTTTCACCATCATCCTCCAAAAAGCTCCAGGCAGAAGAAAGAAAAAATAAAAATGCTTCTAAAAAAATAAGGCACTGACTGTATCAGTCATTTGAAGACATGGATAAGGTTTGTGGTGCAAAACTAACAATTTGGATATTTCTTACTGGAACTGCTTATTAAAAGGCTCCAGGTATTTAGGAATAATACAGTTATTAAATATTTGTATAACATTTTGAAAGAGTTGTAATAGAAACCTTCCCTCAATACTTGAAAACAAGATCTGGACCAGTGCTTTTTTCTGCCCCAACTTTCTAACAGGATGAGAAACCTTCTGTTTCATATATGGATATTTGAGACACCCTTGCACACTACACACCTCCAGGGCAAACTACTGTGGACAAATCTGTTTGCTTTGGGGTTTTTGAGTTACAAAAAGAGGCCTGAAACAAAATAAGCCAGCACTTGATGAGCCCCAACAATGCAGCATTAGTTATGGAACACTTGATGCAGACAAAGCCAGAATTCTTTTCCTTCTGCACTT
Source organism: Illadopsis cleaveri (assembly GCA_013399915.1). Lineage (NCBI taxonomy): Eukaryota > Metazoa > Chordata > Aves > Passeriformes > Timaliidae > Illadopsis > Illadopsis cleaveri. The sequence goes on from VXBB01015538.1 coordinate 20,052, forward strand.
CCACATATCCAGTGACACCCACATTTCTACAATAACTGTTTCAGGTTTGTTGTAGGAGCTGGATCATTCCCATTTCTCCCCACAGTAGGTCAGGCCAGGATTCAGCTTCATACCTGAACTCTGAATTTCCACATGGTGCCCACAGGGATGCCAGGAATTGGTCCGTAGTGGTTGGAGGGGACGATGGTGCATTCCTTGGTGCGCCCCACACACGCCATGCCCTGGGCAGAGAGCAGGATCAGCCAAGGGCCCAAAGGAACAAACACAATTCCAAGTAAAACAGCTTTGGACTGACCTTGCCCCAGTCTCTCCGGGAGGAGGAATTAGCAGATGCCATCTTTTGTTTCTTTTTACTTTCTTTTAATTTCTCTCCTGCTAAAACCACCTCACTTGCATCATTTCGACATTCAGGGCAATACCTAAAGTCGTTGAAAATTAACAAGTAGCAAAGCCTTCAATTAGGAGCATTTCCTCCAAACACAGTGAGTTATGTTACAATTTCCCCACGTGAAACCAGACAGGACATGGAAACACTCTCCATACTGGAATTTGACCTATGACAGCTCCTGTCCTTGCACCACCACTGCAGATGTGTCAGGAAAGAGCTGTGGCATAAAATCATTGCACCCAGTGTTGAAACAGGGCAGAGGGAACAAACCAGTGCATTTCACTGACTCTGTGTCTATTGAAAGATGCATTTCACTATCCACATCCCTCAGTGTCCATATCTCATGTACAAACCAGCCTGATCTGATGATGGGGCCTGCCTGCAGTGACCCATAAAAGCCACTGCACAACTGAAGCCTCCCAACATCAAGTTCTCATTTGGTCCTCTTTGAATCCCAGGCTGGTTTGGGTTGGAAGGACCTTAAAGCTCATCTTGTTCCACCTCCAGCCAAGGCAGGGACACCTTCCACTATCCCAGGCTGCTCCAAGCCCTGGCCTTAGGCAGGTACACAAAAAAGGCATCTAGATCTCAAAGCTAGGAAAAGGACTGTGCAAGTCACTGGCTTAAAACAATTCTCATTAAGCTCAAGAAAAGCTGTGACGTTTTACCAAAAAAAAAACCCCAAAACACAGCCCTGTACAGCCACTGAAAAGGGCAGCTTCAAGCCCCAGCCCTCACTTCTTGCTCCTAATTAGATGTAATTGGGACACCCCACAGAGCTCCTGAGAACCTACCAGTCCTCATCTGGGATCCTGCTGAGGGGAGGGTTGAGGCAGTAGATGTGGAAGGCCATGTCACACTCGTCACACATGAGCTGCTTCTCTGGGTCCTGCTTTCCCCCACAGATGTGACAAGCACAGACCCTGCAGGTCTTGTTTGGGTTGTCCTTGCAGGCTTTGCACACGGGGCCACTCTGTCCTGTGGGCAAAGACAAAGCACACTCAGCCAGTGCCAAGATCCACTGCAAATGGTCAAAGAAGCACCAATAAATGTGTCTTGGAACTCTTAAAGCTTTGATCCTCACAGAGACAACTGGCAGGACATCACAAGGTGAGACAGACATGCAAGAACTCCACGCCACACTCACGTTTTGGGGTACCAGAACTGATGGGAGAGGCAGTGCCTGGCTCTTCAATTTTATAGATTTCATCCACTAATATAATTGTGCAGTCATTCAAGGAATCACCAGGTTCCCTAGAAGAAGTTGAGAAAAGAGATCAGAGTTTGGAAGTATCTCAGAGCTCATTCACAGCTGTGCATGCATCAGACTGCTCTGGCATTAAAAATCAAATCATTTTCATGCAATTAGAATTAACCCTCTCTTGTCTTAGGGAGAATCCAGGCACTTGTAGCATTTCAATTATCAAGAGTGACTGTTCCCCCTGCCCCCAAATATATTCCAGACTAATGCTTCTCGTATTTTACAGTTAAAAAGTCAAAAACACTGTGGTGAGAGGAAAAAGGAGGAATATTCTGGCAACTTAGTGAAAATTACCTGAAATTTTTAAAAAATATATCCTTTTCTTCCTGAAGTGGAGTCTCCTTTAGGAAAGAACTGGAAACATTTTTCATCACCTTTATAAAGTGAGAGTTCATTCTACATCACCCTATCTCCAGAAAACATTACACTGCAGTTTTTGTAAAGCCATTGTGGATAATTAACACACAAACAATAATTTGCCTCATGGTGAACATAGGGCTTTGCATCCTTTCAGCATCAGGTGAATCCATGAATCAGCATTCCTTAAAGTGTCCAATTCCTCAGTGGAAGTTAATCAGACTTGCAGAATGCTGAAGTTAATCACCCAAAAAGGACAGGTTACTTTTCATCTGTCCCCAGAACTACTGTTGCACCATTCTTTGCCAGCAGAGTCACTCAGAGCTCAGAAAGCTGAAGCAACCAAGGGGAAATCCATTTATTCCACGTGAACAGCTTACCCAAGCAGTATCTTTGCATTGAGCTCCCTGGTCATTTTTGTTTCCCTTTTCTGCAGGATCTCAGCATCATACCAGAATCCCCTCTCCTTGGGCTCGTCAGGGTTGTAGTTGACCATGACCACCTGCCCCACCTCCAGCTGGTGCCACTTGAGGATGGTCCGTGCCCGAGCCCGCACGTTGCTGGAGCTCATCTGCACCACCCCATTCTCTGGGTAACTTGGAGGGAGGGACAGAACAAAAATCAGATTCAGCATCAGTCCTGAGGAGTCACTGGGGTTATGCAGACAGGTTGATTTTGCTGTGTAGCACAAGAATACCATCAAAAATCAAAAATCTCCTCCCACACAGACACAGCCAGAACCAACCAGTGTGACTTTGTGGTATTTTCCTCCCTTTAACACCAGGACACCAGCATTTCCTATAAATGCTGGTATCCATAAAAACATGATTCCAGCCCCCTGGAATCCCAACTGCAAAACAACCTTGCAGTTGCCAGGGCTCAGTGACATAATTACTATGTCACTGTCCAATTGTTTTAACTTGTGCAAAATCTGCAACAAAATTTCCCATCAACATCGTGAACCGAATGACTTCACTGGCCAAGAAGGCAACAAAACAAAACTCACTCATCGTATTTCACATGATAAATTACATCTTCTTCAGGGACAGCTGTGGGCTGGTCAGGATCTGTGCAGCTCTCAGCTGATTCACTGGTGGGTTTTTTCCTGGTCACGTTCACAACCGTGGCTTCAAACCACGCTCCCATGTCCGTGTCCCGAGCATCCACCAAGTCATTGATCTGCACAGAGCAAAGAGCACAGCTCACCAAAAGGGATTTGCAAATTAGGCATTCATTTCCAACCTACTTGAAGACTTAACCATCTCAAGAACTGCACCATTATCGAGATATTTAACTGATCACCTTAAAAATTAAGAGTTCCTCTGCTTTCCTGGTCCTGTTGTGCAGCCTTGCAGTCTTGAATTTGGAAGGTTATAAATCCATTCTACACCAGCACATGTAAACCTAGCCTTGTTAGCAAGCCCAAACCATTACTGGTTAGTCTGTAACAGAGTTTCAAAGTGTCTTGCTCATAACATGGCAAAGACATCACTAGAATTGTAATAAAATCCATTGAAACAGAGAAGTAAAATTATTCTGAACAGCTGCTCAAGATTTTCTTTTGTCCATTCAAGAAAGTTTCAGCTTTGACAAATGTAGTGACTCCAAGCAAAAATATTGGGAAAATTTGTAAAAAAATCAAACCAGACACTCTGAATGCCTCTTTTTTTAAAAAAAAACCAATTAATGTATTGTACTTTTAGTTCAAAGGACAAAATGGAAAAAAACTAAGCATTTTGACCTACAGCATGTTGCATTGAATTGGTTTGTGGGTTGGTTGGTTGGTATTTTTGTCCTTATTGTTGGAGGGCTTGAGAGGAAGAAAGCAACTGCCCACACAACCGGGGTATGAAAGATTCTCAGCAATTCTCCACCGCAGAGAACAATTCCCCTGGCACGACGCGGGTCTGGGGGCTCCCAGGCAGTGAGGACCCACCTTGTAGAGGCCGAAGCAGGGGTGGGTCCAGTGGGGCTGAGCTGCTGTGCTGGGCTGTCCCTCCAGCTCCAGGGCCCCCTCCCCGTTGTGGGAGCTTTTGTCGGACTCGCTGGGGCCGGAGCCGCAGCCGGAGTCGGTGTCCGAGAGCTCGAGGTCCTTGTCCTTGCTCCCGGCAGGCAGCACGGCCGGGCTTTGTCTGACCAGCAGCTGAACAATATCGTTCAGCCCCACGCTGTAATCGAACAGGGAGTGCCCATCTTCCATCTGCAGGGAAAGCACCGAAACCATCTGGTCATTCCCTCCGAACACCCGGCGCGCTCGCGGCGGCTCTGCCCGCCAAGATGCACCACGTGGCCTCGGAACCATTATCAGCCATCCCTGTGCCCTTCTTCTCTCTCAGTCCTGCTGTTTCAATGTGCTTTTTTCATCTACAACAGCAAAGCTTCCGTGCTGCCCTGGACTTGCTGCCCAGCCTCTATGAGATCTGGAAAAGTTTGCAGCACGTTCCCTAGAAACATCAATTAAACAGTTACAGACCCCCCACATTCCCGTCAGGATTCAAAGATAATTCCACATTACCTACAAACTCAAAGGGAAATTATTTCTTCCTCAATTCAGACACATCCCAAATGCTAATGCAGACTGTCTTTATATTTTAATTGTGTGTGATCCAGATTATTGCTACACCACCTCCATTAATCATTGCATTAAGTAGAAGCCAGAGTTACTCACACACTTTTCTCCCAGCAAACACACATTTTTTCCATTGAAAGCAAAATCAAGAAAGATTCAATTCAACTTGAAACTACCCAATCGCTCTTCAGCGTGGCCAGGCGTGCCCTAATTTCACACCATCTCTAATTCTAAGAGTTTATTTGGCAAGTCTGGCACAGTTTGCAGTCAAATCAAGACCCTGTCCCTGCAAAAAGAGAAGTGCAGAGGGAGAGAGAGGTCCCTCAATAACCTCTCAAGAGCTCTAAGAAGCACAACCACTTCAGAGTTAACATGCAAGGCTGGAGCCCACGGAGCAGTCAGAAGTTCAGACAAGCTTCCCCACATATTTAAGGTCTGACTAAGAAATTATACAGGAAATGATCATCCCCTTCCAGTCCAAACCACCAGAAAAAGCAATCCCTGGAGCTTTGTTCTCTATCAGGGGGAAGCAGAGCAAAACCACAAAAATTTACACTTCACAGGAATCACTATGATAATTCAATTCTGATTTATGGCATCAAATGGCTCTGGAACAATCCCTGGAAATCTGACTCCACAGGAAGAGGTCTGAGCTTTTTGCTGGTTTAGAGATGAAAACTCCTGGAGATACATAAGAGCACTCCAGAAATTGGTTGTTTCTTCTTAGCTAAGATACAATGTCACAAACATGGGAACAACACCAGTAGAGGACAAGAGAGTGACAACAGGTGCCAAGCGAAATGGAAGAGCACAGGAACGGGACAGGAAACCACAGGAGTTCAAAGCACAGCCAGAAAGAAGAGCCCAAGATAAACCTCGAACAAAGGAGGCAGGTTTTAACTAACAGCTAATTTCTAATTTTCTAACCCAATTTAGAAAATGTTCACGAGTAAGAAATAGAACATTTGCAGGGATTCCAACAGCCAGACAAAGCACAATGGGAACAAAGCCTAAGAGAGGCTGGATCATGCTGGGGAACGTTCCTGAGCTAAGGAACACTGGAACTGCAGCAGGGATTCCCTTGGTAGGGCAAGGGCATCCTGGTGAGGAGTCACCACTTCTGAAAAGGTTTAACCCTGGCTGTCTGCACAGACTTCAGGGTAAGGCTGACAGGTGACACCTGCCCCAACCAACCTCCCCTTACCACTTAATTTACAACACAAATGGGTCATTAACGCATCCAGATCTACACTAACCCAACAGAAAGGTGGGTTGTACCCAACAGCCCTTCAGAGATGTTACACCATCCTACAAGCCTCTTTTTATGCTAGAACTGGTACCTGAGCTTAGACTGAGGCTAGTCCAGATGTATTTCCATGTCCTACAGCCACACCTGCTAATTACAGAGTACAGTTAGCTCAAGACAGCCTAAAACAGAAAGAAAAGCAGCTAGAAAAAAATTGTCCATCTCCAGCCCGTTCAGCATCCCGCTGCTTTTCCTGGAATTAATCCTGTGATCAACCAAACACCAGAGCAGGAGTTTCTCTAGCACGAAGGTTTAGCAGTATAGGACTAGGCAGAATACAGCAACTGTATTTTAAAATGGGGCTGATCGACTTCAGTGCTAATTTAGTAATATCATTAACTCACAGGGAAGGAAACAGTTGTACAACAGCAATTGTAAACGTATTATTGAGAACATAATACAGCACTAAGCCACTCAAGTGCTCTGTACCTAGTGAGAATTTGATATCAGAGCTAAAGAACATCAAAACCATGAGTTGCTTTTCCCAATTTACACAGAAAAAACAGATCTTTACGGCTTTCAGAGTGGTGAGACTTGCAAGGCTCAAAAACATTAAGCACTTTAAAGACCATAAAATCACTGGTAATTTTCTGACACTTGATAAAGGCGATGTCAAGGCAGAAGAGCAAGACATTAGCTGGAAAATAGCGACGAAAAGTAAGAATAAAGGCTACTCTGCAGCTGGCTCCTCTCCTTGCAAAACCACGGCGGAGCAGCGCGGGAGGGAGCCGGGGGCCACTAGATGGCAGCAAAACCCCTCATTTCCATGCAATTAAAATGAAATAAATTAAAACATCCGTCCTCAGCTGGAC
>VXBB01015538.1:27436-42920 GCA_013399915.1 Illadopsis cleaveri
AACGGGACCGGGAAAACACCGCTGGAACCGGGGGCGACAGCGGGGATCCCCTGCCAGCGACCCGCCCCGGCGCCCCCCGCTCCGCTGCCATGGTGGGGGCGAAACCCCCAAGGGCTCCATCACCCCTCAGCCCCCGGGGCCGTGGGCACGGTACCGGTTATTTTCCTAAAACCCGGCCCCCGGTGAGCCCCAGCGGAACAGGAGACTCCAATGGCTCCCCTATGACAGCCACCCTTCCCCGAGGTGTCCTGTCCCCCCGGGGGGCTCCAGGAGGGGTCCTGTTCCCCCGAGGGGCTCCAGGCCCTACTCTGATGCGAATAAACCGAATAATCCGAATGATGCGAATAAAACGAATAATCCGAATAACCGAATTCGAATGAACAGAATAATCCAAATAAACCGAATAATCCGCAACAGGGCTCTAACTCCCCAGGCCGTTAGCTCCAGGAGGGCTTGTGGCATTGGTGCAGGGCCCCTCTGGTGACAACGTGGCCTGGGTGACACGGCAGGGCCATGGCATGGCCGCGTGAGCCGACAGAAGAAAGGGCTGGTCCTGCAGGATGTTTATCCCCAAAACCACTGATGCTATGAGGAAATTAAAAACGATAATATTTGCTTAAAACCACCATTGGATGGGGGAAAACGCGGCCAAGAGGCCCCTGAGAGAAGCCTGCTGGAAGAGAAGGATGAAAGGCCGAGGGTTGGTGTTTGGGGGGGAGAGAGGCCGGGTGGGGACGGGGGATGGCGGCGGCTTGGGCCGGAACAGCCCCGCCGAGGCTGCGCCCGCCCGGCCCCGCGGACAAAGGAACACGAGGCGCGGGAGGCCCCGGCAAACGGCGGCAAACCCATCAAACCACGGCAAAGCCATCAAACCACGGCGAACCCATCAAACCCCGCTTCCCGTGCTCCCCTGCCCGCCCCCACAGCCTCCCCTCGGCACCAGAGCACAGGAACCGGCGGGATGTGGTGCCCTCCCGCCCCGGTTTGCTTTGCCGGCTGCCTTGTCTGGGAGGCCTCTGCCGTGTCCCAGCCCTTCCCTGGGCCTGCCATGGGCCCCTCAGAGCAGCCAGGGATCCCGGGCTGGCAGCCAAGGCTGGCTGGGCTCAGGGCTGGGGCTCTCAGGGCACTCGGGCCACGTCTCTGCCCCGCGGCCTGCAGCGCCCAGGCTTCACCTCCTCCTCGGGCCCAAGGCCCTGCCTCGACACAAACTCATTTCTTGCCCTTGTGGATGTACTGGAGGATTAACCTGAACCCACCACAGCACTTCCTGTAGCCAGAGAGGGTTCTCAGATGTTGGGAAGGAATTCCTCCCTGCCAGAGCTGCCCAGCACAGTTGTTCACTATGCCTGGCCCAGTCTCTGTCCTGTGGAATGGATTATCCCTCTGGTCAGTCCGGGTCAGCTCTCCTGGCCATGCTCCCAGCCAGCTCCTTGTGCCCCTCCTCACTGGCAGAGCCTGGGAAACTGAAAAGTCCTTGATTTGGAGTAAGCACAACTCAGCCACAACTACAACATCGGTTGTTATCAACATTATTCCCATGCTAAATCCAAAACACAGCCCTGGACCAGTTACTGGGAAGAAAATTAACTCTATCCCAGCCAAAACCAGGACACAGGCACGGGCATTTATGCTTTTATATGCATAAATACATATTCCGTGCATAGCTGTTGCCAAGGACAGGTGATGATTCAGGCCTGCCACACGCAGCACAGCGAGGAAGCTGCCCCCAGGTGAGGCAGTGAGGCTGCAGGTCAGGGGGAGCAGTGCAGGGCTGTTCCAGCCCCACGTGCTCTGGGATGATCCAGAGTCATGCTGCACCTGGAACTCTCCGGATTCCACCTTCCACTCCCTCCATGCAAAGCTCTGTGTGATGGGAGCTGAACAAGCAGAAGCTGGCCTGGCCCAGGGCTGGGGACTGCAAAGGAGGCCTGTGGCTCTGGGGAAGCAGGACCAGGGGTCTCAGCCACAGTTGGGGATGGAGGGGACATATTTAGCAGCCCCAGGTGACATCTCCTCTCCCATCTACCAAAACCAACCAGCATTACACAACCCCAGCTCACCTCTACATCAGGCAAGAAAGCAGCAGCAGAGGGAGGAGCAGCCAGGCACGTAGAAAACCATCCTGCAGCCTGAAAAAGCAGCAGAAAGGTGAACTGGAATATTGGGAGAGCAGCCAGGAACCATCAGGCTGTGAGGGCAAAGCAGCCAGAAGGGGAGCAGGAACCTGCCAGCACCTGTCCTGGGAGGTGGGTGAGCTGCTGGAAGGGGAGCAGGGCCTGGGGAGGAGCAGGGGCTGGGGTGAGCTGCTGGAAGGGGAGCAGGGGCTGGGGTGAGCTGCTGGAAGGGGAGCAGGAGTGGGGAACCCTCAAGGTGAGCCAAGAGAGTGGAGCAGCAGCAGCAGGGCTGAGGGACAAGAGCTCCTGGCTCCCACAGGTGCAGCAGGTGGGGCTGACACCTGAAGGATCCTGCCCCAGGTCTGGATGCTGCAGCTTTGCTCAGGGCTGCACAGGGCTCCCATGCTCCAGCCAACACAGCTCCTCTCCCTTCCCCAAACGTGTTGCTCCACTTCCTCCCACGCCCTTCCCACGCCCACCAAACCTCTTAGTGGTGATTCTAACTCAGATTTAAATCTGTGTCTTTCATACAGCACCAAAGGTCACAGAAAGGATTGTGCAAACCTTTGCTCTGACACTGCAATCCTCCAAATCGTGTCCTGACCCTGCAGGCAGTTCTGCCACCCCACAGGAAATCCCAGCACTGATACTTTACCCTAATATCAAACCCACACATTAGATATCAAACACTGCCTGGTTAATTTTCATTACTGGTTATCACTTCTCACATTCCCCTGTGCCCCACCACAGCCACATGAGGGTGCATCATGCACACAGTGCTGTTTTACTCACTTAGGGGATGAAATAGAACCTGTTCCATGAGACTTTCACCATCCCCACCACCAGTGACCCACTGGGGCACTTCATACCCATGAATCACTGACACATTACCTGAGGATGCAGCACTGCCCATGTCAGGCCAAAATACACAGCACTCATTTCTTGATTCTCTGCTCCTGTTAAAAAACCCCTTCATTTCATCAACTCTTCACAGGACAGACAAGAACAACTTTTATTTCCCTTACAAACATCACAATTGTTAAAAGCCACTGGGTGACTTCAGTTTTAGTACAAGGTATCAAACACTTCAGAACTGCATCAAAAACTTCAGGTCCTTCCCACCCAGCCCATTGTGGGATCCTGNCCCATTGGCCCGGCTGATTCCATCACAGCCTGCGGGGTATTTAACCGGGGCGACGCCCAGTGCTCCCAGTCTCACCAGTNGGTTCCCAGCTGATGACAGAATATGGAGTTTATGTCACACAAATGCACAAGGACTGTTTCCAGCAGTGCAGGTGATCAAACAAGAAGCAAAAGCCACAATTTGTAGCTGGAGAGGCTCAGAGGGGGCACTGGGAACTGTTTCTCCATTAAAGCACCATCCAGACCCAACGGGTCCAACAGCCAGAGAGGCCGTGTGAGATCTCCATCCCTGGCAGCTTTCCAGACTCAGCCAGATCCCAGATCTCCCGAGCTCCAGAGGCCTTTCCAGCCTTTCCCAGCTAAGTCAGCCTCAGGATGAGGATTCCTTCCAACCCCAAAGCTGAGGAGTGACAATTGTCTACATTTTTGGCAGCTTAACAGCACATTTTTCAAAAACCATTGGCACCTGCCCTGCCTGAATGGCAATACAGAAACAGAGCCAAGGTCTCCTGCATCCAGTGGCCCAAAACAAGGTGACTCAATCACTGTAATAGCATTAGAAGACTTCAGATAATTTTTACCTGTGCCTCAGTTTCCTCCCCCACTGATCTTGAAAACAGACAACAGGAAGCTTAATTGATGTTTTCAAACCAGTCTTTGAGAGCTGAAGATGAAAAGGCACAAATGGAAAAGAAAAGCATTAACTGGAGTTTTCAATATTTGTTATAGCTGTTAAAAAGCCCTGAGCTCCCTGGAGTCCTGCACTGCTGGGCCCTCTGCAGGATAAAAACACAAATCGACTCCTACCCTGAAAATCCCAGCAAAGAGGAGAAGCAGGAGGTTCCATCAGCAGGTGCCTGCTGGGGCCTGGCACGGGCTGAGGTGGGAGAGCCCATCTGGCTCCTCAGAGAGGCACAGCAGCCCCCATGGGGAGAGGGAGCTTTGCCAAAAAACACCAGGATGATGATGATGATGATGATGGGTCACACCACAAACGCCAGCTCCTGCTTCCCTGGGACTTGTTGACAACATCTGTGACCCCCTGCAAGGAGCAGCCCAAGGGCAGCTCTGCCCCCAGCTGGGGGACAAACAGGGGCTCAGCTCTTGTCCCAGCACCCTGTCCCCAAGCAGCTCCAGTGCTTGACCTCCACGAGCAGCTCTTTGCAGGAACAGCTCCCAGCACAGGGGGGATTGTTGGGGGTCTGTGCAGGGCCAGGGGTTGGACACACCATCCCTGGGCCCCTCCCAGCTCAGGGTATTCACTATTCCATGGCTCCAAGGCCAAAGCACCAGGGGACTGAAACCCTCTGACAGATCCCCTGGACACCCGGCCAGGTCTGTCCCTCCTGGGGGGACAAAGAGCAGCTCCCAACACCCACCATGGCCCCCAGGGGACCCCGGGCCGACACCTGCGGCCCCTCACCTGAGCCCCACCCCGCTGCCCTCCCGCCCCTGCCGCTCCCCATTGGCCCGGCTGATTCCATCACAGCCTGCGGGGGATTTAACCGGGGCGACGCCCAGTGCTCCCAGTCTCACCAGTGCCAGGCGCCGAGCAGGCAGGTAAGGCTGGGCTGGGCAAGGAGGGGGTGCTGGGGGCTCTGTGACTGGTCTGGGGGTTTGGGGTGACTCCCCAGGCGCTCTGCAGCCCCGGCCAGGGATGGCCCCGGCTGTGTCCCCACAGCCCTTGACTCAGAGCTCCCTGCTGTGGGGGCTGTGTGTGCCACAGGGTTTCTCCAGCACCCTGGGAGAGCAGGAGCTGGGTGCTGTGTCCCCACTGTTCTGTGTATGGGGGAGCTTTGCTTTCTGAGGCCAAAGGTGGCATTTTCTAGTATCGTGATGTGTCTGCCTTGGGTAACAGCTGAGAGGCTTGGGGGCTGGAGCTACATGATCTTTAAAGTTCTTTCCAACCCAAACCAGGGTGGGATTCAAACCCTTCCCAGCTTTGAGATGACTCCTCGGTAACTCCATGGATCTCTGACTGTGATTGAGCAGTTTGGAGTTTTTAAAGGTTTTTTTCTGCTTCTTGTCTGCTGAGGATCCTGGCTGGGGGGGTCTATAGGAGGTGACTCCCACCAGTCACCTTCACGTGCACAGCCCAGCGTTGTGTTTGGGATGGTGGGGACAGGATGGATGCTCCAGGGACAGGAGGTGCAGGTGACCAGCAGGGCATTCCCTTCCTGTGACAGCACTGCCAGCCCTGCCTGGGGCTGTTTCTCGTGATCCTTTGGTGGAGACACGAGAACTGAGTGACAAGAGAACTCTTGCTCAGGAGCATCCTGTCCCTGCAGGGCTCTGCCAGCTCCTAGAGGGAGCTTTGGCAAACTGGATTAGCATTTCTCAAACCAACAAGGCTTTAAATGTGGTCATGACTAGATGCTCTGCATGGCTGGGAAGGATTTCAGTTTCTGGTTCTGCTGAAAATTCCAGATGGAAATGTGCTGAGCTGCTTGCTCTGCAAGCTACAGCTTCCAGGTGAAACCAAGAGCTCTGTCCTCGTGGAAGCATTGGGAAGTACTGAGAAGTGGTTTTAGTTAAAACTTTCTCTCCTCTTTCTTAAAATATTTCTGTTCCAAGCAGTTACTGAGCCAGTGGTGGCCACTGGTAGTGGTGTTTAATTTCTGCTGGAGGTGTGTGGGGGAAGCCCTGCACCCATTAGCAAGCGAGGCTTTGATCTTTGAGGTTTCCTAGTGCTGCTGGTTTATCCAGAAAGATGAGACGGGCACCTCTGCCAGCTCTCCTGAAACTACTGTCCTCAGGTTAAAGCTGGGAATCATTTGATCTTCCTCCTAAAACTAATTCTGTCCTCAGAGCCCATTTGCAGCCCATTCCCCACGGACATCCCATGACCTAGTTCGGCATTTTTGGGAACTGGGGTATCAGTGGCCGATCTCGAAAAGAATGTAAATAGGTGCTTTAACTACAATTGAATTCCTCTGCCCTGATTAGCCCTCCCTGCTCACAGCTAAAGCACTAAATTTAGCTTTGTTTTCCTCAGTGGTCATTAAGGAATTGCCGGTTAAGCCACTGAACTAGCCATGCTGGCTGTGGCTCTGTTTGTCTCCCAAGGTAAAATCCCTTGGAAGGGAGAGGAGCTTCCTGAACGTGAAGATCCTACAGGAGCACACACCAGCAGCCTGTTCTCATGGAGCTGAGAAAAACCTCCCAGCCAAGGGGAGTAAAGAACCAGCTTTATGTGAACTGCTCACTGCCAGATCAGGGAGGTGCTGGTCCCAGCAGGGGAGTTCCTGGCTCTTCTGCCAGGCCAGTGAGGGATGAGGCAGAGAAAAAGGAGCAGCTGGGTGGGTTTGGTGCCCCTGTCCTGCTGTTTGGTGCCAGCCCTTGCTCTTCCACTGGCTCCAACTGGGCAATGATCAGTTCAGCTCCTGATGCCAGAAGATCTCTTGACCTTGATCCTAGAAAAGAGCACTGAAGTTTCATCATTCTGAAACCACCTGTTTCAAGAGCTTTCTCCAGCAGTGATCTAATATTTCGGATGGAGCAATGGTGTGAAATCATCTGATCATCACTTCCATACGAAGCAAACCACAACCAAAACAAAGTGATGCTGTTTCTTTTCCTCTGCCCACTGGGATTTCCACTCCTGACCATCCTGGCCTGGCTGTGGCCTCTCCAAAGGAGTCAGAACCACCTGACCCAGAGTTGCCAAGCACTGGGCTTTCCTGCAATCTCTCAAGTAAAGCAAGGGCTGCTCAGCACTTCTGCAGGGAAAGAGAAAATAAAACCATGCTGTGGAGATCTGCCCACACTGCTAATCTGGGTGTTGCAAAACATGGATTTCTCCTTCACAGCAGAGAACAAACCTTGTTCCAACGTGACTCTGCTGCAGGATTTCCTCTGGCTGGCTGCATCCATAATTAACAGGGGATCTCTGCACTTCAGAGGCTGATCTAACCTTACACTAGTTTTTACATCAGCCAAGGAGTGAATCCTGAATTATTCTAACAAGAATCCTCCCTTCTTCCTTTTGCTGCAGTGTCTCTGTGCTGGCCCTGACACCAAGGCCACCACAGTGTCAAACTCCACAGTCTGAGCTTTTTCCACCTCTCCAGGAGTAAAATAACTGAGGAAAGGGGTTGTTTGTGATGGTGTTGAAAGAGCTGTGCTTTGCCCCTAAGTCAGCCCTGCTTGGCTCCAAAGGAATTACAAACCTGCCCTGAGGCAGAGCAAGAGGGACAGCAAGCCCCGTGGACTTTGGGACTTGGATTTTATATTCAGCCTTGCTTTGTTTGGAGCAGGTTTTTTACAACCTCTCCCAGCCTGGTGAGCATCCACTGGTGTTTCTGCTGTGCAGATAAACTGGGGAGGGCTCCCAGAGGGGCTCCCAGCTTCTCACTGGAGAGGCAGGCTGGAGGTGACAACTTGAGCGACAGCTTTTGCCACGGGCATGTGGCACTCAGCATCCCTGCCCTGCTCAAATCTCACTGAATTCTGACTAATTCAGTGGTTAATGCAGCAGGATTTGGTGTTTTGCCAAGTCACCTCCTGAGATGTCCCTGGCCAGGATCAGAGCCCACAGGGCTCACAAATGCTGGTTTCACTACTTCTCTCCATCTCTCTGTTCCTGTTTCTCAGCAAAATAATGACCTTGGACGAGGCAAAGAACACAAGAAACAAGACAATGGGCTACACCACAACTCAGATGGCAAGTTTTTTTGGGAAGAGTCTGCCAGTGAGCCCGGAGCAGTGCACAGCTTGGAAATCCAGTTTGAGAGGGTTTGAGGGTTTTCCACTGGAAAATGTCACAGCCAGTCTAAGAATAGGAATTAACTGGCAAAGGAGAGAAAAGCAGACTCTGTCCTGAAGAACAAATGTGCTGAAATCCCTGCTGTGCCTAAGGCTCAGAGTAATCCTGGGTTTGTCACCAGCACAGGAGTGTCCAGATACCATAGGAGATCTGTGCTGGGGAACCAATACCCGTTCAAATTATTGCAACATGTTATACTTCTTCAATCCCATTATGTCATGAGAATGTCTCTGAGCCTTGGTTTCACAGGAAGGGAGATTTCCTGCCTTGCTGGTCAGTAGAATGGGAAGCCGTGGTAGCCATGGAATGCTGCAGCTGGGAAACCTGGCTGATCCTCCAGGGAAAGCTCCACAGGATTTTTATGTCCTTCCCAAACTGGTTATATTGTCATATTTTCTCTCCCCTGACCAGCTGAGGTAGGGGATGAGAGAGTGGTTTTGGTGTCCAGTCAGAGTCATCCCATCCCACAGGGAAAACACAAAGCAGATAAAATAGTTCTCACCTATTTCTAACCTGAACCTTCCTGGGAGCAGCTGAATAACAGAGCCCAGCTTTGCTGCCCTCTGCTTCTCCCCTGTTTTGGCAGGATTTTATTTCTTTGGAGGCAATGAAGTTGCTGATGATACTCTCATTTTTTCCTTCCAGCTGCAGCTGAAGTGAGTATGGCCTCAGGAAAGACCCCAACCCCAGACCTGCTGAAGGCTGAGGAGCAGCAGACTGTGGTAGGTGCCAGGGCACACACAGCAGTTAAATCACACACTGACATGTGCTGCTAAACCTCTGCCAGCACCCCAAAACCAGGCTGGGGGACAGAAAGATTAGCCCATGAAGCTGTGACCAAATCAAAACCCCCTCAGTACAGAAGGTAATTGTTTTGCTCAAGAGACAACTTCAGGGCTGGCCAAGAGATGCAAACAGGAGTTCTGAAACAGGAGCTGGTACAGGTCTGACTTCCACATCTGGTTTGGTGCTGAAACCCGTGTGACTCAGAATTCAGAGTTCAGACTTCTTCACTCTGGTTTGTTCACTTGGTGGAGGCCTCTGGATGAGTCTCCTCAACTGAGCTGAGGAAGGATGAGGAGATGGGTTTGCTGGGACCCTTCTGGACAGACACACGACTGTGTTCACCCACCAGCTCAGGCCAGGCTCTAATGTCACTGTTTCTCTTGGGTTTAGAGTGCTGTCAATCGAGTCACCAGCCTGCCCTTGCTCAATTCTGCCTTCAACATGGTCTCCTCTGCCTACACCCACACCAAGGAGTCCCACCCCTGCCTCAGTGGTGTCTGCAGCGTGGCTGAGACCGTGGCTGCCGTGGCCGTGGGCAGCATGGTCGGAGGGGCACAGCCCATCCTGAGCCAGCTCGAGCCACAGAGTAAGTGCAGGGCTGGGGGACCCTGGGGACAGAGGGACAGGCAGGGAGGGGAGGTTCATGTGCCTGTAGGGGGATCCCACCTCCCACAGCACCTTCTCCTCTGGCACTGAGCCTCCTGCTCAGCAGCTCCCCCACACTGAACTGCCCGAGAATGAAACTGTTTCCAGCAGAAATGGGGTTTGATTTCTTGATGTTACCAAGTAACAACTCCCAGTTCCCTCTGTGTCACTCCAAGTTGGGACCATCTGAGGTAGGAGCCCTGTCAGTCAGGGATAGAGCTCAGACTGGCTTATCCCAACACTTCTCAACCCTTTAAACCCAACACCTTACCCACCAAGGGCAAGTGCTACACTGCAATTGGATTCAAGTCTACAGTTAGAGAGCTGGGAAGGCAAAATGGAGATTATTTGAACCTGCCAAATTTTAGGGTTTGTTAACTTTTAACAAGACTCCCACACACATCCCACCCCAGAATGGTGGTTTATTTTTGGGGGGCTTGTTCTTATGAGTGTATCTTGAACTGGCCATTGTAGGGTCAAAAACCCATCCCCAAGTGTAAGAATAAACTGGTGCCTGCTGTCTCTTCCAGTCGCCCTTGTGAATGAATATGCCTGTAAAGGTCTGGATCAGCTGGAGGAGAACTTGCCCTTCCTGCAGCAGCCAGCAGACAAGGTAAGGAAAGGCTTTTCCTGGGGAAGCCATGGCTTGATGGGTACAGAAGAATATTGGGAAATAAATAAAGTCCAGCAGCAGGGAAAGCTGGAGAGGTGCCCTCAGCATGTGGGAGTGAACACTGAACATGTCCATGGCAATACAGGTGTGCTCACCTCCCTGGCCCTCCCACAGACTGCAAGCACAACTAACCCAAGTGGAAAAGCTTTTTCAAGGAGGGAAAACAGATTTTTTTGTTGTTGTTGTTGTTTCAAGATCTTTCTCTGCCTCTCCCTGGTGCAGGTGATTTCGGACACCAAGCAGCTGGTGTCCACCAAGGTGACATCTGCTTTGGATGCCGCCTGCGAGGCCAAGGAAGCCGTGGCTGATAAAGTCACTGAAGCTGTGGACCTCACTAAAAATGTTGTTGGGGACAGTGTCAAGCTGACCAGGTCTGTGGTCACCTCCACTGTCAGCAGTGCTGTGGAGGCTGCCCAGGGTGCCAAGGAGCTGGTGACCACCAAGGTGACAGAGGCCGTGGATGTCACCAAGCACATGGTGGAGGACAGTGTTGACAAGACCAAGTTTGCAGTGGCCTCTACGATTGTCAATGCTGTGGAGGCAGCTCAAGGGGCCAAGGAGCTGGTGACCAACAAGGTGACAGAGGCTGTGGACCTCAGTAAGCACCTTGTGGAGGACAGCGTTGACAGGACAAAGTCTGCTGTTGCTTCCACCATCACTGCAGCTGTGGGGGCTGCCCAGGGAGCCAAGGACCTGATGACCAACAAGGTGACAGAGGCTGTGGACCTCCGTAAGCACCTTGTGGAGGACAGCGTTGACAGGACAAAGTCTGCTGTTGCTTCCACCATCACTGCAGCTGTGGGGGCTGCCCAGGGAGCCAAGGACCTGATGACCAACAAGGTGACAGACGCTGTGGACAAGGTCACCAAAGCTGTGGATGTCACCAAGCACATGGTAGAGGACAGTGTTGACCTGACCAAGTCTGCAGTTGCTTCCACGATTGTCAATGCTGTGGAGGCAGCTCAAGGGGCCAAGGAGCTGGTGACAGACAAGGTGACCAAGGCAGTGGACCTCAGTAAACACATTGTAGAAGACAGTGTTGACCTGACCAAGTCTGCAGTTGCTTCCACGATTGTCAATGCTGTGGAGGCTGCCCAGGGTGCCAAGGAGCTGGTGACCACCAAGGTGACAGAGGCTGTGGATGTCACCAAGCACATGGTGGAGGACAGTGTTGACAGGACCAAGTCTGCTGTTGCTTCCACCATTACTGCAGCTGTGGGGGCTGCCCAGGGGGCCAAGGACCTGGTGGCCAACAAGGTGACCGAAGCAGTGGACCTGACCAAAGAGGCTGTTCAAGACAGTGTGGAGAAGACCAAATCTGTGGTCACCTCTACAGTCAGTACAGCTCTGGATGCTGCCTATGGCACCATCACCAGCAAGATCAACACAGCCCTGGAGCAGGGCAGGGAGGTTCTCCAGGAGGGTGTGGAGATGACCAATTCAGTGGTGACCAACAGCATAAGCAAAGCCAAGGCAGTGAGCCAGGCAGTGGCTGGAGGTGTGGAAACTGTCCTGGGAATGTCAGAAGATCTGGTGGATCATTACCTCCCAATGACTGAGGAGGAACTAGGTAAGAAAATTCTTACCTGGCGCTTGTAGATGCAAGTCCCTTCCCATGTGAGTAGAGAGCACCTGACACAGCAAGACTCAGCTTCTGAAGCAGACAGGTAGCTCTGAATTTGGTGTTGACAGCCAGCAACTTGGTGACAAATTGCCACATGGTATGGGGCAGAGTTCAAGCATTTGGTCCTTGCCCACCAGCCTCAAAGTAAATAAACACGTGGGTTCATGTTTCAACCTCTCCATCAAGTCTGCTTACCTGAAGACTGAGCAGGGACTAACCTGCCTTTAACACATGAGCAACTACAAACCTCCTGCTCCCACAGCAAGCTTCAACCTCTATGTTTTCCAATGTGTGATCCAACCTCTCCCACCCCTCCCAGCTGGCAGTGGAGCCCAGCTGCAGCTCTGTTCTTGTTTCCTCCAGGTAAACTGGCCACCACCGTGCAGGGATCTGGCGTGGCCTCCGTGGAGGAGCAGAAGAGGCAGCAGAGTTACTTTGTACGCCTGGGCTCGCTGTCGGGCAGGGTCCGGCGCCGAGCCTACCAGCACTCCCTGGCCAAGCTGCAGAGCTTCAGGCACCACACCCAGGACACCCTCTCACGGCTGCAGCTGGCAATAAAACTGGTACCAACACGCTTTGCCCTTCCTCCTCCTGTCTGTAGCCTTTCCTGCCCTGCTATCCTGCTGGAAGCTCTTCCTCCATCCCACACCAGCTCCGTGTCACCCTGGATCCTTCCCTGGCAGGGAAGCATTTGTGCCTCTCTGTGCCTGCTTGCAGTACAACCTTTCCTCTCATTTTTTCCCATCAGATTGAATCTGTGAAACAGGCGGTTGGCCAGAAGCTGCTGGAGGGGCAGGAGAAGCTCCATCAGCTGTGGGTGGACTGGAGCCTGACCCAGCCCAAAGGAAACCAAGTCAGGACGGCGTGCCAGCCCGAGGTATCCCCGGAAGGTGCCCGGAGCCGGCCCCCGGCGCTCCCCGGGCCCGTAACTGAGCTGTTCTCTCCCAGCAGGTGGAGCCGCGCACTCTGGCCATGCTGAGGATCATCACCCAGCAGCTCCAGCCCGCCTACCACCGCCTCAAGCTCAGCATCCACGGCCTCCCCAGCAGCCTCCAGGAAGCTGTGTCTCAGGCCGCTCGGCACATCCACAAGCTCCACAGCTCTTTTTCCAGGGCCGTGTCCTTCCAGGACCTCTCCAGGACCACCCTGGCCCGGAGCCAGGACCGTGTGGCAGAGGCCCGGAGGTCCCTGGATGTCCTCTTTGAGTATGTCACTCACAACGCTCCTCTGAACTGGATTGTGGGGCCCTTCAGGGCCATGGCTAAGGTGGCACAGGACAGCAGAAAGCACAAGGAGATGAGGAGTGATAGAAAACTACCCAAGTTGGAAAAGGTTCCACTATCACAGGAGGTGACAAAGGCACCTGAAGAGCCAAAGGGAGCCAACAAGCTCTCAGAAAAATGGTGTGAAGTGCTAGAGAAGCTGGAGGAGAAGGCAAAGAAGCCAGAGGAGCAAGCAAGGAAGGACACAGAGGTGGCCCTGGCTGCAAAGGAGATAAAAACCAGTGCACCACAGGAAGATCTCTGATAAATCCCAGTTCTTCTGGCCAAGGCTGCTTGGCTAGAACAGCACTGGATCTTCTAATTGTGTGTCCATTTTGTGCCACAAGTGCTCTCTGAATTTAGAGTCAGATGTAATTGTAAGGAGATTTGATAACCAGGGTGGAAGATTCTGAATCTTGATTTACTGTTCTTAAACCCAACTGCTGTGCTGAAAGGGGAGATGGGACCTGCACTTCAGCTTTTTAACTCAGCCCAGCTGTAGCTGTGAGTGGCTAAATCTTGCTGAGACAAGTTGTGGGAGAGAAGAAGTGATCTCAGGTTATTTTTAATGCTGGACTTGTTTTTAATTTGCCCAAGCTGTGGAACTCTTGAGAGGATGCTGTGCTCAACCTTTGATACCATCTCCTGCCTTCTCCACGTTTAAAAATGCAATTTCCAGATACAACTTCCTTTGTGCCTGTTGTGCTTCTGGGGAAGCTGGGCCCTGCAGCACATCTGGCACAGCTGGGAGCAAGGAGCTGTTTCTCAAGAAGAGATTTCTCCTCATGGATCAGCCAAACACTTTTTCCTTCATGGTGAAGCACTTGGCAGTGTGGGGTTTTCTTTAATCATCTTTTCTAGTTCTGTGAATGACTTCAAGGATTCTGTGAGTAACTCCATGTGCAAAACACTTCACAGCCATTAAATGAGGCAGCTTTTCCTAGGAGTTACTCTGCCATGGGATTAGGATATCCTGTTATTAAAATAGGGGGGGATTTTAATCCAAGTGCTGGTTCTTTCCCAGAAAATACTACTTTGTAATAATTTCTAATGTAACTTATTTTGGTAACTGTTCCTGGCGTTGTCCCTGTGCCAGGGCTGGTGAGCAGACACTGGAATAAAGCCTGACCTGTGTTGAAAGCCGTGTGGGTTTGTGTGTACCTAAAGCTGCAGGGTTGTGTTCTCCCCTTGCCTGAGCTGTGGTGAAGCCTTGCCTTTTCCTTTGTCCATGGCCAGCTTGTCTGTTCCCTGCTCTTGCTGGAGGGGAAAAACAAAGTGCCTTTAGGAGATCCATTGCTTTCTTAAGCAGAAAAATGCCTTAATTATTTTGTTTCCCTGACTTCTGCCTGTACTCCTGAGGCTCAGGTTCATCTATCCATGCCCCACTCTTCCTCCTCACCCCTTGCTCCCACTGCAACCCCTGGATCCTGAGCTTTGCATGGCTCGTCCCTATTCCAACACTCCCCTATTCCAACACTTCCCCCGGCAGTGCCCGCAGGGAAGGCTCGGTCCCTGCCCTGTCTGTCCCCAGCGCTTTGTGTCACCTCGGGCTGCTCCTGCGGAGGCTGGGAGGGGTGGCTCACCCGGGCTGCGCTGCCCCAGCCCCGCTCCGCCCCGCTCCGCCCTCCGTGCGCATCGCCCCGCGCCGCTTCCGCCTGTCCCGGGCACCGGCTGCAGGTAGGCTGCTCCCTTCCCTTCCCGGCTAATCCCTTCCTAACTCATCCCTTCCCTTCCCGACTCATCCCTTCCCTCCTCGGGGGAACGGGGCCGCGGTGGCGGCGCTGGGCTCGCCCCAGTCCCGCTCCAACTTCCTCCACCCCCGGGCCCGCTCGGGGACACAGGGCAGGGCTGGCCCGGCCCGGGGAGGGAGGGCAGTTGGGCAATTGCAGGGTTTTCATGAGACAGAAAAACAAAACTGAGATTGGAAACTTTCCCCCCAGTTGAGAGTTATCTCGGGACGTTTGCTGGGGCTGCCTTTAAATAGAGAAAGTTTCTGCAGCAGGCTCAGGCAGCGCCTGGAGCCGTGTCCAGCCGGGAACCCACTCCTCCCCTCCAGACACTCCTGTTGTTTAATTAAAATCCCATCAGAGGCCTGGGGTGAGTGCAGGGGGTCAGGGATCACCGGTGGATGGGGATATAAGGTTTCCCAATGAAAGAAGGGCGTGGAGCTGCTGGAGAGAGTCCAGAGGAGGCCACGGAGCTGCTCCAAGAGCCAGAGCCCGCCTGCCCTGGAGCCAGGCTGGGAGAGCTGGGGGTGCTCACCTGGAGAAGCTCCAGGGGCACCTCAGAGCCCCTTCCAGGGACCAAAGGGGCTCCAGGAGAGCTGGAGAGGGACTCGGGGCAAGGGATGGAGGGACAGGAAACAAGGAATGGCTTCCACTGCCAGAGGGCGGGGATGGATGGGATATTGGGAAGGAATTCTTTCCTGTGACTCTTCCCTGATAACACAGGCTGGAAAGGGTTTCCTCTACA